>JBAMYA010000005.1:16039809-16056400 GCA_037176975.1 Arrhamphus sclerolepis
CACAAAGGCGCTATACTGCCTCTCCGGTGTCGGCTTTCACCAAACATTACAGCTCTGCGTAATCTGACAATAATCATAAATAAATGCTGAATAAATGCCAACATTTAAATTAAGGCATGATTTGTGAGAGTCGTCCATATTTTACAGATTAAGAGCAAATATCTAGCATGTCTGGCACTTTAAAAGAGTTGGTGGTGGAAGGGTTGTTGAGTGAGGGATCACTGGGACAATCAATCAATGAGACTGCAACTGGGGTAAGAGGATATGAGAGGGTGAAACATGAAAAGAGGAATACAGCAAAAAAACATGAAACAGAAAGTATGGGCTGCTTGAACTATCTGTCGAGAATATGGTTGAACTTTGGCAACAACACCTATGGCTCTTTGATGCTTCCAGCGTGCAAGATAACAAATTTAAGAGAGGAAAGGCATGGAGAAACTGACAGTTTTTAAAACAACCTAGTGATAAGATGCACCAGAATTCACTTACATCATTGTTTACCACAAATGAAATGATGAGACTTGTCTGGAGAATGCTTAAATCATAGCTATAACTGTAAAATTAAGGGGCTGAATCTGGTGAGAAATTTCAAAGTATATGCTCACTCTGTCACTGATAAGCCATTTAGTGATCAAAACTACTCATTGTAAGACATGAACGATAAGTAGTGTTCACAAAAAACACTATCCAGACTACACTGAGAGCTGTTCAGTCTGACCTCGGCTTTAGTTTAAAATTATATCTAGGCATCAGAGAAACTAAGCCAGTTTGTGTAACCACTTAAGGCCTTTCACAAAAGCTAAGTTCTTCCTGTGGGCTAGCATCATTAGATCAACAATTTCCAGCACAGTGCAAAGAGTAGTGGTTAGTGAGGTAAAGCTCAAGTGTTATGCATATCTAATATGATCTCTTGCGCAAAAAGAACAAGGCTCCTGCACATCTACTCCTCTCTGTCCTGGAGAATTAGCTGGTCTAACACGCACAAGATGTTCTCTGCTTTGGGGCCTCCCTGCAAATTGTTGTCATCCTTATCACTACACAAACAGCATAGTGAAATGACTTTCCCTCACTCCTAACCACACACACCCTTCCCTTCCTCCACCCATCCTCTGCTACAAGAATCTAAGGAATGCACCAGCCTGGAATCACTGGGGGCTTCTCACTACTCCTTACCTTGGGGTGCCTCTAGATACACATATGCACTTCTCATTGGCTAATATGTGCTATCTGTCTTTCAGCATGCAGCATATGGATCAGAGATTTGGAAATCTGGTATTTGCTTAAATACCATGAACTATAAATGTCATGGAGTGATAGGTAGACATATGAGTGTGTTTTTTTTTGGGCCCTGAGGGTTGCATAATAAGCAGAAATGACCTTGAAGGCACTCCCTCTCTGACACTGCACTATTGTCTCATGGTCTGTAGCTTGCAATGAAAACCACAGAGTATACACATAAATGCAGCTGGCGATGTTAACGGTAAAGTATTTACTGTGAAGGAAACCTGACTGACTATATTTTGCACAATGAATAGAAATGGTTATGAAATAAGGCTCAGAAATCACCAAAACAATTTACTTAATGAGTAAAAAAATACACACACACACAAAAAAGAATGCGCTAGTCACATGCAGCCCCAAACCAAGTGTCTGTGTGGCCATTACATTTGACTGCATCAACAATGCCTCACCGTAAACAAAAGGCCACTGTCTGTCCATTCCTAAAAACAATACACACCCACTCATTAGCACTGTGGATGTTTATGACCCTACATCTCAGAGAACCCAGACAAACTCAGACGCAGATGAGCTTTAGGGTCAACAAAGTAAATAATTTACAGTATATGAAGGTCTTCACTGCATGACTGTCTCTGATATGTCTCCATCTATGGTCTTTACACATCTCTTTCACTTTATTTAGCTATTTGCTCATTCTCTATTTATAGTGGCTATTGTAAGACTGCCCTCCGGGGTTTGGAGTGCAAGTGTGTGTGTGTGTCTGTCTGTCTATGTCTATATATACACACAAAAATTTCTCTCAGATGCTGTAAATAAGTTACCTTTTGGCTGCCTGCTGAACAAAGGTCTATCTCATTCTGGATACAGTACTGGATTGCTCAGGTGTCAAACACTTCTGAAAAAACTGCTGCATAGACACACAGTGAAGTAGCTCACTTGACTGAGATCAAGCCACCGGTCACATAAATTAACAGAACAAAGAGGAAAACTGAACACCACAGCCCTGAAATGTACTCTTGAGGCATGTGAGAAACCAAATGTGTCCTGGTCAAAATTGCTGCTTCCTACTCTTTCCTGCGACATGTTGATTTCTACCCACTTCTCAAAATTGTGAATATTTTCAGATACTTATGGTATTGGTAAGAACAAATGACAGCCACCAATGAGCATCATCTGCTATTCTTGATTTTAACACTATAGTTTTTCCATTGTGTGCTGCCTCCTGGGTGCTTTCATCAGACGTTCCCCTGCTCCCCTCTAGTAGAACATCTCCATCTGTTAAGTGCTTGAATGAACAGAAACTGTGGAAAAAGTTGGAGCCACATTGTCTACAGAAGAAGAAACTCCAGCACTCAGATTTATGGACCAATGGACGCAATGACATCATGAGAACTGCAGGAAACTGATTACCTGCAGTACCAACATACCTTTTGAATTAAATACAATTAAAGAAAACTTATTTCTCAATTAGTCACTTCTTTCCAGACCAGTACCCTCCACCTCTTTACATGGTGGTCCCTGGGTGAGGGTTTAATCTAATTAATATAAAATTGAAGAATGCTGCCAATATGTTGATATACGTGAATAAAATCAAGAAACATAGACTTATTGTGAATAAAAGTTTCTTGCTTTTTATTAAATGTCAAACCCACCAATGTTTCACTTTGAGATCAATCGATCTACACTGCTTACACATGACTGAACCAATGAGAAACTAAATACTTTGGTGATTGGCAATCTAAACCTGCCAAACCCAGACTGTTCGTCTATCTACATGTTTTTTTGTTTGTTTGTTTTTCAGTCCCCAGCTTATGTAAAAGATTGATGTGATTCAGTGCTACATTGTAAGCCGTATTGTGTTTTTCTCATTACATGATTTAAATAAGGAAAAGGTAACATTTAATCCTTGCTTACATGACAAAAATTCCAGACAGGATACAGTCTCAGCTCAAAGTCAATAATTACATTGGTGCCTCGACTATAGATAGCAAAGTGAAATGTGATTACAGACTCTCTATTTCACTATATTGAAGAGCTTCTCATCCAATGCCCAGTGTTTCAAGGAATAATTCTGTGAAACAGAATTCGGTTAACAGGATGTAATTACTGTATTTCCATTCTGTCGCATGCATAAGTTTGCACCATTGCTTCACCACGACTAGTTCTGAATTCTAACGTGCTAGTTGGCTGGGGTCCTTCTGTATGGAGTTTGTACATTGAGTCTGGGAGATTTTCTTTAACGGGAGTTCCGGTCTCCTCCCACAGTTCCCAAAGACATGTCATCTGGTTAATGATTCTAATGCCATAGTTGTGAGTAGGAATGTGAATCCATGTTGGTGTCGGGGTCAGATAATGGAAACATTTCAAGAACTGACGATGTGAAGGGACACCACTGATGGTAACTAGATTATCATCATCCCTGCCTCTTGTACTGTCATTTAAAAGGCCTCCCCCAGGGGTGCTGTAGTGAGTGTGTGTGTGTGTGTGTGGGGTGGGGGTGGGGGGGGGGGCTGACTACCAAGGGCCCAAAGAGATCCTTGGACATCCTTGATAGACTTAAAAATATATGCTGAATTGTGTGTTATTTCATTATACTGTGCTGCAAATGTCTTTTCAAAGAGCCCAGAAACCCTGGTGGCTCCCCTAACCTGGACCAAATACTCCACCTTGTTTTCTTTTCAGCAGGTCTGAGGTGGAGAGAGGCATTTTTGTTGGGCCTTGTTCTTCCTTGAGCAGTAGCAACAGAGATGAGATGAGCTGTTTATATGTGGAGAGAAGTGACAAACCTGTGGACGCCAGTTAGCTGTGCACTCACACACTGATGTGGTGCAAAGCCACCGCCACTCAGTCTGTGTAAATTACAAAAGAGGAACAATGGTGGCTCAACAAGAATGGCTTTTAGGTCCTGCTATAATACAACATTTGTGCAAAAGGACTAAAGTCTCAGGCTTATTTCCAGACTCTGATCCTTCTACCTCTTGTACTGAATCTGAACAGGCGGTCTCTAAAAACAGATGGTTATTTTCTATACTCATAACTACCTAACATCCAATTAGGACAACAAGTCTACAGTCTTCATATTTTCTTTATTCTAAATGTGAAAGGCCACTATCTTTAATAACACTGAAAAGACAAATAAACCCTCTGCCTGCCTGCTCATTCTCTCTGAAATCAGCTCTGTTCTATGGATTTCCCTCTTCTGATAAAAACATCCTCTTGTTAAAGTGTTATCAAACTGCCTGGAAGATTTCTACTTACTTCAAGTTTTAATGCACCGACAATGAATTTTTCTCTCCTGAAAGCATCCCTGCCATCTCACCAAACCTAAAAGGCATTCCTGTGTGCAGGGATGTGCAGCCAACAAATTTGCAGCAATTGCATGATACCAACATGCAGGGCTATGCAATTCATCGAAATCGACATTCAGAATCTGTAGTCGATGTAATCTTTCTTATGTCAATTATTTAAATTATTTATTTTCTTTGAAATGTTCATTAAATAATATAGTTAAACTGTGTATGCTTCCTTTCCTTTTTTTTAAAGTCAAAGATATGTACTCTTATTACAAAAATATCCAAGTTTTAATAGTTTCTTATCTTTGCAGCAAAAACCTTGCCAGTAATCTAAGGCCAAAAACTCTGTAATTACAATTTCGCTCATTAATTTTCATTGCTCATATCATGAAATACTATCTAGTCAATGTGAATCAAAATCTCTGAGGATATGTTTTTATGTTGTAAATCAAAACTGTTTTGTTTTTTTTCCAAACAGATCGGTGCTGGTTTGTGAGTACCCTTTACTATAATGCACGTAATTAGTTTACATACATTCTACCACATGACTGTCTCTTCGTTTCATATGATGTTTACCTATGTGTAACATGAAACTCTGATATTTGATAACTGTGCATTACTCAGGTACAACACAGTGTATCAACCTTTTCTTCTTTCTTATAATACAAAACTGTCAATGCAAAAATCAAATACCTTCTTTTACAACATTTTAACTTTGGGTGTTGCTTTCTGACAGATAAGCTGTGGGTGAAACACATCGTGTCAATCATCAAGTCCGCAAAGCCACACCTTCACACCACGATACTGTGCAACCAGAGCCTTCATCACACATAGCAGCCTGAAGCAGGTCTCACGCTGGATGAGTCTGCACTTCCTCGCACAATGACGGACTGAGGATGCTGTGATGTTCTATCACTGAGAACAAACTTTGGCCCCAACTGACCAGACTGAAAACAAGTCTAATTTTGTTTGTGGAACAACAAGATTCACATTTCACAAAGTGGAAGGAAGTTTGTGAAGCTTTGATAACTAGCATCTGTCTTTTACATTAATTATATTTGTCTCTCCCCACATTTGGAAGTGGCTGAATGCAGTTTGGTTACATGTTAATTTCTCTTCATACAGTTGTACATTTCATGTTCCTTCTCTGTTCTTCTCCCTCTCCCGCTGTCTTCCTCGCATTCCTTAGCAGGTCTTAACCTGCTGTGGAGCAAAGATAAAATTTCCAATGGGCCATACATGCTGCTCACCTCTCAGCCGTTCACTTTCTTTTCCGCCTGTATGCACTCAGCATTCTCTGACCTTGATCAACACTTGCAGCACATAAAACTAAGAGGTCCACATAATGCAGCTTTAATCATGAAAGCCAGCAGAGAAATTCTATAAAGCTATGTGGCACACACTTACCCTCCTTCTCTCACACAAAAAGACATTTGCTGTCTTCCATACATTCTGTTCTTTGAGAGGATGTTATGCAAGCCTCGCACTATAACGAGGGGTGATTACTTTAAAAGTGTAACAGCAGGAAGCGTGAGTGAGTGAGTAAGAGAGTGACAGGGTGGAGCAAAACACAGGGACATGAGAGAAAAGGAAGACAATAGAGATGGCAATTGCAACACAGGTGTTTTATTTCACACAAAGATGTTGACAACGGCGCATACGACTCAGAGTGAGAATTAGTCTCTAAAAATAAGCAGACTTTGCATGTGAGTTGATTGGATTTGCAAATAAAAACTGGAGGATGCAACACTGAGAGGCAGAAGTGAGACACACAGGGACTGTACCTTCCAGGTAAAAACCAGAAGGTCTTGGGCTGTTAGCTCAATATACATAGGAGCTGTTAACAGTTAAAGAAAAGAAGAGGGAAAAAAGAAAGAAAAAAAACCAAGACACTGTACTAGTTATTTACCATTTCAGAGTGGCTCAGGCAACCGGAACAATGTGGGGTTCAGCGTCTTGGCCAGGGAAACTTTGTCATTTGATGAGGCTGGAGAACGCACTGGAGACTTTCTTGCGGGAGGGAAATGGACTCTACCCATTACACTACAGCTAGCGCCAAAACAAAAACTGTGCTAATTTGTGTTCCATCTCTTAAGGCCCATTTATGTTTGAAACCGATATGGAGACAGATGGAGTCTCCTGTCTTCTCCTGCGTTGATTTCATCCAACTTTGGTACACAGCCTCAATGCTTAATATTACAGACAAAATGGAACAAAACAGCCAGAAGTCGTGGTGGCAGTAGTGAGCTGAGTGAGTCAATTGTTAACAAAATACAAGAGAATAAAAAGGAAGAAATTCTGATCAAAATGGCAGAAAACTTTGCACTTGGTGAGGTGAGTGAAAGAAGCTGTTACATGTTCTTGCAGACATCTATTTGTTTGTTGTCTATTTCGCGCAAGGGGGTAAAATTGGAGAAAATAAATCCAAATATATGTGGAAACTTTCATTCACTAGTCTCATACACCAACGCTGCTTGCACGTCTGTTTTCATTTCCTTCGACTCCGAAGCAAAAATTACAACCTACGCAACACTTGCCATGTTTGTTGACGTCAGCAACTTAACACAGTAACAAACGACATTTAGAACGGTCCGATGTACAATTCTAGAGGATAAATGGCCTTTCGTTCTGCACTTGGATTGAAAACCCCAACAGTCGGTCTAGCTAATTGCTGGTCGGGGTGTAAGCCACAAGTTTCATCATAGTTTGACATAACATCAATTGACTAAATGACGAATCAATGTTTGTCAATATCGTACGTTGATTGAACACAATCATTCCAATCATACCAAATCAATAAGCAAATGAAATATGATTTCACATTTTTGTTCCTGGGTTAAAACAGACAGTTAAATGAAAAATGTATTGCTTTAATTGAACAAAAAAAACACAAAAGGTCTGTTGATAACATGTATTGATGTCTCATATTTTTCTTTATATACACACATACAAACACACATATTAATGCTATTAAATTGGTCATTAAGAAATTGCTTATCAGTGTAGATTAATGGATTATTGCACCCCATAGCTGCTTCAATTATTTCTCTGAGATCAAAAGATTGAGATTTATGCTCTTGAATACAATAGGATACATCTCATAACAGCATACTGCAGTACTTAAGATGAAATACTGACCAAAGCCAAGTATCACTTCTGAACAGTTTCAAATACATTGAAAACTATACCATGAAGTCAAAAGTTTTAATTGTCTTACTGCCAAAGACAGCCTGTGACAAAACTGCCAAAAACTCAGGGCAACCATCACATCACAGTGTGACTGCTGCGACAACCATGTTAACTAACCAGTTGAGACAGGACACAAACAGATATGATGCTCTGAGCAATGCAACAATTATACTAAAATAAATAAACAAGCTGAAATGAAACCAATTTAGGTTACTGATGCAAAATGTAGTCTCCTGAATTTTAACAAGGAAAATTTTGTGAACCTGTGTAAGGAGAAGCTGCAATCAAGGAGAAAACTAAAACTGCATTACTGCATGAGATAAGTAATACACTTTTTTTTTTTTTTAACAGCTTGACCAAGCCCATATTACAAACAGAAACCTGCTACAGAAAACCAGTTTTGACAAAACTGTTCAAATATAGAAGGCAATTGATACACAAGCCACATGTCACCACAGTTGTTTTTTCATTTGTTTGTTTGTTTTTTCTTTTTAGAATCACTTGGTTAGAATTCTGCTTTCATTTGTGCCCAGTTTCTCAGAGAGGCCTGCTTTGGGACTAAACCTGGCTAGGAGAAAAGAGCTGCATTGTTGGCTGATGTCTGCAGAATGACATCAGTTAGGCTTATCAGGATTCTCTAACTTAACCTCGAGAGGACCTGACAGCAGACCCTGCTCTACAGAGTGCTGCCGGGAAAAATGCCTGATTAAAAATAAATAAATAAATAAATGTAATATAATGTGCACTATATACATGCACTGAATGTGCAACAATGTTTTCCAACACAAATGCTTTAGTGTTGACCTTATCTTTGGAGAAATTCTTTGTACTTTTTGGCACGATGTTTAGCATTTGTTACAACTGTGGCATGCAGTCTGGCAACATGCAGTCACAAAGAATACCAGCCAATTTCCATGTAATAGCCCAACAGAGAAGATTAGTGGTTTAACTGACATGCCAAAACCTGAATATAAACTAACACAACCTTAAAGAAACTGTTACGCATCAAGTCAGAAACACTCAAGGTGCTTGTTGTCAAAGTTTAAAAAACAAAACAAAAAAAATACCTCCATTAAAGCAAACACAGAAAGTGCACCCAGAGATTAACAACCAACATTCTATACAAGAAAGGCCAGAATAGACTTGAAGGTATGAAATATCTAAAATAAAATCTAGTTCTGGAAGGAGATTCTATGGACAGATGTGATCAGAATCAAGTTGCACAACAACAGGACGAGTATGAAGACATAAAAGAAAATACCCAAAAATCACACACTGCGTTTAACATGGTGGAAGCAGTGTGATAGCATGAGCATGCCTATCAGTCCATGGAAGTGGGTCACTTGTGTGCTCAATGATGATGAGACTGCTGGTGCACTAATGCTCAACTATACACAGTCGACGCACTCTGATCAGATACAGTCAAAGGCTATCAAAACAAACAGAGCTTTATAGTACAGAAAGACAATAAAAAAACAGACTTCAAAAGGCAATCCAAGGCCTTTCTGAGACTAAGAAACTGAATGTTCTTAAATTGAATAAGTGACCTGAACTCAAGCCACATGAGCATGCTTTTCACTTGCTAAACACAAAGCCTAAGGAAGACACACAAACTAGCAAAAAAAAAAGAAAAAAAAAAAAGAGGAAACCCAGCACTTTATGTAGCCTCACTTCAGTGTATTATTTATAATTAAAGCTGGTGTTTCCACATTCTTTTGAACCTATGAAAATGGATAGTCTGTGCAAACAAATGTGGAATTCACAAATATTTTTGTTAAACCCCATTAATTACTGCTTTAAGTCTACATTTCACACTGTTTCAAATCCATTATACATGAAGAAACCGCGTCTGTGTCCAACTATATAAGGATCTGTCAGGATACATGTCTGGTGGTTTTAACCTCACATATGACAGATGAAGCTAACTGAGCAGATAGGAAATATCTTGTTATAGATCTAAATTCTTTTTAATACTTTCATTATAAGCTTTGTCAGATTTTTAGAGCTCAACTCCATTTAAGTCTTCCAATAGTTCATATGAACAATTTTAAAAAGCCAGGAACAAGGCTATTATTGCATGATAGATGACAGAAAACGTGAATTTTTATAGTTTCACATCCTCTCTATTTGGCTCTGCTGTGAATTAAAGAAAAAAAAGTCTAAAAACTGTCAACAGCGACACATCTGAGTGAGCCTCAACAACAGCGAAAGACCTCCAACTACAATTGTTGCCTGTCGTTCTTATCCCCTCCCTGACAAATAAATAATAATAAATGAAAATAACAGATATTCTCTGAAAGACAAAACTCACCATCAGTCATGTTAAGAGCACCGCGTCCACTTGGACAGAAATAATCACTGTGGAATGCTACATTCCGATCTCATGTGAAGGCAGAACTCAACCAGCAAACTCAGCTCGGACTTCATGAGTTTGTTCAGTTGTTGTTGTTGACATGTTCAGAGGCTAAAGTCACCGACACTGGAAAACTAACACTGTATTCTCAACGCAGACACATCAACATAACCATGAAAGACCAACTCCTACCGCCGACGTTAGTTTTACGGCAACGAGAGCCCTGTGTAGTTTTTTTTTTTTTTCTGGGTTAATTAACGGTTGACAAATCAATTTGCCCGTTATGCGTTGGGCTTAGAAATGGGTTCGGCTTTCTTATTTGCTTGATTTTAACATGACAACTATGATGGTTGTTACTTGAATATTTCCTAAACAGCGGTATGTGCAGAAATCATCTCACCGACTGATAATGGACCTGGGCTTTTCACTCCGCGGATGAAGAGCGAGCGGTTGAAAAGCACTTCAATAAGTGGAGACCTACCTTCATTCACTCTGTGGTGTCAGGTCCTTGAAGAGTGCCGGCAACAAAAAAGAAGAAGAAGAAGAAGAAGAAAACAGGACAGCTCCAAGTTGAGACGGATTATAGGTCGTCAGAAGTGAACGGCTCAGTGCTGGAAAGCGTCTGTGTCCGCAGGTGGACAGCAGCGGTGAGCTTCCTGATCGCTTCTGTAGGTGAACCAGCTGTACCGCGGCCGCCGCCGTGTTTCCCTCCGCCTGCTCGCTGCTGCTGCTCCCACTTCGCCAGCGTCACCGCCGCCTGCATGAAGCGACTCTGCACTTCACATGTTACATCCGGTCAAACCTTCAAGAATAAAGTTCCCAAATAAGGCGTCGTGCAGTGGGTTTGATTAAGCGACAGACACATCCGGAAGTTTAAGTTACATAGGAATTTGGAATTTGGAGTAGATAAAGTAGGACCTGTGGGGCTTTTTTTTTTTTCTTGAGGTTTGTATGACAAACAATCAAAGTCGTTATGAGAAATGTCCCAATGTTCCTGTGGGATTTTGGCTACAAATACACACACCACTCTGAGTACTTTATTAATCATAAGAAATTATACAAATCAATTCAATCTATACAAGAGGCTATTTGGCCTTTAAACCACCTGAATTCATTTCCAGAGCGAGCTACTGTACTGTTCATGTCCATGTACAATTCCAGAACCTCAGCTCACACATATTTTTGCATCAGTAAATTAGGAGGACTGCTTCTGTTCAGCATCATTTGGTCTGAATTAGAAATGTACATTACATGTAAATCTACATGGCTTGTTACAAAGAGCTAAATGTTTTATTTTTTAAAATCTGAATACATGCCTCACAGTTGTGGAAGATAAAGTATATCATTAAGTTCCTGATCTTCAGAAAGGGTTCGTTTTAATTAATTTACTCAGGGATCATACTGCACAAGTAAGTTTTCTGTTATTAAGGAGTATACACATACAAAAAAAGGGCTAATAATCTTGTCCTCTGTGTGTCTTTCTCATTTTATATCAACAGATCTATATTTAACTGAGGAAAATGAGCAATCAAATACCACGGTTTGTATCCTGTTCTGATTTTACAAAATACCTAAAGTAATCATACCCTGAACAATCTGACTCTGTGAGTATTTTATTATGAAAGGCTCTTCTTGTTTTCTTGAGGATTTGCTCCGGATCTGTCTGACGCATTTCTGTCTTTGAACCATGAGAGAGTGGATTTTCTTCATCTCGATGACCACATCGGTTTCGCTGCTGGTTAAAACTTTTCCGGAACATAATCTCACATGAAAATACAAAGATTGACTGCAGACAATCCCTGAATTCAAAAAGTGATTGACCAGTGAGGAACAAGGTTACTCTAGTTTATAGGTCTTGGATCATTTGTAGATCTAAGCAACCCCTAATTACCACATGAAGCCAAAAAACAACTATTCAATGATGCCCCCCACCCCCACCTACTGACTGTTTAATTTATGACCTCTGGTGCCATCTACTGACCAAATTGGTTATTGGGCTGAAAACGGCAGTGAGCAGCCAGTACTAAATTCCCGTTTCCTCTTATCTCTGGAGATTCCTAATGTGTTACACATATTAGTACTTGATATTTACCAGTAAAAACACAGTCTGACGTGTTTCTAGAAGATAAAATTATCGACGTCAGCAGTGGAAGGGGTTTCACATCCTTTATCTTCGTGAATGTGATCATTCCTCACTGTAAAAGTACTTTTAAAAAAGCACAGCTTTGAGCAGGCTGTCTCAGTCAGCAGGCTACAGTGTTATTAGAGAAATGCATGTAAAAGTTGATTACTTGATGCATAAAAAAATGTATTCAACTATTAAAATGCAAATTCAAAAATAGTTGACTTTTTTGTCATAGAACTTATAAGGCTGGATCCTACACCAGCTGACAGCACTGGGTGGTGAGAGTTCACTAGTCCATCACACTGCCACTCACACCTACAGTGAACACAGAATCTTTACTCAATCTCACTTGGTGATTTTTTTGAAAGAGAAGAATATTCAAACTGCACACAGAGTCAAACCTTGATATACTGTGATGTGACAGTGGAAAATACCACATGGCTGTTCTACTTAAAGTATCATAGCTGGAAATAAAAAGAAAACAGTTACACTAATTGAGCAGTATTAACAAAGATACTTTTTTTGTTCCTTCACACTTTGTCAGAAAGTAAAGACTCATCATTTTTAACCATCTCTTTAGATATCTGTGATTACATTTTTTATTATTAGATTTTCTTTTTCTTTTCCTAAAAGTTGTCTGTAAAGATTTGTTCCTTCAAGCTTTGACAGAAAGTAAGAAAGTCACTCTGCTTATTTCTGTTCAGGGACACAACAAAGAATTATACTAACTTCTGTCTTTCTTGAACAAAGTCATTAAACATTCACAACATTACTGGAAAAAGTATATGAATCCATGAATTACTTCAACAAATGCGAACTGGAATCGATAGTTTGCACACCTGAAGTCTAGTCAATGAATTAGTTTGGGGATAAGGTTTAGAATGATTGGTTGCTAAAATACATTTTAACATTTGCTGTTCATAAGAAGCATCTGCTGATGATGAATTGTGGCTCACGAAAGGAGATCCTTGAAAACATATGATCAAGAATATTAATCTGCATAAGGCTGGAAAAGGCATACAAAGTAATCTCACAGTAGGACTCAGTCCACAGTTAAACAAACTTTATAAATTGAGACAGCTTACTTCTGCTGATCTTTCTAAAAGTGCAACATAAAGACAATGGTGAATTTTAAGTGAGATAAAGAGTAACAGCGAAATGCTGCACCTGAAGTTTGAATTAAATGAAGACATGAAAACTAGTTTGCTTGTTCTCAGGTTAAGCACATTATGTTTGTCTTTGCTGTGGACTTGGATGGAGATCAGATCACACTTTTATGTCATATTAATACAGTAGATTCAAAATGGCTCACATTTTATTCTTAACGATTTAACTGCTTTCATAACATTCCCATGGCAAATAAAAAGAAAAGAAAAAAAACAAGTGTCACATTACGAGGTAATAGCAGCTGTTCAGCCACACGGGGGCAGCACCGTATTAATTGAGACGCATGAAGGAAGAACTGCGGGTGACTTCTGTTTGAAAAATAAAGTTCCACTGGGACTGCTGTGAAAAAGGTTAGAAAATTAGGGTTTCAAGTGGTGATATTTTTGCTCTTGCTGCACATACTTGACTGACTATATCACCATTGCCATCCAGTTGCTGTGGAGATGTTCTGATCTAAAAGATGGCCAGACCAAACAGTGAGTGGAAGCATCCAACAAACCAGAGCCACTTTTATCAGAACATGCACTTACCTACTGGAGTAATATGCTTGTTGGACCTCATCAGAAACATAGATGTGACATGTGTTTGACCTGAGGTGGGCAAGGTTAACAGCCCTCCTCCCAGAGTTCCCCTCATAATGTTCTCATTGTTGAAAATTTGCTAAACATAAGCTGGGCTCAAAGGGATCAGCTTGTGCAGAGTAGTTTTGCATCCAGCATGCTTCTATTACTGCTCCTCTTATTCGATTAAATGTACCCTAACTCAGTCCAAACCCACACTGTGCGTAATCTCATCACAGATGATAAGCATGTAATAAAAAGCACATTCAACTTGAAAGGGTGCCTTATGTGAATGCATATAATTACAGATATCAAAATATAATCATTTGTTTAATTGTGAGGCCTTGCCAAGAGGTATGTAATTACTTGAAAGAAATATGGCTGAAATTGGATTTTAGTGTCTGAGATCTGACCTGGGAGTGGATTTGGCATGCACATAAAGGGAGGACCGGGGTCAGGCCTAGGGCCAACTTCCTGTTTTGCATGTCTATACTGTAGCCAGTGGGGAGAGTTACTTCATAAATTTTATTATTTAAAGCAATTTCAGAGTTAGAATATGACATCTGAACAGGTAAATAACTGATGGAATCATCTATTTTGGCTGTTAGAAGCGTGTGTCATCAAGTTTGAGAATTCTGTTTCATGCAGGCAGGGCTTCTCTGCACCTTTGTGAAATTTAAAGAAATCCCGAGTTTGCATTTGAGGACGTTTGTTTTGGTAAAAGATGTTTACCATTCATATCCGAATAAGATTGTTTTTGGATTAGTGATAAGGCTCCTGACATATAATTGGCTTTCAGTGATTACATGTCTCACACCATCCCCAGAGGTCAGCCAAAGTCTGACCACGAGGTTGAACAGGTTTATTATATAGCCAACAGTATCAGAAGAACAGGTGTTGGCCCTTAATGATCCCAGTGGGAACTCGGTTTCATCTTTGATTAATTGGAATGTTAACAGGAGAGAAGTTATCCTAATAGCCTCTTGTTGCCAACCCTACGGAAGTTTTTAGAGGGCCGAGAGAGGAAAGGGCTTTAAAAATAGACCCCATCAGCGCTGGATGGGAAAAGACCTGCCATTTAAAGCCCGACAAAGCAATTTGCAGCTCATAATCAAGAGAGCGGAAGCATTTTATCGCATTTCCCTTTACAGTATAAGCCCTGCCAGTCCCTCCATGGCAGGCTGAAATTAACTTCAGCCCATCATGTCCACCAAGGAAAAAATACCAGTCTGGGTTAGATGTCTCTCTGATCGAAAGAATTTATTAGGCTTATCCTTGTCAGAGAGCAAGAAAATGATTTAATAATAAGTTAACTTCATGGGCCTACACTCATCTCCCTCTGAAAGCTAGTGACAGAGCTGACACCTCTCATATTTGTTACAGAGAGGTCACTGATGATTTTTCTTTTGACTAGATGACAGTCCATCTGTTTCTTGAATAGATGACAGTCTGTTGTATTTATAGACACAGTATTTCTGGCTATTTGATGAACCTTTGTTGACCGGGGCTCAGGTTAACAAACTCACTTGTTCCTATTTTTACACTGCGCGGCGCGTGAGCCAACAGCATCGCGATTATTTTGGGTTATTAACGAATTATTACATGTCTCCCATTGTTTCGCGAGGTTGTCATAAAGATAGGAATCAGAAGTCATTGAAAACATCACGTAGATCACCATGGCGAGTTGGAGATTCACCAAGGGATGCGTTCAAAAAATAAACAGCTCTAAATTTCAACATAGAGTGGGGCAGATTTGTAGCAGACTCACTCAAACTTCTAGTGTTTCTACTCCAACGAGGAGAAAAAAAGGAGAGAGAAAAACTCACGCTGTTTTGAACAATTGCCGGATTTTCTGTGAATCAAATCTCTGCATATTTTCCTGTTTGGAGCAGATGTATACCAAACAGTGGTGACCCCCACTCTCCTTTTCAATGGGTTTGGGGTGATGTGCGCCGCTTCTAAGTGGAAACTGTTGCTCCTCGATCTCAAACATTAAGCAGAATGCCAGGAATTCAATTGTGTGCAGGCATTGGGAAACGTGCAACCTGCGTGTGACTTGACCGACCGGGTCGCATCACGAATGTCCTGTCGAGCATGCAGACCGTCAGACCCGGAACGAGTCCAGGTATACGCTCTTGAGCGCGAATGTGTGTGTCTTTGTGACGGAGAGGAGGGTCAAATGTGTTACATCTACAATGACTTGACCTCATTCGTCTTGTTGATTATAATCCGTCATCTCAGAGAGCGCAACAAAGGATGCAATCATGGTTATTCAGAGAACGCTCTGCGGAAAAGACGCATGAAAACAAACATCACATTGCGCTAAACCTTTTCACCTTCCAGAGAAATATTTGAGGATTAAAAGAAAGATAGGTAACACTTCACGACACGGGTCACACATTTGATTGTACTTACATGGATTCTAATGAGGCACGAATCAGGGATTGATTGCTAATTAAACACAATATTTATCAAGTTCTGGTCTATTTTTTATCAACTTGCTGATGATTAGATAATTATTAGCTGATAGGGCAACTTAATAATTAATTATTTATAAATCATTCTTACAAAAGGGTCATATAGGTTCTAGCTGAGATTTAGGAATTACTAGAATATATAGGCCTATATATACACACACACGCACACACGTATGTATACATATATA
>JBAMYA010000005.1:16070162-16082093 GCA_037176975.1 Arrhamphus sclerolepis
AAACTGAAACATTTATATCATACATATCGATCTCTATCTAATCAACATATCAATGTATGTTTACCACATGAGTAATACAATTTGGTGGTAAGAAGAAAATGGCAAACATTTTCAAGATAATATTCATAATATAATATAATAATATTTATATGGTATATAATATTATATTTTGGAAAGTATACGTTAAAATTTCAAGTAAAAGTTAAATGAAATGTTTAATTCAATTCCATTCAATTCAATTCAATTTCAATACTTTATTCACCCCTAATAACATAAAATATGTTATTATTTTTTTATATTATTTTATAATTTATATTATTAAAAAACAGATTTATTTAAATGAATAAATTGTTCTGATGAAGTGACAATAAAGTTTTATGAAATATATGTAAAAAAAATCAACTAATCTTAATCTTTAGATGAATAGCTGTTTTAATTAGTAAATACAACTTTTGCAAAGTTGCATCTGCTTTTATGAAATACATAATTTCCAAAGAAGCTAATTTTCCTTGTGTTTTTAGTCAGTACGGAAGTGGCGCTTGTTGGATTTTCCAGTCATGCAAGGTGACATCCATCACTGTTTGATTCAGAGTGATGGAGGAAAAGAGGAGGATTAGAAAAGGAGAACATGCCCCAGAGAGAACAGAGCAGGGCCAGGGCAGAGCAGGGGGGATAAAAGGAGGGAGAGAGCGCTTCCTTTAGTGCATTTTCCCCTGAGGGCAGAGAGGAGGAGAGGGGCTGCTCCCCTGACAGATCTGAAGATGTCCTGTTTTGCTTTTCCTCAGCTCTCCCTCTTCCTGCAGGAAGCAACATCATGCTGGGCACCAAAGCCTCGGCAGGCTCTGACTATGAAGCTCTAGTACTGATGCCTGCTGTCCACACATGCAATGAAACAATAATGGACAGACAGACAGATGTGCAAAATGTCAAAAGCAATTGACATGAGATTCCCGAAGCAGGACTGCAAGTAGTGGAGCTCATTTATTTATGTCTGGCAGAAGATTAAAATTTCTGAATATTTTACCCAAACAGAAAACATTCAACAACATGGTCTGCCTGGAGACTCTCAAAAAAGGATGCTATAGATATAACAATTATATTTATAATGCAAGTGTTTTTCTGTGTGATCACATGAAATCATAGTGGTAAACAATTTTATTATAAAACAAGTGCGGAAATCGAACAGATTTTTCTGTAAATATCTTTTTTTCATTAAGGTACAGCATTCAGTGCTTTCCTCTAAATACTAACTTGCATCACTGTTAGAAAAAAAACAAACAAAACTGCTATTGATATATATATGGTGAAAAAAGTTTAACTGATGACAGAAACGGAAGTTCTGAAAGACATTCAGTAAAATGAAGGATAAAGTTGAGGTGTTATTAAGGTTATTAAGTGTGGAAGGCAGTTTATCACGGTCTGACACAGAGACATACACACTCACACTCACACAGTCCGCTTAGAATCACCAGTTAATCATCAAGATGGAATTAATAAAAGCAGTGGAAGTGTCAGCCAACATGCAAGCAATAAAAAATGATTTCATTCATCTGAACATGAGATTAAAAACAGTCAAGTTCATGTTCAGAAATGATGATGCAGGATGAAGGACAACAACGGGTGTGCCCCCATGTCCTGTATTTACTGGACTACAAACATCACCCAGTTTAAGACGCTTTTACAAAGTTTACCATAAAACTTGGCAGTGTTGGTTGGTGAGAGCTGGGAAAACAACACACAAACGCTCTAACACAGACACACACTTCGGCTCATTGTGACTTGTGTTCCCACGTCTGTCCACACTTTACTAATTCACACTGACATCACCACTAACACACACCCAGCGTCGACTCTGTGGTCGATGGTCTCCCAGGATGCACTTATGATCTTTGAGACTGTAGCCACAATCAGGGCAACTCTTAGCTTTCCTCTTTCCCTCTGTCTAAAACTCATTCCTCCTTCTCCTCTGCTCTCCCCTGACCATCCGTTGACACTGGCCACCTCTGTACATGTGTTTTCCTCTCATTCTTAGTGTGAGACTTTATCTCTGGATCAGATAAGGCTTCGGTACTGGTCTTAAACCTTCAAGAGATCTGTCCAAACACATGAGCTCATGTCAGAGCGCCGCTGCTGCCTGTTAACCCCATGATCTAATATAGAGTCCATGTGTTCGTTGTTCATGCTGCGTGGAGGTGTGGTGGGCCATTTTTCAACTCCATCTCAGTTTTGTATCGTTTTCTCATTCAGTGATTTCCTAAAGCCACCACATCATTTTATTCTGAAAGCTTTTTGTTTCTGTTTTGCCCTCTTTGCCTCTGTGTCTCCATTAGCTGTGGCTGTAACAGCTTGAATTTGATCATGTTAACACTATCAGAAGAGGAGATCTCAAGCACAGTGCGTCACCAAGACAACAAAGCTGAAACCACACAGGCAGAACTGGGCTCAGCCAGCACAGCAGTGGTGTGTAGGAGATTTCAGGTAAGGAACAGGGTGAGCAAAATGTTATGAGAGCATGTGTGTGTTTTTCACAGTCTGACATGTTGAGAACAATGGCTGGGTATGCGATTTTTGTGTGTGCACGTGCATTTCATCACTCTGTGTAATTGTGTGGTGAGTGGCTTGCTTGTGTGCGTGTGTGTGTGTATATTACACCCCTGCGGGAAGGGGAGGGGATGCATTGGGAGGGTACTAAGGTTACCCCCTGATAGAGGCAGTGAGGGGTCATCCCGCGGCGGGACACTTCTCAGGGGTGACCCCGCCGCCCCTTGTGGCCCCCTGAGCGGACGGGACTTCTGAGGAGAGAAGAGGAAAGACCAGAGGAGAGACCCCCGGAGAACAGGACCCCCAGTCTGCCTCTAGACCCTGGACCCCAGCCCCGTCAGGGCCCGACTCAGGCCCAATGTGTTCCCAATCAGGGGAAACACAAACAATACTTTTATTAAAGAAAGGAGACCACTGAGGCCAGAACACACACACACACACATATGCAAAAACATCGGATGCATATTTCTCACCATTAAATATAAAATCAAGCAAAATTTCTCTTTCATCAACAAAAAGTTTTTTGATCTATAATGAATACTGTCATGCCATTAGCTACTATCACTGTTATCCACAATGCCAAATCCTGCCTTCCTTTTCCTCCTTGCCTGCTCTCTCTTCCATTCTTCTTGGTCTCTATCCGGGAAAACAAACGGAGGGATTAGGGATTTGTGTGGGGGGGTAATGGGAGCCAGGTGGAGGAGTGTGACTTTGGGGGCCTCCTGCCAGATTAAGGAGGGGAGGGGGGGCAACAAGTCCCAATCCCTTACACTCCTTACACTCCTTCCTAAAGGCAGCTAATGTTTCTTTTGAAGAAATAATCCAGTTTGGCCATCAAATAGGACTTGGCAATTATGAGCCTTTGCAGGGCATGTATGGTATTACCACACTTGCTACCAGAGACGGGAGTCTGTCATAAAGTTGGGCTGTAGAGAAAGAGAAACTAAAAATACAGATACAAGTGAGCTGTAAAAATATGTAGCAAGGTTGAAAGGACCACGATTCACCTTTCTTACTTTCTTTTTTACTTTTCATCTTTCTGTTGCTCAGCAAGGGTCATTGAAATGCAAATATAATTATCACCTGAGCCATGACAGTATTACGCACAATCATTGAAAATCTATATTTCATATTATCTTTCGAAGTTTAGCACAATGTCATTTTTGTGTTTTTGTTAGAAACTAAATAAAATTGTCCCTAGAATCAGACAGCCCTCTGCAAAAGTTTTATGGTAACTTTAATGTGGAAAAAAAGTTCACTGCATTGGAAAATCCCATTCTGAATGTTTTCATGCAGGAAGAATTAGAAATATGGCTAAATAAATGTTCGAGTGAATTAAATTTGCTGGATTTATGACTGCCTCCCAACTCCATCTGTATCCACAAATGAGACAACAACACTGCACACACAGATGCAGTTTTCTGAGGTGGATGGAGTGTTTTGTTTGTGTTCTTCGTGGTGTGAAAATGCATAAAAACACTCTGGATTATTTGAGGTTTGCTTCACTGCAAATACGCCTGATGAAAGGTTAATGAATTGGAATTATCAGATTTTGACAACACAGAAATGTTGTTACACTACATTTCTTTTGTTGTTAGTTCTCACACAAATTGATGCAGCTTTGCACCAGTGATCCAGTCATTCACGCGATCACACTCAAAACACATGGGAGTGACTTTTTTTTTTTTCTTCCTAAAATTGTCCCCTCTCACTTGCATCTTTAGGTGATTTACTGTGTAATATGCAAAGATCAACATTTCACTCGACAGACAGAACTTTTTTTTCACAGCATGGTAACTTCTCTCTGGTGTGCTTGTGCAGTTTTGTCATTTTTTCAACAATAAGTTTCAAACCTGCTTCAAATTCTGTTTGGAGGCTTGATATGAGACGCCTGGTCAGCTCACTTGTGTGGCCTACAAATGTTGCCCCCTTGTGGACCTCTGCAGGGAACAAGCAGCTTCCAGCTTCCTACACTTTTAACTGAGTGTGTGTGTCTGACGGACAGGCTGATCCAAGCCTGATAAGAGTGTGTTTTGTTTGTTTTGTAGATGTCTCATTCCTAACAGCTTCTGCCTCTTCAGAGAGACTGTAAAAACAGAGAGAGCTTAACAAGCTGGGAGGAGAAAGGATTATGTTAGAAATGTCAGTTGTCTTTATGTTTAGATGATAAAGGAGGGTGTGAGTTAAAATCATTAGATTGTGGGTGGATGACAGCCAAGTCTTTAGTGAGACTTTATGGTCTGAGAGAGGTTTTACCTCTGAAAACAGACGCACAGGCTCATTTATGCATCTGTTGCCACTTCAGACATCCCCCTTTCTTAAATCTCTAGTAAGCCGGATGGAAGGGAAGAATTAACCCGTATGTAGAAAGAGGTGAATTCAAAGTCAGACTTTTCACACCTTCTCTGTTTTACATACGTACACACATACACACACAAAGTTCCAGCATTCTCCCTGTTAGCTCAAGCGTAATATTCAGCAGACGATGGAGAAGTGTGTGTATGTGTATGTGTTCATTTTAGGGGCACTCATCATGTAACAGGACCTTATCAGCTTCTGTCTCTTTGTCACCAGTTGTCTGTTGCTCTTTATCTCAGAGCGGAGGGACTCCGACTATCAAACAGTCAAGGCTGCCCAGCGTTTTGCTTCTGCTTTGTTTTTTTTTTCCCCTGACAGAGATCATGGATTTTTCTGTGATTCAGAGGCTGTCTAGACAAATAAAACATAAAAAAGAAGTATTTAGAATCAAATGAGGGTCAAACAACTCCAAAAGCATCACAAAGTAACCTTGCCCTGTCAATAACAACAGCACCCAGCAGACATGAAAAAAAAGAAAAAGAAAAATCTTAAAAATCCAATCATCATCACTAGTCTAACTAGTTTTACACTAAATTTAGAAATGGCCCACATTAGGAGTGCCCCATTTAGGGTGAAAAGTTCATTGTGACGTCAACTGATTACGCAGAAAGATCAGAGTCGAGCAAAAAGAAATACCGCCGGCTAAAACATGCAATTGTAAAAAGTCTATTAATGATTGAGAAGGAAGAAGAACACTTCTCTCCTTTGTATTCCTCTCATCTTCCTCCTCTCCACGTACTTTTTCGAGGGCCCAGATCGTTGACTGGGCAACCGCCGGAGTGTTCGACATCAAAGGCTGGCACACGCACACTGCGGAACACGCCTGAAATAAAAGGCCCGCAGAAAAACAAACACCGCCCTTTGTTCTACAGGCCGAAGACTGTTTTGACCATGATTAGAGAACAGAGCGAGGGGAGAGAAGGCTGCAAGAGAGTGGAATACGTAACAAGGAGACACGCTTGCTCCATCAGATGCTAAGAGAAGGATCTGTGAGACTGAAAGAACCGGAGGGGGTCAGTCAGCAGAGCCTCTGCCTCCAGGAAATGTGCCTACAGTGGAGCTATGATGGTGGCACGACAATGCTAATCACTAATTGTTGATTGCATTTTCCGTGCTTAAGGATAGCTTCTGGTGATGTTGGGGATCTGGTTGAGTTACAAGAACTTTACAAACACAACTGGAAAAGGATTTTCAATGTATTAACATTTTAAGATTGCTTAAGGTGGAAAAAAAAAATCCATCACAGATATTGCCTTTACTATCCTATTGTGCGCTTTAAATGCAACAATTCTTTTTATATTTTGTATTAATATAAATCTGACTGTACTGGATTTCATAATGAGCTAGTAATTTTTTTAATTACTGTGTATCCTGCCAGTCCAACTTTTATTTAGGTTTGGTCGCCTAAACAGCCTGAGATGGACTGGCGACCTGTCCAGGGTGTACCCCTGCCTTTCGAACGAAGTGGGCTGGGATAGGCTCCAGCAGACCCCCGTGACCCTGCACAGGAAATAGTGGGTATAGATAATGGATGGATGGATGGATGGATGATCTGAGACTGGAAATATCTTGTGCAGAAAACCTGGAAAGACAGTATTTATTGAAAGAATTAAAAAAAAAAGTTCTAATTTTATTGTATGTGTTGCCCCTCATCAAAGAATGATGTTTCAGTGTAGTAGTATTGAAAGAACATGGTTATCGTAGTGTAATTCTCTACTTTTGCAGACATCATTCACAAAAAAGTCTTAGAAGCAAAGTACAAACAAAAATAGTGTTGTGTTCTTAGAAATCTATGAACTTACTGTAGGGTCAAATGGTGACTCTACTCAGTCTAAATGTGCAGGACACAAAGAAATGCATGACAAATGCATTAAAGGTACACACACAGAAAACAAAAAAACAAAAGAAAAAACATACCCTTTCCAAACACATACACAATGCATGATAGGGATTTAGTTATCATTAGTTTTTGTAAAACATTCATGTACTGTAATTGTGGGAGGTGTAAACAACTGTAATTCTATTCAAAGTAAAGATCAGAAAGATAGTTGCTATGGCATGTTGGAAGACCTGTCAGTGCAACTTTAAGAGAACAAGCATTTAGAAATTATTCAGAATTGTTGTTTTCTGGCTCAAGATGACAGTTAGCTTCCCGCGCCACTGTTCTTCTTGAACCGGATGCTGTGCTGCTCATACTTCTTCTTCCACAGCGAATCATTTGTCTCCATCTAACACCATCTTCTGCATCCTCTTCTCTCACTGTATTCCATTACAACAAATATAAATATATAGTTCTCTAGACAATACGGTCATAGGTCTTCTAGAGCAAAGCCGTTCCCTTCTTTGCTTCATAAATGCAGTTAGATATCAAGAAAAGGCATAATTCTATGCAGTCCTGTTTGAATAAAGTGATCGGAAAGAAAAAAAGTTGCATCTCTCTCTGGTCAAGGAGATTATATCCGACTGCTGTAAATCAGATACAGGTGGATGAACTTCCTCTGTCCTTTGTCTGCCTTCCAGCTAACCTCTCCTTCACCCTCCCTTTCTTTACCTCTTTGTCAGTCTCTTTAATCTTTTTCTCTCCTGATACACTCCTCTTTCTGTATTCTGGCTCAGACTATGATGTGAATAAAGGAGAGAGTGAGACAAGAACAAAAAGACTAACCACTCTGTCAAGGTAGTATAGTTAAGTCAAAAGTTAGTAAAGTAATGGCATTCTTTGCCATTTGTCCATTTCTAAATCCTGTCAAATATAAATGCATTTGTATACTCATGTTCACATGTGAACAACGAGGTGGACATTCATGACAGCACTGAAACTTTATCCTAGAGTTTCATATGTAGGAGAGTGACTGTTGAAGCAGTTTAACTGGTATTTTGGGTGTAAAACAGCTTCAGTGACACGGAACGTCTGTCTTACATCCCATTCAACCAACTTTGAAAACCTGTAGAGGGCAAATGCAGCACACCTTTTTGTGAATCAGTCTACCTTTGCAGCTGCTTTGCACCATTTAGGTTCATTAAAGATGCAGAATTTCAAAGACATTTCTTACTATTGTGTGTATATAACAAGCTTAAGTCACTGACACAAGGTCAGTTAATACACACTGTTTGATATTTTGTTTAAAAAAACTAAAGCGGAGAAAATAGAATAAAAAAAAAATCTTGCTTAATTGAATAAACTGCCTGTTTTTGTTCAACAGCCTAACATGGACTGTTAACCACAGGTGGATCTTGACATCCCCAGTATGCAGATTGTACTGTCATGGCTTCTGTCTTTTTAGTATCACACCCACAAATGAAGAAAAGAACTGAACATGCAGTCAATTATTTTTGACTTATGAACACTCAGTCACCTGACATTTTATTAGTTATGTCTTGCTATTACCGTGTGAGAAACCTTTTTGCCTTCAGAATGGTTAGATTCTCCATTGTATAGATTTAACATGCCACGGAAACATTCCTCACTGATTTTGGTCCATATTGGTATATGGCACCAGACAGCTTCCATAGATTTGCTGACTGCACATCTATGATGAGAATCTCCTGCCACAGCCCAAAGGTCCTCTATTGGATTGAGATTTGGTGACTGGAGTGTGGTGAATTCATTGTCATTTTCAAGAAACAAGTTTGAGATTTTTTGAGCATTGTGACATGGTGCATTAACCTGCTGGAAGTAGCCATTAGAAGATTTGGCCATAAGGGGATGGACAGCAACAATACCCAGGTAGGCTGCTCAGTTGATATGAAGGAGCCCAAAGTGAGCCAAGAAAATATTCTACACACCACTACACCACCACCAACAGCCTGAATGATTTGAGAGAAGGCGGGATGGATGCACACTTTCATGTTGTTTACACAATTCTGACTCTACCATCTGAATATTGCAGCTGAAATAGAGACATTTTCCCACTCCTTCTATTGTCAAATTTAGATGTCAATTCTTGCACCAGTTTCATGTTCTTAGCTGACAGGAGTGTCTTCTTTGTGTTGTGTGTTCAGAGATGATATTCTGCATTCTTGGTTGGAACAAAAGGGTGAGTTACTGTTGCCTTTGTATCATCTTAAACCAGTCTTCCCATTCTCATCTGACTCTGACACCAACAAGGCATTTTTTTGTTCACCATAGAGATGGTTCCACATGAAAATCCCAGTAGATCAGCAGTTTCTGAAACATCCACAACAATGCCAAGTTGAAAGTAACTTAAACCTTTCTTCCCCATTCTTATGCTTGATTTGCTTTTCAGTAGGATGTCTCAATCGCATATACATGCCTGAATGCACTGAGTTGCTGCCATGTGACTGGCTAAGCTATCAAGCAATTGAACAGGTGAACCTAATAAAGTGGGCAGTGAGCGACATTGTGCTTTCCTATAAATGTTAACCAGTAGAAAATATTTGAAATAGGGATTTAAATTATGTAATTTGTGAAAATATTTGCTGGAACAAAGTGTGGAAAGATCTCAATAACATATCCAAAATCCCAAACCATCAATTAATACACTTCAAATATATTAATAGGATGTTCTTCATCTCTAGAAGGCGCTACTATATGAAGATCACTACATCTCCCAGTTGTGATCCACTCAATGCCCAGTCGTTATTCATGTACAGCTATTTTCTGGAAAGCAATGACTCTCATTTTAAGTGACATGCTTAAGATCAGGATCCCAGTTTCTTCGGCTTTGCTACTGCTTAATGAACACATTCTATGGGCTGGGCTTACTGCATCAAAGAAAATATGGGCTCTCAGGTGGAAATTGCCTCACAGCACTTGGCTTGGCAGCAGTGGGAAAACTCTTTCCTTGACATGGAGTGGTTCATAGCCTGTGGGAGGCAGCACATGAGTTAGTTAAAGAAAAGATGCACCACATCTGACCTTGTTACTTTCATCTCATCTGTCACTGGGGGTGAGAGATTTGTGACACATCACCATAAGGAGGTTAGGAAGGGATACAGGGGTTTCACTGTTGTCACCTCCCATTAATTGCAATCGTGAATTTGTGTCTTTACATACTTACTTTGCAGGGAGGAAGGAAAAGGGAGAAAATCATGTACATGTATATGATGTCGGCAAGCACTGAAGAGCCTGAAGCGGCAGTTCAAAGAGGCAAGTGAGGAGGAGAAGGGACCTTTGTCAGAGCTACGCAGCATCCTCCGAAAGAAGCTTATGGCCTTGAGGAGGACTGAATGGCACAGGAGGAGGAAAGAAAGAGCCAGGAGGCTAACTGCATTTATAGTAAATCCATTTGGATTCACAAAACAGCTGTTGGGACAGAAGTGCAGTGGCAAGCTCAGCTGTTCCAAGGGTGACATTGACCAATACTCTCTACCGCCTTAAGTGATGCACTTAGGGAGCAAGATCTGGGCAACTGCAAGCCTCTAACTGATCCACCTGAGCCAGTAAAGGAATTTGAGGGAAAGGAGCCCAGTTGGAAGGAGATCTAGGAGGTAGTCAAGAAGGCAAGAGCAAGCTCTGCCCAAGGACCTAGTGAGGTGCCTTACAGGGTTTATAAGAACTGCCCAAGGTTGCGCCACAGGCTCTGGAGGATCCTTAAAGTGATATGAAGGAGGGGAAGGAATGCCAAACAGTGGAGGTTTGCTGAAGGAGTGTGGATTCTGAATGAGGAAGAGTCAAAAAACATCGACCAGTTTAGAACCATCTCCCTGCTCAGTGTTGAAGGAAAGATATTCTTCAGCATTGTTGCCAGGCACTTAACAGACTACCTCCTGAAGAAAGGTTACATCAATACCTCGGTGCAAAAAGGATGGATCCCCAAGGTACCAAGGTGCCTGGAGCACACAGGTTTGGTCACCCAGCTGATCATAGAAATGAGGTGATTTCGTTGTGCTGTGGTTGGACCTCGCCAATGCCTACAGATCCATACCACACAAGTTGCCAGAAGAGGACATGTGGTAGCACTACATCCCAGACAAGTTCAAGAACCACATTCTTGACTAATACAATGGGTTCAATATGAGAGTCTCTTCAAGGCCCCCAACACTGGACTAGCATAAGTTCGAGAAAGGAATCATCACTGGGTGTACCATCTCTGTGATCCTTTTTGCACAAGCCATGAATTTGCTGGTAAAGTCTCAGTGCAGAGGGCTCCTCTCCAAGTCAGGCATCAGACAGCCACCGATCAGGGCCTTCATGGATGATGTGGTACACCACATGTGCCCGGTAACAGGTGGATCTTGAAGGACCTGGGGGAACTATTCACCTGGGCCCACATGACCTTTAAGCCACAAAAATCCAGATGCCCTGTGCTGAAGAAGGGGAAGTTCCAGGTCATCCTGGGCATCACCCAGATTCCATCCATCACAGAGAAAGGCATTAAGAGCTTGGAGAACGTTTTCAACTGCAGCCTGAGAGACACAACAGCCATTCAATCAACCAACTAAGAGGTGGAAGCATGGTTGACTGCAGTGGACAAATCAGGCCTACCAGGCAAGTTTAAGGCTCGGATTTACCAATGTGGCGTCTTCCCAAGGATTGTGTGGCCCCTCATGAGTTACAAGGTTCCAATCTCTACAGTTGAGAGCTTTGAGAGGAGAGTTATCAGGTTCCTATGGAAGTGGTTGGGCCTCAGCAGCATTGCCCTGTATGGCCATAACAGCATGCTGGGCTTCAACCAGCAGCCTTGTTGAAGAGTTTAAAGTGAGCTGTACAAGGGAGGTTCTGCAGTTGCGAGAGTCAAAAGACCCAAAAGTCTTTCAGGCCAATATTGAAGTCAGGACAGGGTGGAAGTGGAGGGCTGCGGATGCTGTGGAGGTGGCTGAATCACAGCTACGACACAGGACGCTAGTTGGGACAGTGCCGATGAGTACCGTTGAAATGGGTGGAGACCAAGATGTGAACCCATTGAGGTAGGATGCAGAGGGTTTGCAGGCCAGTCCCTCTGTAGGACCTATAACATGCTTGGCATCACAGGAGCAAGCAGACAAAAGGCCATCAAAGAAGCCAGTAAGACAGCCGAAGTTGAAGACCCCAGGTAACATCACTGAAGATGTAAAGTAAAAAAGTAAAAT
>JBAMYA010000005.1:16090091-16107991 GCA_037176975.1 Arrhamphus sclerolepis
CATATATACATGTATGTGTATAATAATAAAAAATCAAGCATAATACATTTTATTCATTTTTTAATCTGTGCCATTATCATTTAACAGAAAGATTTAAAAAAAAAGAGATTGTATGTTGTATAAAGTACCCTCTTACTGCTTTCATAGGATTTAAGGAAGCGCATTTATTCAAAGGCTGCAATTGCTAAAAGAAATACAATAAACCTACAAGCTACAGCTAAGACCCTACAGGTCCCACTGAACATGTTAAAACTGAAAGACTAGGACACGGTAATTAAAAGAAGACTGAACATGTAGAGTTTGTTTGGAAGGATTTCCACGAGAAATCCTTTACTGCCTAATAATAGCAGGCACGCATGACTGAGGTTCGAAAAACTGAACAAAGCACAAGACTTTTGGAGCAATATCCTATTTAAAGATGAAACAGAAATGTTATTTGGCCAAAATTTATAACACAGTGTTTGACATGAGCCAACACATATTTTCATCAGAAACATTTGATGCCTACTGGAGCGATGGTGACTGGAGTTGTCAGCCTTGCACCCCTCTGTCCAATAGTTAAAGCTTAGTTGTAGTTTGGTCAAGCAACAGGACAGTGATATGAAGCACAACAGCAAATCTACTTCAGAATGGATGAAAATTAAAAAGGAGTGGTCCAGTCAAAGTTCAAAACTCAGTAGGATATTTTACTGTGTGAAGTACTGTGACAAGACCTTAAGATCTTATGGAATTAATGTGGTGATTTTTCAAATCTCATCAACCCATATTTTTTTATTCCCAAAAGAACATAAAAAAAAATCATATTATACATTGAAACTGAGACATTTTACTATTCCATGGAAAATAGCTAATTTTCAGTTTGATGGCAACAGCTCATCTCAAAATAGTTGGAATAGGGGCAAAAAAAAAAAAGGCTGGAAAAATTATGGAGGCAAATTAAAAACCAAGTGTAGGAATATTTAACATCTAATTAGCTTAATTGGCAAAAGGTCAATAACTTGACTGGGTACATATGACACAGAGCCTCTCAGCTGTAAAGATGGGTAGAGGTTCACCCATCTGGGACAAACTGCACTGTTTTTCAGTAAAATGTTCCTTAACTTGAATTTACTTAAAATACTATGGATGTCCCATCATCCTAAAGTGCAAAATATCAACAGAAGAGTCAGAGAATCAAGAAGAGTGTAATCGAAGACCCTGATAGCTGAAGGCTCTGCTACCCTTTCTAGACCTAAAGACTGTTTGCACAGCAAGTAAACCTGCATTCAGGGAGCAATGTGTTCTGCTGGGACACTGGAACTACAATATTAGATTCCTCAGGTATGTTGGAGCATTATGTAAGAAGTAGCTAATATTTTGAATTCAATTCTAGATATAACAGAGAGCCAGTGAAATGAAGCTAGAATTTGTGAGACGTGATCCCTGTTCCCTAATCTAGTTGGTACTCGTGCTGCAGCAAACTGGACAAGTTAGAGGTTTTTAACACAACTGTTTGTACAGCAAGAAAGCAATGTATTACAATAATCCAGCCTTGAGGTAACAAAGGCATGGATTACTTTTCTGCATCTTGTTTGCATCAGGATGTTTCTATCAAAATAAACTGTACAGTTCAAAAATTCCTCTCGGACATACCTGTGACCACTTAAATTAATTTCAGTTCTTTCTGAACTGAAAGCAGGACAAATAAAGGGGTTAGGCGGGTTCCGTGGGGCACCAGCTAACTGGGCTGGCAACCAGAGGGTCACTGGCTCAATCCCCGGCCGGCACCAATGATGTGGGCGGGGGGAGTGCCCGAACAAGCACCTCCCCACGTCCACATCCACAGATAAGGTACCGGAAACCCCCACCTGCTCCCCTGGCACCGCACTGCAGCAGCCCACTGCCCCAGGCCCAGCAGCCCAGATGGGCCAAATGCAGAGAAAGAATTTCCCTACATAGATAAATAATAGTAAATCCAAATTAAAAATAAAAATCATGGCCTTCACATTTTTAATGCATGCAATTGGTTGTCCTATTTAAATAGCTTCATGCAGTCGCAGGCACAAATACAGTTGAGTATCATCCACATAATGGTGAAAATTGATATTATCTTTCCTAAAAGCAGCATATACTCTAAAAGGAGATGAGTATGAGTCCAAGAACACAACCCTGCAGTATTCCACATTTGACGCTAGTTCGACTGAAAAAGACATTATATACATGGACAAAATGTAATCAAATAAGATGACTAATATATAATAATAACAATATGACTTGAACCATTTTAATGCCATTCCTTTGTTTCCAAAGATCTGTTTCAGTTTATTAATAAGAATTTTGTGGTCAATTTTGTCAAATGAGATCAAAGGGGACAAGAAGAGAGACACATCCACTGTCAGAAGTCACAAGAAGATCATTAGTGGTATATTCCTACATTAAGAACATATTTAAATGTGAAAGGAACGTTGGAAATAGTCCTGTAGCTGCCTAGATCATCAGGATTTAAAGACGTCTGGTGCATGTTTAATTATTGCAATCTAAAAAAAACCTGTTATAAGAGATGTATTGACAAGATCCAAGATAACAGAACCAATTGTTAGGGTGACCATATTTTGAAAACCCTAAAAGAGGACACCTACCCTGCCTCTTGGAGATACTGCAAAAATACTCAAAGATTCTCAAAGATGACAAAGTAGCTTCATAAACCATACATTTATTTAAAACATCCCTTTTCTGTCTGAAATGAAAATTTTCTAATAATGTCACATAACCAGTGCCGTGAGGTTCAAGGCTGGTGAGGCAGTGACTCCATCAGAATCAGATTTACAAACGTATGAAGCCAACAGAGTAGATTAGTCACCATTTGGTCAGCAGTAGTTAGCAGGTTATGCTTCATATGTCATATCAGCATGTTTTTACAAGATTTTCTAGTGGCTTTTATTGGATAGAGAGAAAGACACACAACATGCTACAACACTGGGAACTGAATCCACAACCTACTGCATGAGGTCCACCAACTTAACCACTAGTCTACCTGGCTACTGCTATTGAATAATCACATTCTTTTAAAGAAAAATAATTAAATAAAAGACAACCCGTGACTTTTTCCATGCTAACATTGAAATAACGCCAGTGCAGCACATATGTGCCAGCTGTGCACGTGCACTCAGCCTCCTACTTGTCCCGACTGGGACGATACATGGGAAACTTTTTTTTTTTTTTTCACTTCATCTGTGAAGCTATACTTTTGCTTCGGTATTTTGTGTGCAATGCTGCTGCGCTGTCTGCTCTGCTCCCTCTGTGTATGTATGTGTGTGCGCGGGTCGCAGATCCGCCACAAGGCAGCCTTTTGGGAATCACACAACGCAACATACTATTCTGTGCAAAGCGCCAGACAATTTAAGTTGACGCTTAATGGTCCTGTGAAAAACAGTGAAAGCCGGACATTTTGATGAATTTATAAACACGCCCCACGACACCCTGGACAGCACGTATAAACAGAGGACATGTCCGGGTAAAAGAGGACGTTTGGTCACCCTGCCAATTATATGAAGAATTTCTTTAAACATCTTAGAAGGAATAGGGTCCAGTACATAGATGGCTTTGAGTGAGATACAACTGAGGTTAATTCACAAATATTAATGGGAGAAAATTAATCAAGGTAAGAACCAGTTGGTACAGCTGATTCCAAGGTTGCTGAGCTGTCTAATGTAATCTCCATAGTTGGTAGGAGATGATAAATTTGATCTCTGATATTTCCTGTTAATATGAATCCGAGTTCCTTTTTCAGAAAAACACACTTAAAGTCTCTCTATTCTTGAAATGGTTTTGAGTTGCCTTGAATGCTACTGCCGTGAGAAGGCGTGTAATCACTTTCCTTCTGTCTTTCTTTTTTTGCTGTGCTGTGCCGCTTCATGGTGTTCAGTTTTGAATCTAGAGCCCTCATGCTCAGCATTCATATTCTTAACCATGGCGAATAAAAACTTAAATAGTAACAACATTGAAATAACAGTGTATCTGGACCACCTTAGGAAAAAGCGGAAAAGGAAGAAAAAGCATAGTTGAAATCCGTACACTAAGCCCTGCTAAGCTGAGTTTAGTATGTTGACTCCATTGCCTTTAGGGAGCTGAATCTCTTGTTACATCATTTTCAGAGGAAGAAAGGGTGGGAGTAGATGATTTTGACACACACACACGCACACACACACACACACATACACACACACATATAATAAAAATGTAAAAAATCTTCCAAAGACACATTTACCTAAGGATGGGGTATTCTGAAATCTTTCCTCATACTTTGTGTTATTGGTCTGCAATGTAGTTTTTGGAGCAATGTAAGGTGATTGGGATCTTGGGGTTCCTGCAAGTAGAAAAAAGACTACATAGAATTAAATGATACTGGTAACAGTTTCAGTCATCAGGAAAAGTGACAATCCTGGTACTGAGTGGGTGGTTGTTTAGTGTAGAGGGTGACAGCTCCTCAGTCAGTGTAAGATATTTGACCAACATTTGCACCCGTCCACCACTCCACCTCCCTTTTCTGACTCTCCACTCAGATTGATTAAATTGGATCAAGATGACACCAATAATTGGCTCAAGCTGGGCCAGTGCGCGGACCCAACGATCCATATCTAACTCCTTTTGTTGCAATGGTGTCCCTTTTACCGCGCCACGCTCCATTTGGAACGGTTTACCTTGGCTCCATCACAAGCATTTTAGCCCAATCCCCCGCTGAACACAACAGCCCGCTGACATCATGAGAGCATCGGAAAGGTTACATTTTTTACAGATGTCTGGGAAATTGTCAACGTGCTGCTTTTTATGGTCACTCAATCCATCCCTTTCGCTTGATAACCCCAGGGGAAATGCACAGAGAGACCAGATGAGGTGTATTGGTGTGAAATGTTCCCATTTGATATCAATATCCATGGCCGTAGGGAAAAGAAACATATTGAGAATTTAAGGACATGATTTATCTGTAGTTTTGGGGAACAAGTACTGGGATCTGTGCTTATCAATGCACACAAGTAAGGATATAATAATTGGTCACCTTTCAGAGGGGATAATTTTAGCAATGACCCTTGACATGAGACATTTAGACATATTTGCTGACATATTCTGTTTACATATAAACGATACCCTCCCAAATACACCCTTCCCTCTGACCCTCCCAACAAACATGGCATTAGAGATTATGCCATGTTAAAAAATAAATAAATAAATTAGTAATAAATGCTTCCTCAGTCTTTCCGATGAAAAATAAACAATGAATACAAAATAAGGATAAATAAGATAAGAAACTTAAGGTATGAAATATGACAATAAAATAATTAATTGAAGTATGTATGGAAGACATGGTAGACGGACAAACTAGACAACACACAGGACAACAATTTAACTCAATTGAATTAAAAAAATAATACTTTATTTACATAAAGATACATTACTATAGACCAGAGAACAGTGGTGCTAATCAGCTCTCTACTTCATTTCTTCCACAAGAGTGATTTATTTTTTGTGGTGATGGCAAAGCAAAATGTTTGAACCTCTAGTGATGTAAGGTAAATTGTTAGAAAGTTCAGCAACATGAGCAACATGAGCGTAGAAAAGCTTAATCAGAAACAATATACACCTCACAGCTCTGGCTTGTGACCTGCCGTTGCCTGCTAAATAGGTCTGACATGTTTGTTATGCTTAGAAATTCCTGACTACTGGAATCTACTTTCATCTTTCTCATTGCTGATTTTCCTGGCCACTGTATTGCCTAGGTCCTGCCCCGTCCAAAATCTTTAAAAACACATAAACATCTCAAAGCTCCTCTGAAATTGTTTTATATTTAGAGCCACAGCTATTTAGTCATTCAGAATGCTTAAAATATGAAGTCATTCATTGCACCTTGGGCACTGGGAACAATTAAATCAGGTAAGCAGTGCAGGTTGTCAGCGCACCCTTTGCTCATGCATTCAATTACTCTTTCCGGTTCTTTATCTAATGTTGTAACTCAGCCCTATGGGCTGGTTTGATCCTGCTGCACTGCAGTCGTAGACAAAAGCAAAGCCTGTCACATCTGATTGAAGCAAAGCCTCACGGATCCTATCGCTTTGTCACCAAGGTTACAAATCAGATTTCCATCCAGTTTGGCCACATGCAGGATTTCCCGATCAAACACTGTGACTTGGCCCCACTGGCCGGTCCAGGCCCATTACCTAATATGTTTTCTATGTGGTGGGGTCAAACTCAGTGTAAAGCTCAGTGCGAAACACTATACCTGTCTTTTGGAGCAGGCTTGAGGCAGAGAGTCGCCATCAGGTTAAAAAGGAAAGGATTTGATATCCACAGGGTCAAAGTCAGGACTCAGGTCGCATCAGGGGACAAATCCAAATAATGTTGGAAAAAAACAAGCGCTCAATCACTCATGAAATTGTTCTTTATTGTTTTAAATGGAATTAAATTTGATTAACATTATTTTACTTGTGTGTGTTAGTGTGTGAGTGTGTTTCAGTGACATACAGACAAAAACAAATATATACGCTATCTATTATATAATTCCATGAAAGTCAGTCCCTAAAAGATTATTTCAGAGGTGCTAGACTGAGTTTTGACCAATCAAAGAAAGCTACAGTGATACTTTGAGTCACCATGGAGCCAATCATATGCCTCCTTGTTTATTGTTATAGAGCTGACCTTTGACCTCAGCCTATGCCTGCCAAGAGGTTTGGCATTAGTCATGGTAACTCGTGAGTGTGTGTGCAAAAGTAAATCTCAGTTCCATTTTGTGATTGCGTGTTTCAGTGTACACGTGTGTGTGTAAATGGGTGTTATTTCAATGTGGCTAAGCCTCCTTCAGCAGCAGCCAAAGCCAATATCTGACTGATTCTCTAAATGACTAAAATGATGGGTGGTGTAAACAAAGACAAACCAAATTATAATACAAGACTGAAACTCTGAAAGGCTTAAGAAGGACAAGGACAGTTATCTGGATCAGAGATCTTTAAACTCTACCTCTAATATCTGTAAACAAAGAAAATGAAGCTGATAAATGAAGCAAACCACAATTTTTGGGCTGTTTAGTTAAGCTAATGTAGCTAAAGTACGCAAAACAAGAACTAAAATAAAGAAGTAAATCTAGTTTGCATATGTCCAAAGATAAAACAATTTACCATCATTAAATGAGCAAAGAATCTGATTATTTTTTATTAATTTTATCATTATTATTATCATTATTTTTTTTAATCAGTTTCTGATTATGTTGTACTACTGTGCACTTGGATTGCTTATACTACTGGTAGATTAGGTTTCTCCATCTTTTTATTTTATTATTCTTTATTTATACAGGTTAGTCCCTTCGAGACACAGGTCCATCATACACAGAAACACGCATCTCTTTGATCTTTTACAGATTCTTTTTTATTTTAGATGCAGCTAACAACATCATACTGACTTGAAAAAAAAGATTACTCTCTTATTACCTCTCAAGTGCTTCAAGGACTTCTTTTACTCTGTATCTCCAGAGAGGCACTGTTTAAAAGAGAAATAGGTTTGCAGTTTCAGTTGAAGTTTCACTTTGTTACTTCTTTGTAAGTTCAGTGTTGCTATGTCCAGCTGCTGCTTTTGCTGTTTAAAAAACAACAACACATTTGATGTTTGCAACCAGAAATGTTGTGCATATTTATTTGCATATAGACAAGGAAGATAAGATTTGATCACTGAAGACACATTTTAATAAGTGCTGAACACGTGTTGGCCAGTTGTGATCAGATCTCTCTGGATGCATGTTAATGTAAGGCCTAAATGGTCCTCTGTGGTGTCAGACATTTGAACAGTTTGATGGTATCTTCAGTTGCAAGCCATGCTGGCTGCTTCCTCCCTGCACCTCCAGTCTCCAAAGATCCCTTTCTGTCACAAAGCAACAGCACTACCACTGTGCTCTTTAGTGCATTATTTGCAATGGCTTCAAATAAGCAATGATGATTGCTATGTGCATCAGAGGCATGCCTACAGTTATACAAATATCTGCTCAGTCTTATTGTGTAATGTACAAGTTCAGTCCTTTGCAAAGTTTCATTTTAAAAGTACACCTGCAGTGCAAGCTGTCTCAGCTCCCTCCACTGTTGTTTTGCTCAATTGTTAGACCCACCGTATATAAAAAAATCTTATAAAATTAGTTATTATTCAACAACACATACTACAAGAAGAAAAAAAATGTTTGCAACATGCTTTTGAGAATGAAATATAATGAATATAATGAAATATCTATCGAATATTAGAAAGTTTGTGAAAAACTGTTTACAAAAATTATTAAATGAACAGTTGTAAAATGTCTACTGTATATTTAGGCTTTTTTTTTTTTTTTGGATTTTGTAGCATTGATGCTGGTCCCTTGGTACGGCAGATGATATTGTCAAGACGTATTCTCGGGAGAATAAAAAGAGGAAATGTGAACTGTCCTGTAATGACTGAGTTACTTCTGGAAGTTCATGATGAAGATAGACCATAGAAATGGTGGGAAGACTGTAAAGAATCGGAGTGTCAGAACAGAGACGGAGACAGAGGCTGATTTGATTTCACTTAAAGTAACCATGGAGCACTGAGAGCCCCTGCGCTGCCCGCTTTGGGCTTTTTAAAGTAAATAGCTGTTTCTGCCTTCACACTCAAGCACATATGAACGCGCCATGGCTGTGTTATATGACCTGTTTAACCAAACAGCACTCAGAGACACAGAAATTCTTTTCCCATCACTGAAGTGATACAGAGGCTTGGGGGTTGTGGGGTGGACAAAGAGAAAGGACGGGAAAGACAGAAATCAGGGGCAGTGAGAAGTGAAACATTTATTTGGCACAAGGCAAAATATTCTGACTGACAAAAAAAAGACATACAAGTCTAAGACAGAAAAAGATCAATTAATGCAAAGGGACAAAAAGAAGCAGACATCTCCTGGAGTGAAAAGTTCATGATCTCTTCAGAAATATCTGCTTGGAGTTCAGCCGTCTCTTGGGGAGCTGAAGTGCCTTGACCTGATTGGCTGTCAGCCTGACACTGTGATGCCTGATTGGCTGTGACACATTCCACTTTCTGACCCACTCCAACTTACTTTCCCATTGATGTCGCCCCATCCAATTATTCGTGACTGATAAAGACAGTTGAAATGTGCTAAAATGGTCCCAAGGTTCCCTTCAGGAAGAACCGAAGACTTCAGTGTAGAAGTTCAGGTTGCAAAAGCCTTGTTTAATATTAGTGTTATTTTTCCAGTCCTTTCTAGGTCCATTCCTGACCTTATCATGTCTCTGATAACATGTTTCGTGGTTTGGGTCTATATCCGTGTGCACCATCTGTCATCAGTCTTGTCACATGTGTCAAACCATGACATTCACACCCTGGCAACCCTCACCCCACTGCTCCATGAACTAAAACAATACGCCACATCCTTCCATTGTGCCCACCGTGCCCGCCTCAGCAACCGTCAGACCCCATGTAGCGCCTCCTGAAACCCAGCAATGGTGGTGTATGTATGGGTGCCCATCCTGTCCCCAGGCATGGTGCCTGTGCACTGTCACGCGTGCACATGCTACAGAGCCGACAGCAAAGGGAAGCGGACATTCACACATGTATGCATGAGCGGGAATCCATTAAGATCCATGTAAAACAAACTCAACATGTGCTGCTTCCTCTTCCTATAATGGAGAGCTTTATCCAAGCTGACCCAGAGGCTAGCAGCTCCAGGGCCCGGGCCTTTGCAAATAGTTGAAAGACAGGGCCAGGACCCTGGGGTTACTGCATGTAGGAGAGAGGTTGAGGACAATGTCAGTTCAAATTATAACTGTGAAATATTGTTTGATAGGGCACATGGATGAGTGCTGCGGTTTTAGTCATTACATTTAACTGTTTTTAACTACTGAGCAGCACATATGCCAGTTGTACATAGTAGTGGTATTAGAATCTAACTTTTATTGTTTGAGAGTTGTCATTTTTGTCCTGGAATCTTTAGGATGAAAAAGTTTACTGTATATCTCTTACTTCTTTCAACCCCCACAAGCGTCACATGTTGCTTGTTTAGGTTTTGACTTGTCTTGAGCATTAAAGTACAATTTGCTTTGATTTAGGAAACTAGAAATGGCATGGTGACTCTGAGTCCATCAAAAACACATAAACATCCTTCAGTCCCTTTTGATCTGCTCTTTTTGAATATTGAAATTCCAATTTGTGACATTTATAATATAATAAATAATATAATATAAATATTAAATACAAGATCCAGAACTGCATTTTCATTTGTGCAGAAAACATGATAAACGTACTTCATGTGACTTTGCAATGACAGCTTCAGACATAAAATATGGATATAGACAAAGTAGACAATTCCAGAATAAGTAAAAAAGAAATGCATTCAAATTCAGTCCAATCTTAATGCAATTATACTGATTAAGCACAATACATTACAATCCATTTGTAATCCATGTAATTCCAGTTTATTGTAATTTATTATAATTTTGCACATATAATGCCAGTTCATAGAAGGAAGTTTAAACACTCAAAGCAAAAACTGGCTCTTGAGTGAGTCTTTCATGTTTCTCAGCTTTTTTCTGGCCACAGCAGTTTCTCATGAACGCTTCGACCCAGTCATTGACGCGTAAGGTGATGCAGTCTACAAACTACTCCTTTAATTAACAATGGCTGTGAATCCACTTTTTTCAACTTTGGTAATAATAATTTATTTTATTTTATTTTATTTTCAGTTCTGAAACTGACAATCTCTATTTGTATGGTCAAAAATCTATTAAAAATGTATTTTTATGTAAATGTTTTACATGTAGGACATTTTGCATTTACGTTTACTGGGGCTCACAGTTATAAACACTCAGGCAGGCATCAGTGATATACATGCTACTATGTAAATTTTGTGTCGTCATCACAACAGCTTGGCTGTTCAAGGCAGTTCTACCTGTCCGTGCGGCTGCAGTCAGGTTTGGCGCCATAATTCCTGTCCTCTCTTGTTTGTCAAACTCCAGTATCAGCAGTAATCCTGTGGTTCCCGTGAAGCAACAATTGAAAGTCAAGTACCAAAGCCTGTGGTGTATGCTGAAGCACTGGCAGAGCACCAACAGGAACTGCTGGGGGTGGATGTGGACGGATTGAGGCAAACCCGAAAGGTAAATGAACAAAGCTCATATGATGAGGAAAACAAGGAGAATGAAAGAGGCAACGTGTGGAAGGAAGAGAGTGTGAGTGAGGAAGTGATTTCTTCCATGAGTCAGGGGTAATGTCAAGGCTGGAGCGTAAACTAACGCCTTTCACTTATTGCCCACCGCTGGATATTGTATTTGTCACAATGATACGTTGACAATGGGGGATGTAAGGTTTTGGTTGCAGTTAGAGAAAACAAAAGCTCTTCATATTACGTCATGACAAGAGGATGAAGATATTTAGTGAAATGCCTCCCTTCAGGTTATTAAGAACAGAAACAATTCAAACTCAATGGAAACAAGAAGATCTTCACCACATCCTTCCACCAGCCGATTTTGGAATTTTGGGAAAACACTGTTTCATTCCACCCACTTACACGCTAACGTCCACATCACAACAAAGACGCCACGCACAAAGCTGCACATGATTCGAAACAGTCCCTAACTGGAGACTGTGTCTCAATAACCAAGCACAAATTTCCAAAACAGATATGGATCTTATCTATTCCACATTTGGAATTCTCCAGAATTGTTATAATTATGGCTTAAATGAATGCTTTTAAAAAACTGTCAAATGATTCAGGTTGAGCTGCAATTGCAACTCTTCAACATCTGACACACAGTGTGGTACTTGGGCTGTCTCTCTGGTAATTTGAGAAGGGGGGGGACTTTTGAGAGAAATGGCTCAAAGCTAAGTGGGAGCAGCTGATGTTGCATCATACTTCAAACATTCTTCAAATTAACAATATGTCAAAGGCTATAGAGTGCACACACACACACACACACACACGCACGCATACACACACACAAAGATCCACTTCAAGTTAAACTAAAAATCCTGCACCTCCACAGTTAGGTCCAGGTTGGTGTGACAAGAAAGTTCCACAAACTTAATTCATCTTTCAGAATGCATTTTGCAAATAAACTGAAAGAGAGAAAAAAAGGTTTTTTAATCCCTTGTCCACTGATTTTATTATCATAAGGTTACATTTTGAAGCTGTGGGGGGAGGGGGGATTCTCACCAGTGGCTGAGGTTGCAGATGTTTCTGGAGTTGTCTGGGGCCAGCTGTTGGAATGTTTTTTCATCACATGAAGAGACAAGGGCAGCAGCACCATTGGCTCCCCACACTGGGTCATGTGACCCAGGTCACATGACTGAAGAGAACCAGACTATTGGGTTTGGCAGCTGACCGTCGCCATGGCGGTCATCTCAACCCGGCAGAGCTACACAGGCCCTGGTCACTGATCTGTAGCCAGAGGGGGGAAAAAGGAGGCGACTGTCAGCCACATCAAACGCCTGAAGACTCCCACTCGTGAACAGAAACACAGTCTGCAGGGCCGAAGGTGCAGTATGCTGAGTAGACTGAGGTCACTCACACAGATGGACACAGTCACTCACCCACCGCTACGAGCACAGCTACAGGTGTCCAGCTTAATTTGGTTTTCCATATTGCCCTATAAAAAAGTCATAACAGCAGTTTACCTGCTGCAGAACGAACAGGTAATAGCATGGAAGTCATCCAAAGATGCAAGGTCAGCGGTAACTAAGTGATCGCTGCTGACAGATATGTCCAAACATCTGTTATGTTGGCTGCTAATTAAGATTAAACCCTTCCACAGCACTGACAAAGGTTATAAAATATGAGTGTAAAGTGTGCATGTGTTTGCTGGTGTGTGACTGAAACAGAAAGAGTTCAAGAAAGATGTCAAGTGTGTTAAAAACAGTATCAAGAGGAAAAAGTGTGAAAGACAATGTGACATTTCACTTTTACATTCACATTACATAGTAGACCTTAAAATATATATATGTATATATTTTTTAAACAGGAAATTGTACAATTATCCATACACTCAGCCCATGTACAAGTTTTTTCTTAGGACTATTGTTCCCGATTTGACTTCATTCAAAGACTTGGGAATATTATACCTCTCCACAATCATTGATAGATTACTGTTTAACATCTCAGCTTTCTCTGTGTTTTTACATTTGACTATATATGTATATATGTGTGTGTGTGTGTGTGCGTGTGTATATACATATATAACAAAAGGCCAGCAGATCCAACAAATTATTATACTACAGAGAGACTGCACTTTGAAAAGTTGAAGGGCAGTAGAAATCTGACTTCTCTGCTATTCTGAATAATCATGTTGAATTTACAAATTTTCATGTTTAGTGAACACAGTCTTCTAATCTTTCTCCAGTACAACATGAAATGACAAAAACCCCAGCTTCAAAAACAGTCATAACTTTATTTATCAATAAATCAAATGCTCCAAAGATCAACACAGAAAAGTAATGCTTTGAAGGCATTCATAAAAATAGATAAATAAATAATTAAATATGGCTTGTACATTGTTTGTGAAAGACTTTTATGAGAGCGACGGTTCACACAGTATTTTGAAATCATTGCGGGGCGTTTTTTTTTTGTTGTTGTTTTTTTTGAAAATGTTTCTCCACATTGATACAAGAGACAGTAGTTCTGACCTGACGCCCTCTAGTGGTCAGTCTTTCAAAACGTTGGGGCTCGTCACAGTGTTATGGGGCTGGGGTGTTTGAAGAAAAGTCAGAATACATAATAGAGAAGTGAAACATCATTTATTTATTTCTATAGCTCCAGAAAAATATATTAAAAAAATATATATTTTTAAAATATATTCAAGTGCTCACATAAAAAATAGAAATGTAAATGTGCTCATACCTGTCAGTTTGGGGCGATACCATATCTTACAACTGCAGAGCAACACACTCTTCACACTCTTAAAAAAAATACAGCAAAATGTGTTAAAAGTCTTTCTTAAGATGGGGAAGGAAATTAAAGAGGGCAGATACAAAGAAAAAAAATGTTACAAGCTGTCATCTGGTTTGGAAGAGGAGAGTATTTGTCTCATCTTAAACGAGAATCACATGAAACAGTGTATTGATCACGTTTCATTTGTATTCATTACATACTGTAATTACAAATATGAATTTTCCAGCTGAGATGATGTCATCAATTTGACTTTGAAATTGAAATAACAACAACAGCAAACACTATTTACATTTAAGAAGTAGTTTGTTTTCTTTATAATCCAATAGAACGCCTCGCTAAATGATATGATAATTTGGAAAAAGCTGGCAAACTGTATTTAATAATCTATAGCTCTGTGCAAATAAGATAGGGAGATATACATAATGCAAAATATTTGCCCAAAACTTTCTTTTTTTTTCTATCTTATGTCACATGGATGCCGTAATAGACTGTGCTCATGAAAATAGAGTGAGTAGGATAATAACAAACACTTCCCTGCCTTAATATAAACAAAAATACCACATAGATTTTTACCTTACATTCAACCATCAATTCAATTCAGTTCAACTCAAAAATAATTTACTTATTCCAAAAGTAAAATTCAAATGAATGAATTTGCAACCTTTTTAATTTTGTTTTGCTTTTGAGGTTTCATCTAGCTTGCTTTTGAGGTTTCACTATAAAATACTTTTTATCTGCATGTTGCATGAACAGAAAACTGCTGAATCCAGTTGTCTGCACAAATGCAGAAATATGCATACACTCAACAACAACAACAACAACTGCTAGCATCTCGCGTGTAACTCCATTTCCCCCCCAGTGTTAGCATCGCAGACCCTCCCCTTTCGTGCAGGACTCTGTCGTGACAGACATGACAGTTATTAATCACCTTCTTTTCCGCCTGCTCCCAATTGCCCCCCGGACGTGCAAAAGGGCTGCTTGTTCGGGAGCTGGAGGCCTTCAGCTAAAATTAGCTGCTGGCTCAATCAACAGGCTGATTTAGCGGTAGCAAGCATGTGTGTGTGTGAATGTGTGTGTGTTTCTTTTAGTCAGTCTGAGTGCTGGGGCAGATCAGAGGACAGATCCCTCTGGATTTCCTGTTGCAAAGGGACATTGACGAGAACATTTTCATTTTCCTTCTGCAGCTTTAATGTTTTTTTGTTTTTTTTTCTACAACTCCTAAATTTTTAGACAATCAAAGTGGCACCTCCCAACAGCTCCTCTCTGATTTCTCAAATCCCTCCTCCAGCTCCCTGCAATCTCCACAAATGTAACACCCCAACCACCCAGCAGAGTAGACCTTTGACCTTTTAAAAACCTCGGTATTAGCTACCTTATCAGTGCCACGCTCCCCCTGTCACCTCATCACCCCCCACCACCACCATCACCACCATCCCACCCAGATTCTTGTATTATAAAAATAACAAAGTGAGAGTGAAAGAGGAGGTGCAGGAGTTTGAATTCCGTTTAACTTGGACGACTGTGGGTTCGGCGGGAAAAAATACTCTAAATCTGCCAAATATTTTCATTTTGTCAGTGGAGTCAAACACTAACACTAGTGATTCATTCCGGACCACATCATCACCATGGTAACTGTTAAATGACCGCTTATTCTTTATTTTCTCAAACAGCTATGTTGTTACGTTTCACACCACTTCCTAAACTTGGTCCAAAAATAAGTAAATAAATAAAGAAATTTCCTTTTCAAAATTAAAAAACAAAACAAAACATAAAATCTTGAATTTCACAAAATTTCTGAAATTTAGGCTTATGTACTAAGACACTTTTTTTCTTGTTTTATTGTCTTAAGAAAACAATCTTATTTTCTTTAAAAAAAAGTGAATTTTTGTCACAAAACAATCTGAAGATTTTTAAAAAGCATTGGCTTCTTTTGTAAAAAAAATATTATTTTTTGTTAAATTGTAAATTTTACGAGAGAGAGACATTAGTTTTCAACAACCAAGACTTTTTATTAGCATTTAATAGTTACAAATGTCATAACACTGTGACTTTTTTAACATAAGATAATTTTTTAATGAATAATGACACAGCTGTAAAGTTGCAAATTTTGTATAATTTCAACTTTTTGTCCTAAAGTCACAAATTATTATGATAAACAAATACTCCTCCCCTCACTTAATCACTTTTTAGTTTTAGCAATCGGGCAGATTCGCTTTTTGGTGGTAGTCGCACTGAAATTTCCTCAGAAATGTTCTGGTTATAAATTTATGATAATTTTCTCTCTCATGGGCCAGACAACATGAAGTGGGGCTTTGAATTTGACACCTAAAGCTCTCTCGTGCTTACAGGGGAAGGCTTTTAAGTGTTCTTTTGTTTTGTTCTGGCATTGGTTATTCTTCTAGATCATCTTCATTTTGTTTAATTGCTAATATGTACTTTTATGCTTTAGATTTTTCCCACCAAATTGCATCAAATTATTCTTCCGCTTTTATCATTATTTTAAAAACACATCTGCATTCTAAAAGCTCAGATACTAAGATGGAGAGTACAAGATGACCACATTTCATAATTTCTGATCATAACTTCCATGTGTCACAGACACATGCAGTCACATGCAGTCATGCAGTCATAAGGATAGAGTCAGGAGAATAAGAAAATTTTATGAAATAAAGTTAAAAAAACAGAGGAGATGCACTCATAAGGAACCTGAAAACTGAGATTTAAAACCAACAGCAACAGAAGAAGGCAGATAAAAGGGAAGACATGGTGAGAGCATCGATGAGGATGTGACAAAGGATAAAGAAAACAGAGGTTTCCAATATACTTAAGAAACTATTCACAACTAAACAATGGTTGACCATATCATCAGCACCTGAGACCAGGTGTGAGGAAAACAAAGCTAGTTGGAATAAAAAAGGGGGAACTTCAAAATAAAGTAATTCAAAATGAAATAGGAAGTAATCTAACTGAGAACTTAAAAGTCCAGCTCAAAGCAGAATATAAACTGAAACCCATGACCAGGAAATGTAGTCCTCTAATTCAGGTTTCAACCATGTTTCCTCTTTGCTTCTAGCATATCCTTGTGTGTGTGTGTGTGTTGTAAAACTTTGCTTCAACAAAATGTAAAAGCATTTAAGTGCAACAGGTTACAAGAAAAATCTCTTGAATGTGTGAGTGTAGAGTTGTTGTTTTTTTTCTTCTTCTTCTTCTTCTGGGAAGCTTGAATCAGTGAATATAAACAGATGGATGGAGGTCAGTGGAGGTGCAGGTGAACTCTGCTGCCATCAGCTTTCATCCCGCCTGCGTTCCCTAACTCTGATCTCTCTGACCCCACCTCACAAACCTCACACACACATTCACACACAAGTCAAAGGCTATTTGAATCTCTCTTTTTGTCTCTCTATACCTCAGACAGCCGTACATGTGAGATACCCTGTCCTTGGATAAAACTTTTTCTTGTTTTTGTCGGGGGGGCGGGGGATTCTAGTTTACAATTTAAAATGATTTCAGTCGGTCTGTACTGGTGGCCCAACTGGTAAAGGTTAAGACACATATACAACTCCAGGATTGGTTTGGGCAGGGGCCTCCCTCATTTCCTGTCAATCTCCACTGTCATTCTCAAATAGAAACAAAGGACCCATACATTTTTATCTTTTCCGCCATTTATTATACATACATACATACAAACATACGTACATACACACACACACACACACACACATATATATATATATATATATATACATACATACATACATACATATATATATTTTATATATATATATACATACACACACACACACACACACTGTTTCTGTCTATATCTATCTATCTATCTATCTATCTATCTATCTATCTATCTATCTATACACACATACATATATAAAAGAAAATTGAAAGAAATTTACAGAACAGCAACATCTGGGAGTTGTGGAGAGGAATCAACACCATCTCTGGCTACAACAAAAAGAAAAGACAGCCA
>JBAMYA010000005.1:16124107-16177354 GCA_037176975.1 Arrhamphus sclerolepis
CGTTGTAGGGAGGTCATACAGGCACGTGGAAGCCACACACACTACTGAGCCTCATTTTGACTGTCTTGAGGAATTTTCGCTGATGTTGGATCAGCATGCAATGTGATTTTTCCACTTTTATATTGATTGAGATTCCAAATCCAGACCTCCATGGGATAGTAAAATGTGATTTATATTGATCATTTTTATATTTTGTTCTCAACGTAGTCTACTATATATTGGATGAAGATTTTCAACTACAGTATTTCATTAATTGAGATCTAGGATGTGCTATTTTAGTGTTCACTTATTTTTTTGAGTAGTGCACATCTTCTTGCCTGTTTGACAAATCAGTATTACCAGTGAAGTCTAGTAATGGCAGCAGGATCTGAAAACATTTATATGTTGTCAGCCACCTTGTGTCATTTTTCCCAGTAAGCACTGTTGCCCGGCTGCTGATAAAACACCCATGTGCAAGTAGAGGCCAGATAATATTTCTAGCTCCTTAACAGTGGCGTGATGTGTAGAGTTTCATACAAATCTGTTTGCTCCTTTTGTAACTCAAGCATTGCTGCTGTGATAGACTTCCTGAAACACTCCAGGGGAGACTGAGGATTAACGTAAGACGTGCTTTCGGTTTACGTTTGTTTGAATACACTTTAAATTTAACAACAAGATGTGTTAACTAAATAGAATTGTATCAGCTGAATTGAATGAGCAGTTAATAACCATAGCAGTTCATATGTCACATTGGGTTTTCGGTGACAGTTTCAATCATAGAAACATGAAGCTGGTTTGAAATGCTCCTGCTGCCTGTACCTTAACATACTCTGTGAATTCCTTACTGCTTCATACTCAGTCTAATGCTAAACTACTCAAGGATAAGTTTTCTGTCTTTAAATGGGCTGAAACATCCGTCATACTATTTTTCTATCTTTCTATGTAATTTGTTTAGGTGCATGCAGCCACATACGAGGACCTGGACAAGCACGGCAAATATGACTTGTTGCGATCCACCAGGCACTTTGGAGGTATGGCTTGGTACCTGGCCAATGTGCGCAGGGTGGACGGGCTCGTAATGGACATGCTGAAAAGAGAGCTGTGAGTCGCATATTGCTTTTAATGTCTTTAAAAGGAAAACTGCAAGGTACCACTGTGCCTGAAGACTAGAAATTCTGTTTCAAGCCCTCTTTGTGTGTTTATAGGCTTGAGGATGCTGTGAGCCTTGTGTCTCTGTTCCACATGGTCCATCCCCACAGTGAGTCAGCTCAGGAGGCTGCCAGCCAACAGGCCACTGGCACTGACCTGATCAAGGTGAAAACAACTAAACCTTGACAAAATAACTGCTGATTCAGAGGTCTATTTTAAACCCTCGCTGGTTTTGTAATGTCTAGATTATGTATCGTACTTTGTTCTGGGTCAGCTAACATTTTGCTTCCTGGATGCTCAGAGTAAATCAGGAGTAAGAAGAGATCTTGAGAAGTCAAGTCTCTCATTTTAGGTTTCCTGCTTGAGGGGGTTTGTATTTTTTTGGTCCAGTGTGGGAGCTGTGGGGCCAGGTCAAGGATACATCAGGTCCTATCAGTGCTCACAGTACCTTTGTTGCTGAAGCAGCAGGGAGGGTCATTAACAATGACAGTCAAGGCCTCTCATTTAGTCACAGTAGATTACTGTACACTATCTGCTATGAACAATATTAATTCTGACTGCTCTCTCGGATGACATCACAGGCAGGCCCATTCAGTGCAACCGTCTCATTTTTCATTCTGTTGACCTGTGATGCTTGTCTCTGCAGATTTATTCCCAGAGGGAGTCCCAGAGGTCAGGCTACATTGAGCTGGCTCTGCAGGCTTTTGAGCAGAGGTCTGCTGAGGGCTCAGCTGCCTAACTGCACAGCACCGACCTGAAGATAAAGACATTCATTCACAGTGATGAATGCTAGAAGCAGAGGAACAGAGTGGAATCTACCCGTCATGAAAAAATGACTGTGTTATTTCCCTGCGTGGGTCCAAGTCGTCTAGTGGCTAAAAGGAAAGCTACATACCTAACAGCCGTCACTCTGGAGGGTATTATTGAAAGAGCAAGAGGTTTCAAAGTCGACAAATGTGTCTCATGGAAAGAATTTGCTGAAAACTGTTGTACATAAGAGAATTAAAATCAGTCTTTGTACCTGAATGTTTCTTGAAATAATGTAATCTGAAAGCCAGGATAATAAAGACGATTGTGTTGAGATAAGCATCTTTAATCCATCTATTCCCAGTTCAGCTCCACAACACCATCTATAAGCTTTTTTTTTTCTTTAAATAAGGCAAGATAAAAAATTACAAGAAAGTCCCGTAGAGGCACTTTGAACAGCAACTCTGGTTGTAGCGCTTTTCATAGGTTATTCTGAAAAAAAGGAAAGCATAGCACCAGCAAAAGAAGGAATACAGCACCAGATTGTTCTTGGTAGTCCACAGCTTGTTCAGTATTTAATACATGTTGCACATTTAAAAAATATCCTGGCATTGAGATTTGTCCTGCATAGTAATGTGTAAAATACTGCTTTTACTCAATGAGTTTTATCTGACAACAGTTATTTGAGGATTGAGGAATGTAAAGAGGTAGGACTCTTATGTTTCCAACAAGTAGAGTCTTGTGTACTTAATTAGCAGTTGCTTAGATAGCATTTTTATCTAAACACTAAATCCATAGCTTCAAACCCTTTTTTCCATGGAATAAGCCCTATTTTCCCATTTCTTTTTGCCTCTAACTTTAACTTTAGTTTGCTTGTGCTGAGGGCCCTGAAATATTTAGCTTCTACTCTCCCAGAAGATCCTCTTCCAGGTTGACATCTGTGGCATCTGTGTCATCAAGGTCGAAATTGTCCAGATCAAGATCATCCAGGTCCTGAAATTGAAAATATTTATGGATGGAAGTAGAGACAAATATTTACAGAAATAATGGTGAAGAGTAGTTTAATTTTTTTTACCTCATCATTCAATTCTCCTTCTAGATCAACTGCTGGTTCATCAGATCCCTCAGAGAGTGCCTCCTCTTCTTCCTCCTCCTCCTCCTCCACAACCTCTGAGGCTGAAACCTCTGGCTCTAAATTGTCCTGTATTTCTACTAAAAGTGCTATGGCTTGTTCCTCTTGAGGCTGTTGTGCAGAGACTGGCTTCAGAAATGTCATTGTGTCTTGAGGAAGATCATGGGTCAGATCTGAAGAAGCTTGGTCTGGGACAGCTGCATCCAGCACTGGACTGTCTGTGGTTTTGAAAGAGATGAGCTCCTCTTCTGGTATGTTAGAACATGCCTTTTCTGAAGTGAATTTATTTTCTTCTCCCACTGCTGTATCTGTCATGGGTTGAGCTTCTGAGGGGATGATATTTGTTTCCAGTTCCTCATAAACTGATATTTCCCCACTTGCTGCAGACTCTGATTCAGTTACAGCATCAGCCATCACTTCAGTGCCAACTAGGACATCCTCTGCAGCTAATGTATCACCTGGTGCCTCTTCAGTTGTCAGGATGGTGTCTGTTTCTGAAGTGCAGGTGGAAGGCTGAGCTTCGATGCCTGCAGTTGTTACCTGACAAATCACCTCATCAGATGATGTGACATCTACTGAACAAGACTGCCCCATCTCTTCGTTGGCTGGAACTTCAGGGCTGGCCTCTTGCAAAAAGCATTCCTCTACAGAGATCAAAGCAGTGGTGTCCTCCTTTATGACCCCCACCTCACAAGACACAGCTTGGGTTTGATTCTGCTCAACGTGTTCGGAAGTTGTGGAGAGAGGAGGGTCTTCTTCTGACTCCTGATTTAAAGGAATGAATTCTTCCACCATTGCTGCTCCTGATTGTATAATTTCTGTGACAACTGGTTCACTTGGATTTTCACTCTCCACCACTTCCTGTACAAAAAATATATAGCATAATCCAATACAAGAGCAATATAATATAAAATATATAGTTCTTAATTATCCTGTCTCAAATTCAGATTTAGAGTCATGTGATAACTGGGAATACTGGCTTATTTCATAACTGGAAAGCATAAAATTGGGTGTCTTCTGTAAATGTTTCTTATGACTTGACTGGACTTTTTAATGACTGAGTAAAAGTGAAAACAAGTGAAACATCCGGTTGCAGAGCAGAATTCAAAAGAATTTTGTTAGAAGAAGAATGTTGTCACTTTTTGGACAGGATAAATCAATGGTTGATTTTAGAAGTTATTCTGAGATGGAAGCCTTATCTTCTGACAGCCATATTTGTTATAGTGATTTCTAAATCACTATAATCACTACATAGTTATAAACATTATCTATAACTGAATGTTACAGCTCATTGTTTGCTAGTACACATGAGGTGCATGCTGCATGTCATCTCTCTTTTCAGTTCGGCACCCTTTCAGGGAAGTACCACTGCCATGTCTGAACGGGACGACTTGGATCAGCAAATACTTGTCCTCACCTCTGGCTCAGTGATGTCCCCTTTGGGCATAAATCCTGCAGATTCTTCCAGAATATGACGATCCTCATTTGGCTAGAGAATAAAGAAAGAGGCAAAATATAACTTCAAATATTAATTTATTGTTGAGCATATCTGCAGCATTGTGGTTGGGTCCGTGAATAACTGAGTATGAATTCTCATCCGTTTAATGTAATGCTGTGTGCTGTCTCTCTCACTGACCATAACAAGTGGGTATTCTGCAGCAGGTCTGACCCTGACATGAGTCTCCTTCAAGTACTGTTCAGCCAGCAGGGCTTGCTGGAGGTCAGGGAACAGGTTGCTGTACTGGATGGGGTCAGCCAAAGCATCTGCTGCCTTCTGGTTGACCTTGGACAGACTCTTCTTCCATAGCGTCACTACCCTGGAAGAAATGAAGCATTTGCAGCTCACCAGTGGTGTGTAATGTACAACTTCAATTCCAAAAAAGTCAATAAAAATAGATTGCAATAATTTTCAAATACCATTAACCCATATTTTATTCCCAGTAGAACATAAAAATATCAGATGCCAAAACTAAGAAATCTTACCATTAATATTACCTTTATTTTGAAAAGTAATTCAAAATCAAACGGAAGAGCATTTGACATCAATTTAGGTTAATTCGATAAAAGTGATAAAAGGAGTGTAACTGATGTTTATCATTCCCTCCTCTATTAATACCTGCAAGTGTGTGTGAAGTGAGAAGACCAGTTTCTGAGTTTTAAAGAGGAATATCGTCTCATTGTAGTCTGATGCAGGATTTAAGTTGCTCTGTTCTCTGGATGAGAGCAGATGTTGCTCTAAAACCTCTATGTACTCTTCAGCTTCGATGGAGCCTTTCCAGATGTGCAACCTTCCCACACCATAGTCACTAATGCAACCCCATACTATCAGAGATGCAGGATTTTGAATTCTCTGCTGATAAGCTGGATGGCTCCGCTCCTCTTTAACCCTTCGGGGGAAACAGTATGCATAGTTCCCAAGAAGAATTTCAAATTTTGAATAATTAATTAATTTGATTACAGAGCAGTTTTCCATTTTGTCTCAGACCATTTTAGATGAGCTTTGGTTCAGAGATGAGGGCAGCGCTTCTGGATGGTGTTCACATATGGCTTCTTCTTTGCATGATACAGCTTTAACTTGTATTTGTGGATTGCACAGTGAACTGTGTTGCAGGCAGTGATTTCAGTGTTCCTGAGCCCATGTAGTGATGTAGAGAATCATGTGTGCTTTTCTTTTGGTAATAAAATATGGGTTTATTACATTTGTAAATAGTTGTATTTACATTTTACACAGTATCCTGACTCTTTTGGAATTGTGGATGTAATTAGTATAAAACTTCAGGTGTAGCAGAATTCTTCAGTTTAATTTGATCTGTAATCATCTTCGGGGGGTAAGAAAACAGAGGTTGTGATGGACATATGAATGAAGAGAGACACAATATTTTAGTCCCCCAGTAGAAGCAACTTCACCTTGAGACATGGCTGGGCATATATGTTCTTGCCAGGAATGCAGCCTCTGGCAATCGGTTGGTTTTAATTAGAAGGTCAAGACATTCTTCCAGTCTGGGAAAACAAAAAAAAATGGTTGTAATGAATATAAATAAAAATATTTATATGTACAGACCAGTCACAAGGGCTTCTTCTAGCTCATCAAAGACTCACCTTCCCTGCAGGAAGTACGTGAGGAAGGCCACGTTGGTCTTCCCATCCCTCTCTGCCCCCTCGGCCAGCTTTCCCACCATCTCTGCATTGCCTGAGGTGGTTGCAAGAAGTAATAATCCCCCATAATCCTTAGCTTGGTGAAGACACTTCTGAGCCAAGCTGAACTGGGACTTTGTAGTTGCGACTTCTGCCAGTTGCTTCCATTTCTGCTCTGACTGAAGCCCCCACATGCAGAGGTTCCAAAGAAACGGTAATTAGGATTATCACAGGTCCAATAGTGCGAACTTTAACAATAAAACACAATTGTAAAGAAGTTTATGGATGGGACATCCTGCAGTGTTTATTTAAGGAAAAACATTAAGTCAATTTAAATTATTGTGCACATTATGTCATAAAAGGCCACAACACTAAAATGAGATGATGACCAAACATTCAAAAACGGTGCCAAAGGACAGCCTTGCACAACTGCTATCATACAATGACTGTAAATTCATCTCTGACCTCTGCCTCCAGTGCCAGTTGGTAGGCTGTTTTGAGCTCTCCAAGCTGCAGAGCAAGTTCAAACTTGTGTTCTGGGTCAGTGGACACAGCCAACGCCTGCTGTTTGAAACCCTAGGTGACACAGGAGAATGCAAACTCAACAGCTAACAGATTTTTATTCCACACATGGTGCTGTCTCCTGTCAACTGGGAAAAAGTGAGATGGTTAAAGAGACTGTGTGGGGAGAAAAATCCTTCCATTGATGAATACATTAAAAACTCACACAAATCTGCCCTGAGGTTTTACTCCATCTGGCTACCGCTTGTTTTGTACATGATGAATTTGTCCAATTTAAAATTGAGTTTCTAGCCAGTTTAAGCAGAAAAGTGAACTTGAGAGGGTGACTTGGAATGGAATTCGTACCTGTTTCTCCAAGAAGAGGGCGACCCTGGTCCTCTGCTCCTTTGGGATTGTGGGAAGAACCTTGTCAGCTGTGCTGAAGTCCTTCCTCATGACAGCTGTCTGGTATTCCAGCACAGAAAGTAGCAGTGAATAGCTTGTGATGTTGAGCTCCTTGTCTCCAAGGTAGAGACGGTCATTCTTTGGTATGTAGCCCAGCAGATACATGGTCCTGCACCGAACCAGATTGAACCCCATTTTAGACTTTTTTATTCTTGTGTTCATTGATGTGATTAAAAATGGACAGCCAATGAGATGAGATGTTTAAGGCACAAAGAAGATTGAAAGCAAGATTGTAGCAGATTTTTCAAGACAGTAAAACACAATTTGCCAGTACAAATTTGTGAATTGACATGTGATACCTGTCCATGTGAGCTATGGTGATGATTTCTCCTCCAACGTAGTAGTTGAGTCTGTTAACAGAGCTGGTGTAGATGAAGCAGTCTCCCACCCATGCCCCTGTCTTAACCACCTCCTGGACCTCACCCAGAACCTGCTCAGCATTCAGCACCATGACCAAACCAACATCATTGTTACTGCAAAGTTTTCACAAAAACAAAACAAAAACAACTGTACAATAAAAATGACCTCAAAGGCACCCTCTACTCCATCCTCTGGTTTCTCTTCTTTGGACTCCTGGGCAGCAGAAATTTGCTCTGGCAGGTAGCGCAGCACAAAGAAAGACTCGTCTGTCGCAATACACACCAGATCCCCAGACTCGGACCAGAAGATCTTCAGAAATGAATGCAAAGAATTATTGCAAGACCAAAAAAATCAACCGAGCGTGACCAAAAGTAAACCTAATGCTCATATTAATTCTGAGACTAACATGTTTTGGCTGGATTTCTATACGCCGGATCAAATCGATGTTCTCCCAGTCATAGAAGGCAAAGCCACTGGTGGACCTCACTCCCAATAAGAAGCCACCAAAGATCCCTGAGGGGCAACAGGATCAATTAATCAATCAAGACAAAAAACAAACGAACAAAAAACAATGTAATGTAAATGTATTCAGTTTATGAGCTACATTACAAATAAAACAAGAATTTAGGAGTAGACAGGATACTTTTATCTGTGTGTCTTTATATACAAGTGCACTATCACTGGGATATTCATTTACTTTACTATTTGTCATGAATCAATCCCAAATTTAATAAGTTAAAAAAATACAAAAAATACAAGGGACTAGACAACAAGTACTAATAAAATAAACACATTTGAAGGGATTTAAGGGGTTAAAGTGGCTAATTTTTTCGATGAATAGAAAAATATATAAGTAAGAATCACTTAAAAGCCAGGTTAATGATTATCTGTAGCTGTGTACACAAAATGGCGTAAAAATCAAAAACAATAATTGCCCAAAAAAAGATAAAATGAAAGAAACTCACCATCAGCCCCAAAGTCAGGTTTAAAAGTCTTTTTCTGTTTAAAGTTTTTAAATATTTTCACCACACTGTTGCCCTCCCTGATGGCATACCTGTAAATACAACAATCACGCTTAATGTTCCTAATTCAGTGACTTATTTAATGGTTTTGTCAAAGGAGAAGTTGCTACTTTGAGAAAGTAAAACAATTCAACCCTTGTGGCCAAACGCTAAATATGAAGCTAAAACAGCTTGTGCTTCCAGCAGCTCATAATCCTGTAATATCAGACTGCAAGAGGAAACAAACGCGTGTCTTGAGGTAATATTATCTACTGTGCAACATTTATTAAAGCTCATTAATAGATATATGCATATTTCTTTCTTTTATTCCAAATAAAACCACATTTCCTTTTACACAACGAGTACTCCTTTAGAGTAAAGGACTTACTGTGAGGAGTCATAAGCCCAGACAAACTCCTGTGCTGAGCCAAAACCTTTGTTCCTCAAGGCCATGGCAGTATAGATGATATATTCCCCATCTCCACACACCACCACAAATCTGTTATACAAGGCACACATTACATACTTTTATAAATATAACAAGTGTAAAACAAATAATGTGGGTGCGTGTACATATATGATAAAGTGGTTCAAATTTGACTTTAATCTTTCAGTTCATGCTCAGCATCCCTGACTTTTGTTTTTACTGGAACAGCAGCCCCTTTTCACCCAGATGTTGCATCATATAAGTGACAAAAAAAAAAGCTGTTTTCCTTAAACCGCTGCTGTTCACCTTTGGCAATGAACACAAGATGAGGCCAAGGGTTGCATCAATATATGATTAGTAGGTCTGTGCATGTCACGGATATCTGATTTCTGTTTTAAAATGAAAAAAAATGAAAAAAAGAAAAGGACCTATATTTTATTTTGAAATCAGTGAACAAAAAACAGAAAATGACTTGAATCCTATCATTCTTCTTAAATGACCCCAAAGACATTGTTTTAATGCGAAAAAGAAAAAGAAATTAAGATAAGCATTGAAGCTTTATTATAGACAATAGGTTAAGTGGGATAGCCTGTGTTGATAAAGCTGCAGCACACAATCATTAATAAACCCGAGAGAAGGGGAAGAATGTCCGATGGTTCTAGCTATGCGCGCTCCCGTGGATGTCTGATGGGTATACGTTCCTTGACAGGCATGCTTGGTGTAACACCTGCTCATTTAAGAAGACCTACAGCAAAGTCGGGAACTAAAAAAAAAAATGGTCGCCATTTTCTAATTTCCCAAATTTTCACCAACACCTCCATCCACCACAACAGCTCACCTTCCATTGGGGCTGTGTTGGATGGTCTGTGGGTAAATCTCACAGCTGCCCATGTCTTTGACACCTAGAGGAAGCCTCTCTCCGTCCTGTATCTCAGTCTCTCCCAGCACCTTCAGGTTGGCCTGCTGTACCTCAGAGTGACGAGCCCACATGATCTTCCCACTGGAGTCCATGGACATGGCTGGCTCCTCTCGACCCAACTGAGACAGAGATGGAGAAGAGGGGGGAGGATGAGGTAAAAGACGTGATAAAAAAAGGAGAAATTGGTATGATTAAGAAGTATAGTGATGGGTAGTACATGGACAATAAGAATGCCTTAACGGGTCAACAATAATTCCTTCGGCTTACAAAATGAAAGCTTCTCTATAATATGATTGATTTCATCTGGGATAGTGTATTACACTATCCCAGATAGTGTACACGACTGTCCAAAGCTGCTGTGGAGGGGTCATGTCCTCCATTTTCTCCGGGGATTTGGTGGGTATTACCAATCTGTGCTGTTATTTGCAGTTTGAAATTGAATCATATTGTTCAATTTCCTCTTAACAAGAGTCATTAATTTAGAAATCGGTGGTTTCAAGGTACAATCTTGGACTCCAAGTGACAGGCTAAAGCTTAGTCAAAGAACGTTAACGGTAAGCTCTTACAAATGAAGAAATAAAGGCTTTCAGCTATTTAATTCTGAATTAACAACTTATTACACCCCTCACTGCAGTACATCACCAAAACAAAAGTCTAATATGAAAAAGTAAAACTCTGAAATATAAACATGCAACTTTGGCCAGTTTGCACAAATTGCACAGACTGTATTGAAAAACAAAACCAACGAACCAAAACAGAAAAACTCTTGAAGATTGTTTAAATGTATGTTTTTGCATAATTCTATGGTGTGCTGTGTATTTTTTTAATTATTTTTTCTGCACATACAAAAACACATTTCACTGCACATTTTGCTATGTATAAATGTGCATGTGACAAATAAAGAACAGGCTCAGAGAGAGTACACACCTGGATAATGATGCTTCCTTCATCATAGCCCAGAGCCATGCTGTTGGAGCCCGGCTGCCCGCAGATACACCACACCCTCTCCATCCCGTAATTCAGCGTGTTTTCTAGTCGATAGGTGTTCGAGTGCCAAATTCGAACAGTGCCTACGGATGTGGCAAAAGGGTCAAAGTGAACAAAGGTACCATGCTCATTTTTGGCAACTGGAAACTGCATTATTTAAGATTTACCCACCGTCCTCGGAGCCTGTGAGCATGATTGGCAGCTCAGGATGGAAGCTGACACATGTCACATTCTGAGCGTGACCCTCCAGGGTCTGAACACAAGTCTTGTTCTGGTGGATAAAAGCACAAAAAATACAGTCTGCTAATGACTTCCATGTCTGCATCGTTTTCTTTCTATATGAACAGACCCCACATTCAAAAACAATAACAGAATTCTATCTACACTGTACTTGTTAACAACTTTGTGACTGATGAAAATGCATGTCATTTCACTCCTACCAGATGCCCGTAGACGTGACAGGGACCATGTGAGGTTTACACAAACTACATATGTGGCTCAATTACTAAATCACAGGTTGATATGAGAGGGACACAATTTTCTGCGTATTATAGAATATACTTAGATGCATGATGAGAATATGGACGTAAGAACTCTAATATGGGCCCTTATATGCTGCAACTATGTGTGGATAAGACAAAGCTGTAACAATGATTCCACATAAGGACAGAAGAGGCTGGTGATGTGATGTCAAGTGACACCCCACTGTAAAGATGGGGAGTCACTAAACTCTTCTTTTTGTATTACATTCTGAAATGTGATACAAAAAAAAATAAAAATCATGGGTTCATTTGTTCAACATGTAAGTCCAAACTCACCTAACATTGGCCGTAGCCTGAGGACCTGGAAGTGATTTATATGTCTATTGGGTATTAACACATTGTTCAAAGTAATGGAAAGAGCATGACACCTTATAAACGCTGTACAACCTAATACATCCTCTAGTATGTTCTTATCATTTATATGGTATATTGTGCTGGAAATATTGTAACAGATGTCTTTTATTATATAAGATGATGTATTAGGGACATCTATAAAAAGAAAAGTGTGGTGGGAGGTGAAAAATCTTGAAAAACAAAGTCAGAAATTCTGTCTGGTTTCGCCCACAAAAACTGCATGTAGTTTCTGCGCGCACACAAATATGACAAATTTGCATAATTCAAATTTCACACTAGTAGTTAAGTGATAAGAGATGCTACTTTGAAGATATGATTTGGCAACTTTGCAGTTCATAAAATCAGGAATTCAGAGATTATGATGTGGATGAAAAAACAACAATCCAATTAGAATTTTAATCCACACCCCATCCTTCATTTGTTTTTTTTTAAATGTCTAAATTGCACCATTCTGATTACATGTATTATTGTAAGTTGTAACTTTTTTAAAGCAGGCATGTAACATAGAAAAAAAAAAAAAAAACAAGAACAACAACAACTATAATAATAATAATGATAATAATAATCTGATTACTTGGTAATCCCAGATCTTGACAAGGTGATCGTCGGCCCCTGATATCAGGTAGGGCTTGTCTCCTCCACAATAGTAGTCAACACAATTTACTCCCTTCTCGTGGCCCTCCAGAGTGAAGTTGGGGGTCTTGGAGCCCAGCTGCCACACCTAAAGAACAGCAGTTATGCTGAGTAACTGACTAAGCTGAACTAGTCACAGAAATACGTCCCTGAGCTGGTTCTGCTCGTGTCAATATCATGAGGCTCTTGTGCTAACTTGTGTGTGTCCAACATTTCCCCTGTTTACTCTCACATGAAATGTGATGTGTGCATACCTTAATAGTTCTGTCCAGGGAGGCACTAGCAAACTGGTTGTTGTCTTTAGGGTTAATTACAATCTGCATGACATAGTGAGTATGCCCCTCGAACACCTGACAGCAAACCCACTTTCTGTCCCAGTCCCACAGTTTGATCAGCATGTCATCTGGGAACAGGCACACACAATGCACCAAGCACATTAACAAGCATTCATGGAATAGAAAAGCTTCATAGTTTGCATGACAATTCGTAGAGATGTCCTACCACTGCTGGTGAGGATGAAGGGCTGTGAGGGGTGGACGGCGATACAGCGGATGTAGTCGGAGTGAGCTTCAAACATGTAAACCCTCTCCAAAGTGTTGTAGTTGAACACACGGATGTGCATGTCATCCTGTGGGCAGACAAAATGATTCAAAAGTGTGAGTAACCTTAAACGGAGCGCACAAACACAGACTTATTGTGAACTTTGGTACAACCATGTTATTACAGCAGTTCTGTAACATAATGAGCAAATACACATTCAAACCTGTAACGGACAGAAACTTTAGAAATAAACAGTGACGTACAATGTGATAGTTTAAAAAAGAGAATTTATTATGGCAGTTTTGAGGATATCGTACCATGGATTAGATTGGAGAAATGACTCAGTTTTTGTCAGAGAAATAGTTAAAAATTCTTACAGATCCAGCAACAATCCAGTGCTTCCTGGCTACGAACTTGGCAACTCTGACAGGCAGGTCACACAGCTCAAAGGTTTTCACCAACGACTGCACAAAGGGTTGAAAGCATAAATACTAACAGATGCTTTTTCCACAAAATAATCAACAGCTTTGGATGAAGTACTTGCAATGATGATTCAATAAGGAGAGTGATGAAGCAAATGTGAACGAGTAACCTGCGTCTCATGGTTCCAGACCACAACAGTGCCGGCATACAGGCTGACCACCATCCATGGCTCAGTGGGGTGGAGGTCCACGCTCTTCACCCGGTCTGACCGAGCTGTCAGCCTCCGCTTGATGTCCAGCCGAAGTGGCTGTTTAATGAGGAATAATGACAGTGAATATTCCAGCTGGAATCATTGACCATCATTTCTGAGCTGCTGTTTTTAGCTGGAATATTGTCCATCCCACTTTTGCTTTGTTTTTTTGTTTCCCTTTCAGGATTTTGTATTCATACACTGCTCCTCTAGAGTTTTGTTAACCACTCAAAGTCACATACACCCACCAACATCTAGACACACACATGAAGCTTTTTGGACACAGCTATGGAGGGGGTGTGTCTGATGCCACTTCATACCAGATTTTATATGCATGCATGCTCAGGTTGTTTTCATCTGAGTGAACACAGGGCTGTGCATTATTTCAATCGCCATATGAAAAAACCTTTGCGTCAAAACCTTATTTATAAGACTTTCAGAATTACTAACGGCACATTGTCAAGATGAGCTGACTGAGGCAAAAGCTGGCTATAGTTTTATGTTTTGTATAGTTTCCAACTGTAAGAGCAGAAGGATTTAAAAAGTTGTAGTTATAACTACAGTAAACAACTTCAGGTAAAGGTATTGTTTTATATATTTGTTCTACCTACCATGTCTCCACGTCAGTAAATCTATGAGCAGCAGTCCAGTGAAGACCTAAAAACACCAGGGAAAAGTTTTTCAACAAATCTCACTAAAGCAACAGATGACTTCCGGTGTAGATTTTCCACATTAAAAGTCTGCGCGTAGAATGGAGTTTATTTAAATTAAAATTAAAGATTATTTACACAAATTAAGATACCGTGTTTCTCTCGATAAGCATCCCCGGGTGCAAAATACGACCCCCAAAATTCTACATTGTTTACACATCTTGCAGATTAAAATCTTAAGTGAATAATTAGGAAGAAGAAGATTTAGCTATAATTATTTCTGCTGCGTCTCACAACACATACATTTACTGTCAATGCACATAAGATGAGGAATAGGCCGGCTGGTTTTGAAACTGTATTTTGCACCTACTGAGCTCGCCTATAACACACCTCAGGTGCTAGTATGTAGTATGCCACTTTAAAAATGCATGAGCCTGTTGTGTGACTACTCTGACTGAAGCTCTGCATTATTATTAAAGGTTGACTGATCATTTGCTGACCAGAAACTTTCCTGTAGGTAGAGAACCATCCAAGCACTTCTTGTGCACTACAGACTACATAAGTATTTGAATACGGCATATTCAAATTATATATATATATGTAGAGAGAGAGAGAGAGAGAGAGAGAGAGAGATACATACATACATATACATATATATGTGTGTGTGTGTGTGTGTGTGTGTGTATGAAATTAGGGTTCCAACAGCACAGCACCAGGAGATACAGCAATATACTATAGATAGTAAAAAGGAACAAAAAACAAAAACAGCAACAACAACAAAAGTAATTGTAAAAAATTAACCTACTTGTAATCTCTGAAGTGTTTTTATTCTATTAATTTTCAGAATGACAAAGTAAATGCTGAAAAAGTTATTTTATTTTGAAAGTAAAATAGCAAATTCCTGTCTGTGTGCTGCTGCGGTTTTCTGACTTGAAGCAAGCTTTTTTGGCTACGTGGATCCAGCAGGTTTCCTGTAAGACAGGCTCCGGAGATCCGGCAGAGAAGCAGGGACATGTTGTACCTAAAAACTCTTATAAAACTGTGAAAGCGAGGGGTGGGAAAAAATAAATAAATAAAAAAGAAGGGGTAAAAGGGAACGACAGGGTGGATATGAGATTTACTAATTCTATTGTTTTCAATTATCATTTTATATATAAATATTTTTTCACGTAAGGGAAAGCCTTTGATTAAAAGATTAAAAGGTCAGTGGCAAAGTATAACAGGATATTTAATTTTGTGTCCCCAAATCCCTTTCCATGCAGTTTCTATACTTGTTATCAGAACCATCATGGAGGGGCCTATCACAGCTGGACCTGAACAGGCTGTTTAGACCATCATAAGTTTTTACTGTAAAACACATACATGTATGTTTCTAGATCAGAGAAAACCCTTTGTAGGTACCGAGAGAACATACAAACTCTACACAGAAAAATCACATCTGAATTTCAAACGAAAATCATACTATTGTGCAGCATTTAAAAAACAAAAGAAGAAAATGAAAAATAAAAATGTTGTACAAATCAGTTTCTGTAAAAAACAAACAAACAAACAAACAAGAACTAAACAAAAACAAAAAAACAAAAATAATTTGTGGTGTATATGTATAAGTATATATATGTATATATGTGTGTGTGTGTATTATAGGCTAGTCAAAAAATTGAAAAAAAAAGACATAGGCCTACAAGTATGGTTGTATTAAATCATTTTATTACAGTTCTCTACATTTAAATAGATAAAAAACAAGGCATTCATCAGTTGGCATAATTTCAAATTTTATTGTGCCTTCTTGAATACTTGATGGCAGACTTTGTCGAGAACCATTATTTCCTGAAAGACAAGACATAGACCTTCAGACTTTGAAAGCAACATGATGCAACAAATATCTCTGTGGGTTGCACAACCAGGCAGAGCTTATATCAGAGTCTTTCAGATAGATATATTTTTATTGTTATTGCCCACAGATATGATGCAATTGAGGAGGATTCTGTCAGCCTGCTCTCTGAAGTTTAATCTGTTAACAAAGCCAACTTCAAGATTTAATTTAGAGCAATGAGCACATAGGAAACAACATCCTCATATAAAAATCTGTATAATTGGCATCCTTCTCATCCTTTTTTTTCTCACCAGGTGAAGTTGGTCCCCCTCAATCCAGTGTTTCCAGCCGCGATTTTCTTTCTCACCCTTCTGCACACACACCAGCTTGTCTCCGTCCCAGGTAACCAGGGTCTGTTTATCACCATGCAGACATGTGCACAGTGGACAATAAGTCAGTGTTTATTTTCAGGTCAGAGGTTTGAGACTGAAGGAATTCAGAAACTATTCCCACCTTGACTTTTCTGTTGTCCAGGCCCTTTGTTTGTTCATCGAACTCCTCACCCACAGTGAAGTTGACCTCGTAGTTTCTGAAGGTGCTCAGAGTCTTAGTTTCAAACTTGTCTCCATTCTGGACGATCACTTTCGTCTGATGCAGGTGGGAAGCTATCTTTCTGGTGGCAAAGTCAATGTCTGCAATCATGAACATATGCACCACATGTCAAATGTATAATCATAAAACTTAATTTTTTCATAAGTTTGATGGAGCTGAGAAGATTTTTCTTATCCTGGTTTTAAATGTTATGTGTTCAAAGATGCAACCTAAAGAATAATTTTGTGGAAGCACACATATGACAACAGGATACATTTGATTTCTCTCTCAGTGCTTCTGACAGGCTCATTTGCCTCTCAGAAGTAACCATGCTTCAAGTCAGAATAGGCCTAAATGAGTTTCTCCACCCCTTCCAGTGCCTGGCTCTGCCGGAGTGAACCATCCATCCTGACCATTAAGATATTCATATCCTATTTTCTCTCAAGTAAAGAGTCAATTTCTCTCCATCATTCTTACAGATGTGTCCCCTATATTTACCCATCTGAAAGATATCTTTGACCAATTTCCATAAGGATGTCATTTTCCTTTCATCTTGATGGAAATGAGATGGAGGCACTGAGGATTTCCTGGATTTTTTTGTGATCTGAATGTACCGGGGTTGTTTTATGAAATGCAGATAGAGTTGTGAATAATGAAAGTATTTCTGGACCTGATCAATGATGCACAAAAAGGATAGCCCTTTTCTTTCTTTCTTTTTTCTTTCTTTTGAATAAATGAGCTGGCTTGCTGCCTAATCCAGGGTCAGATTTGTCTTTCATTTCTGTGGATGAGGAGGATGAAAATGCAAAAAGGACTGAATCAATATTTATTTGGCGTGCTAACAGACAGCAACTGCTCACAGACTGGAGGTTAACTTGGCCTGACAGCAGCTCAATAGGGAAATGAAGCAGTGCCACAGCACTCTTGTTTTTTTTTTTCCTCTCTCTTCATTCCCTACCTCTTTCTCTTGCGCGAATACTCGCTCGCCTGTCTTGTCACACCCATGGCAGGTTTTCTGTCCAGACTGTAGCTCTTACTTGTCTGTGTCTTGAATTATAGGACTGCAACTGATGCCCAGTTAAAAAAAAAAAAAGAAAAAGAAAAGCTAACCAGCAACATCCCTTCCTTCTCTGTAGTATTATGTGTTACAACTTACCGAGGGCTTTCATGACGTCCTCGAAGTTTTCATTGCTCACCATCTCCCAGCGTCCATTGTAGTCTGCAGGCATTTTTGACTTGTGTGTGAGTGGAGGTAGCAGCTCACTTCACAGTGTGTTTTTCAAATGAAGGAAGACAGGGAGAGTTTAAGGGCCCAGCCCTTTATATACAGTGTGTGTGCGAGTGTGTGCTAGTGCGAGTGTGTGTGTGTAAGTAGACCAAAGGACAGGGTCCGCCTGATAATTCCTAAATGTGTTTGTGTCCATTTGCAAGTGATATAAAGTTCAAGCTTGTTCTATCACAAACACTGTGTGTAAGCTCACAAGTCTGCACTGTAAGCTGGATGTCATAACAATGTCACACTAGTTTCTGTTTTGTGTAGTTTGTGCACGTGCAGTTCTATCCATGCATTAAGATGATGCCGTGATGCTGAGTCTGCGGCGCTTCTTTCTTCAATCCCCACTTGCCTTCAGCAAGCCAGCACTTGCAATTACTCCCTCTAATGGGTTGGAATGGATGGAAGATAGAGAGAAGCATCGACAGCAATGCTTGCTGACAGACAGAATCTCTTTTTTGGGGTGGGGGGGGGTTGGGGAAGTTATGTGGACTGATTCTTCTTTGGGTTTTGTGGCAGGTCTTTGTTTTTTTTTCTTCTTCTTCTTTTTTTTTCTAAAAAACAAACAAAAAAACAAACAGATAATGTCTCTTTGCTTTAGTCAGCTGAAGCTTCTTATCAGAAAGAGATTAGAAGTCTTCATTAAGCTTTAATGGCATGTTTTATCTAGTTTATTGAGTTAAAATGTTGCAAGTTGGTTTATATCAATGGTACAGTCTCACCAGCATATTATAATTTAATTGTTTAACAAACTGGACCAAACTGCCGTCTAATAACTTTTCCCCCTCCATTCTAAATCTCAGATATGACACACCCACACACACACACACCCACGCACACACACACACACACACACACATCCACACATGCGCACACACACACACTGCTATCTTATGGGAGTGAATAGATCCTATTGTGATGGGTTGTATGTGGAGGGCTAAAGGTGAGGTAGGACGTGTTTGCGTGTCATAGTTTATCAGAGCTGATAAGATTGTTGAAACTATAGTAACTATAGTAATACTTTAACCCATAAAAAATGATTTGATTGATATGAATACTTTACCTTATTTCACCTTATTTTTCCTGCATATTCTAGATCAGGGGTGTCAAACTCAAGGCCAAAGGGGAAATCTGGTCCACCATTTCATTGTATCTGGCTCGCAAGAGGATGTAAAGACATGATTTTAATGTGACTGTTTGTTTATTTCAGTACTGACATCAGAAAGTGGAATAACTGAGGTAGAGAGCAGCTGGTTTATGTCAAAAAGTCATGATTAATTCAATGTTTGAAAAACATTTTACAACAAAAAGTTGCAAATTTTCTTTTTTACAACAACTGTTTAACAAGAAAAATGTGTGATTTTAGGACAAAAATGTATTTTTCTTTCTTTTACGACCAAGTCGAGTAACTGGCAGGAAATCTGACAACATAACTGGTTGAGAAAATAAAGAATAACTGTCTCTTTAATGGTAACCATGGTGATGATGTAACCTGGGATGAAATAGAGTTTGACACCACTGTTCTAGATTCCTGAATGGCTATTCGATACATGCAACGGCCAACATCAAGTGGCTAAATGTAGGAAAATAATTAGAGCTGCAATTTTAAATATCTGTAAATCAAATAACTACAGTAAATGAGGAGATTGCTGCATTTGGTGATTAAGAGTTTTTAACAGTTTTTTCAGTTTCCCAAAACATTCACCATTTTAAGCGTTTTGTTTCGATAAATACGGTCTGCAGCCTTAAGTACGGAGACACACTGTGCTCCATCAACAATATTGTTTTCATCAGCAGAAGAAAAAGCAGTGAAAGCACAGATGTTGTAAATGAGATGCCCAACAATGAAGCTAATGACAAAGTTAGCGGCTTGCTAATGAGTGTAGCAGCGCAGCCAGCAAATAACAAGCCAATTATTTCCCTCAGGAGTTGGCAGAGAGCTAAACTGAGCTGCACGAGAGTTGATAATAGAGTTCTATAGTTTTAAAATATTTTTCATTTGCTATTAAAGTAGCCTACAAAGGAAAAGGCAATATCCATAGAAAACAATACATCAGTCACAGAACTGCTTAATTTGAGTGCTGAATACATTTTGCTGGCCTCCCATTAGTCAGAGAAACAGTTTATAACACTATATGCTGTTGTAATGAACTGCATCCAATATTCAGCTGACTGAGGTGATGTTAATTGTGGTTCATGCTTCAAACCACATCCTGTGGCTGTTTTGCAACAGAGAGAACAAAGCCTTAGAGGCCCAACATACCCTTTATCCACAAGCAAAGAACTACTTGATAAATACAGATGTTTTTGCTCTTTCTGAGGCATTTGATTTTCTAAAACCAAAAGTTGCTGTCTAATCTGATCAATCTAATCAAGCTCCATATACATTCTCTTGATGAAGCTAATAATTCTAACTTTTGACAAAATGAAATGCTATATGTAACTAATGTAGAATCATTTTCATGTTGAGTATAACTATTTCAGATTCAATATTAAGTTAAACATTGATTTCCTGATTATTCTTCTCAAGCTTCATTCCTTCTCCTTTGTTTTTTGTTCACTCTACCACACAGGGGCAGTGTTGCTTTATACGAGTGGAACCAACAACCGTACGTGTTGTGTAAAAACTGTCCAAAAGAAAAAAAAAAGAAAAAAATCCTCATAAAACAGACTTATGGTAACTTACATCCTGTGTAAGTTTTTCTTTGGTTAGCTTTAATATAACTGGTCTAAATCAAATACTAAGAATGAGGAAAATACGTTGACCTTGAATTTGAAGCAGCACTTTATGATTTAGTGAATGACAAGTAATCCTATTAGTTAGAACAACTGTATGTGTCTCTTTGTACATTTGCGCATTGTCTCGTAAACATATGTAAATGCAGTGAGAGTAGTTTAATAATGCATGACAGCAGTTTTTGATTCTGCTCAATTCACACATAGTGCTCCTCTTCACCTCTTGATGCATGTGAGTGCAAGTGCAGTGCATGTTTCAAGCACTTCTGCATGTCTTGGCTATAATTTTCACCTCCCATCATGCACATCTGATGTATTAGAACAACACATCTTATGGCAGCTCACGTGCTTTGACATAATCTGATCATTTCCCCTCTCGCAACATTTAATTTCTCTCCTATTCCCGAGAGTTGAATCTTTCTACCCAGTTTAATCTTCTATCAGTAAGACATTATGCATTGTGTTCATGCTGCGTCACTCTGCGCAGTACAGTTTTGATATCTTGTATGATTCAATTCAATTTGCATCATTAGTGTGACATTTTAAGCTGTGCTCTGCTAAGTCTTTACATCTCCGTGTAACTTCTGCAGTAACTTCCTCATCTTACCGATCTCTTCTCCCACCCTGTTGTTTCAGCAACATCAAAGGTAAGATTAATCACAATCATCAGAGGATACAAATGACTGAGCTAAGTCCACTTTTTACTTATGAAATCCCTTTTGAGTATTGGTGCAGACACTAGAAATATGTGTAAGATATTTCTATTTCAGCCCACCCATGGATACTAATAGTGCAGCATCTTGCTGTGTGCTTTGATGTCCCAGTAAATATTGAAAGGCCCTCAGTGTTCCCATTCAATTGAATCTTTTATTTTTTATTTTGCTTTTATCCTGCTTATTTGAAAAAAAGAAGAGGAAAAAGAAGAAAAAGAAGCTCAGCTGTGGTAGTAAGAATATGAGTACATGCAAATAACATATACATATTAAAAGATATTGCACATATCAAAGGACTATATCCCTGCACAAAGACAGATCTAGAAAATGACTATTTCAAATCAAGAACAAATCCCACGCCTACATGAGTGCCATGCCATTTATCTGGCTTCTGTACACTGTAAAGAACTGTGCATTCCTTTGGAGAGCAGAAAATAACGTGTGGTTTTATGTGGTTGTTGGACAATCCTTTTGTCAATAGAAGGGACCCTTTTAGGTGTCACAAACACATTCTCATATTAACGTACCTGTGAGGGTGACATATTCAAAGTCAGGATAACCAATTTTTCCTGTAGTCTAGTGGTGCTGGCTAGAAGTGCAACTCAACCCAGATGATCTATGTATTCATATGATGTCATGAATGTACGCATGTGTACATGCTTTATCATGGTTGTTTGTCCATTTATGAATGCTAAAATCCTCACCTTGCCTGTGCATCATCTCTCCTCCTACACTCAGCTTTGATCTGGCTTTTGCCAGCTTTCACACCAGCCAGTTTCACTCACCATAAATCAAATCTCATGGCCCACCTCTGCGTGTGTCATCCTGTCCCCTCAGGGGACAGCAGGTCTGGCCTCAACCATTTCAAATGTTGCTTACTTACAATGAACCCCTAAATCATACAGATAATCATCTGAAGAAAACAAACCATAATTCCCCTGATTTTCTTTTCTTTTCTTTTCTTTTTACTACTCTTTATTCACAGGAAGTCTGAGCCTGAAAGAAGAGAGTGGGGAAAGGGGATGACAGTTGTAAATATTTCATGTTTCCCTCTTGGTAATTCTGTATGGTAGAAACAAGACCTCGTTTTCCACAGAAACATGAGCAACTGTGGGTCTGATTGCTGTAGTCAGGGAAGCTCTGTGTTTCTCTTTATGTTTTTGCTTTTTGGCTCCAAAATATACTTGGATGGTGATGTATAATGCATTGAGCTTCCTATGTACAACTGGATAGGGCTGTTGGTCCTGAGGGATCAGTCGGAGAAACAGTGCCCAGATTCACATTTTGCACCATCCAAAAAAAAAAAGAAAGAAAAAAAAGTATTAGGTTTCCTTTTTCTGTGTTAAAAAAAACCCAATAAGATTACAAGAGAAACACTTGCTTTTTGGAAAAAAAACAAAAAAAACCCTCCTTACATAATTCTACATAATTTTATCAAGATAATCTTATATGCAGTTCAAAACAGAATAATGTAAACCATCCCAAATTAACCTCACTGTTTTAGTTCCAGCTTATTATCTCATGCACCCATTATGTAAACATACATATTATTTAGTATGGCAGATATAATACTGATATGACTTAGCTTTCAGCAAAGTTGCTCAGTGGCTGTAGGAAGTCAATGGAACTGAAACAAAAGCAAGAAAATAGTTTGCTTCTTCATTTTAAATTTACCAAAACCAACTGAAGGTTACGTGAAGAAAGAGGACTGAGTGTTGAGCAGTGAGAGGGTGGCTCCTTTTTATCTGTGTGTTCCCAGGCACATTTATGCAGAATTGTCACTGGTTTTCGCTACAGGGCTTTTCTTCCTGCAAGTTTAGCATTTATTTATTTGTTTATTTTTTGCAGAAACAGAGACTTTGTGTCCTCTTCTGCTGTCACTTGCTTTTTCTATTAATTTGCACAAGCATTTAACTGTCACATGCATGCTCATATTCAGCTACCATACCTAACTGAAAACATCTTCTAATGCACAGTTTCTGGTTCATTTTTCAATAGTTAATGTGCAAGAGCCCTTGGTATAAGTCCTGTCCCAACCAGGAGAATGTTGCACACCTTTTCTGAAATATGAACATAACTTTTTAGTATTTTTCTGATGGTATGGCTCCTTTTAAAAACATATTAAAATCATATGTACAAAATGAAGTGTTACAGTGTGTTTTGTAGTGAGAGTTTATAATGACAAATGACAATTTGATTCACAAACTTGTAACATGCAAGCTGCATGCATGCATATGTGCATCTTTTTTAGAGAGTTTATATTGTCAGCACTGGTTTTCAGTCTTCCGTTCCTCTGTTCCAAATTATATCACCCTTTGCAAAGACAAAAAAGTGAAAAAATATGTTTCCTTTAATAGAAATTGAAGTCACTCTGTTTCTTTTGAAATTCTTTCACTTGATCATGTTCTGTTGTTCATCTTTATGTGGCCCTGCACTGAACTAGCCACCTGTCCAGGGTGTAACCCTGATTTTTGCCCAAAGGGAGATGCAATGAACTCTGCTTTGACCCTAAATAGGTATAAGTGGGTAGAGATAATTTATGGATGGATGGCTGATCATACTTTCCATATTGTCTATTATTTATGCCCAATATCTTCTTCTAATAGCATTTGCCATTGTGTCAAATGTTTCAGCTGTTGGCATAGAAAGCCTCTAACTAGCTTGAAGAGGAGAGGGATTTGCATCTGAACTACACAGGAGGAAAGCATATAGAGATTTGGAATAATTTACTATAAACCTGTAATATTGAAGGCAGCTCTTGACATATCTTTGTACAGAGTCTATATTACTTTCACAAGCACAACTAAACTTTGAGAGAAGGTTTATTTTGTGATACCTAAATTGGGAGTCCCAACCAGGATGTGGAAATTTCTTGGTCCATTCTAGAGCTGAATAGTGTGTTTTTGTTTTTGTTTTTTTTACATGGGAAATAACCTTATGTCAGATTTGTTTCTAGACTATATGTGTTAGAGATCTCTAAGATATAACCAAGTCTGCTTTTAACAAATGTAACTTCCGTACTGAAATACCAAATAAGGCGCCACTACATACCACTGGCAATTAGCAGTTAATCACGTGAATTAAAGGCAATGCATAGAGGCATTGAGCAGCAACAGACTCATTAGGAGGTCAGGTGCCTTGCTCAAGGATACAGACCCCAGTTCACATTTGTTTCTGATAATCAGGGGAGCAAACTGGTAAACTTTCTATCCCTAGCCCCTTCTTTAGCAGCTTCTCTGGCTGCCGTCTTGCATTTGCTGAAAATACGTTCACATAAGTGCTGTCTTTGTTGCTGCCAACCAACCTGTGCTCAGACACTGCTTGTGTAAGTTTAGAGAGAGGAGAGGAGGGGAGGGGAGCAGAGGAGCTGTTTGTTGTCTACTGAGACAGTTAGTTGCCTGGACATCTGGGTATGGAAAATACTCCAGTTGTCGCTAACACTCTGCATTTCTGTCGGCATGTAGATAAAAGAGGGAAAAGTACTGACACAGGAATGAATGAAGACAGAGCAAATGATGTGAGGCAAAGTGAGATGAGAAAAGGAAGGAAGGAAATAAATGAAAAGAGGGGGGAATGGAAAAGGTTATTATTACAGAGGTTATTTTGCATATATTCCACACTGTATGCACATTGTCCTTGCCTCTGATGTGAGGGACGGGAGTAGAATGAGAAAACTTTGGCCCAGGTTCACATCTAATTTTTCTTAGTTATTTGGCATTTCCGCTTGTGAAGCTTTCAATCTCTGAGGCCATTGGGGGGTCCAGATAATCTCTTTCGTTTGGAGAAAATGAGCGAAGCTGGAAGCTACGCTTTCTCCCCTGCCTTGTGTGAGCTCATTTTTCCCTCACTGCCATTAGCTCGCTAAAGCCATTTGGAGATGCACAGTGGAGTGTTTCCATGTTCATCAGTAAGTGTCTGGCATTCCTACAGTCAATTATCACCAGAACTATCTCAGTGTGATAATTTGAGCCTCAGGCTTGTGCTTATGTGCCAGGATAGAAATACAAGGGACCTTCTGTCGGAAGATTTGAATACAGATTCAGAGTAGCAATCAATCATTACAGATACACTCACTCTTGAGATTGAATCATATAGTTAAAGCAGCTATACTATTTTTGTTGTAAACAATGTCAATCAGTTGTCTAAGAGGCATAAGAAGTAAAAAAAATGTAATCTTCACTAATTATCCATCCATCTTATGTTCATATAGGGATTATGTAGAAGAATCAGTGTATGAAGATGAAGCAAAAAAAAAAAAAAGCGATTAATTGATATTAGATTAACAGTTGGAGTATTATGGTCATTACATACAGAACATTCCTCACTACCTGCTACTTACTCTTTACAAAATCAAAATTATTACTTTACTTCATTAACCCATGGAAAAAGTATTTTACTTATTTTACTTTTTTTTAATAAAACTCTTTAAAACTGATACACCAGACCAAAGTGCACAGAGAAAAAAAATAAAAGCAATAAAAATGAAACATCATTATAACATGATATTGTTATATTACCCATTGAATTACTTTACATCCTGTTTCACAACATAAAGTTGGTAATTGCATACTTTTCCCCAAAACTGAGGGCTGCATTTGTACCTGTGCATGTGCAGCGAATGCCCCATTTGCATAGAATTATGAAATTCTGTGAAATTCTGGTTATATGCAATAACGATTTTTATGAGAACAGCTCTGCTGAGTTACAGTAATGATCATGAAAATGGCTCATTCTGTAGGCAATTCTGGCCCTAAATAAATTGGGCTTTAGACTTGGAACTACAGGGACTAGCATCAGCTGCCTGTTGCCGGTGAGCATCTGCAGCCCGGCTGTCAGGCTACCCCTGCTAGCCTGTAGGGTTCTTCTACCTTCTTGGATTACCTCCTTCTCTGTCACTTGGATTACGTCCTGAGGATCTACTGGGACTTTCTCTTCCAATGCTGTTATCTCTGTCGCTACACCACTGGCTGGTGCTGTCAGCTTGCCGGCTATCTCTCCATCGATATGGTGCTTAAATACTCCTCTTGTGAGCTTTGGGTGCTCGCATGCGCCGTGGCGCCTATCTGCCTTAATGTCATCATCCATTTTGGTCTCCTGCGATGCCCTTGCTATGTGCACAGGGCATCCCGACATAAGTTTATTCCCACTGTTGCCGGTGCTATCCCTGTGTTGACATCCGTGGTGCACTTCTGTGTTGCGGGGCAACATCATCACAACAAACCTCACACGCAACTGCGCACTAGCTGTTGCGTGCCTTTGGTCTGTATTGACAGACCAAAGGCAGTCCTCAGTCCTCCTTCCCTGCGCCCCCCCGCTGCCTCTTTCATGCTGCTTAACATTCGTTCTTTAAAGAATAAGGCACAACTGATCCATGACATTATTACTGACAGGAAACGTGATTTTCTTTGTTTAACCGAGACATGGCAAAATCAGCAGGACTTTTTAACATTGAATTAAGCTACCCCTCCCGGATATGCGTATCTACAGAAACCACGCTCTGTTGGCTGGGGCGGTGGGCTGGCTGTTATCCATTGTGCAGATATCCAGGTGAAGGAAGCCCCTGCTCCAAATACCATATCATTCAAATGTATTACCTTCTTGCTCTCTGGTTTCCCACAACAACAGGTTGTACTCATTTATCGTCCCCCCCAAGGCCTCCACCTCCTTCATTGCTGAGCTTACAGAGCTACTGACCTCTGTCTGTGCCAAATCTCCATCTACCCTCCTGCTGGATGATTTCAACATTCATGTGGACTCTTCCAGCTGCAGCTTTGCCACTGAATTCTTGGCAGTTCTTAACTGCTTTAACATCACACAGCATGTCCAAGGCCCCATCCATATCAAAGGTCACACTCTGGACCTAGTGTTTTCCACTGCCCCCCTCCATCTGCAGTGCCTGGATGTAGCAGTATCGGACCATCTCTTCAACATCCCAGTCCCTTCACCCACACTCCACGCCAGATGGACTATCTCTTTTAGGAGCACCTGTCATCACTGACATAATTAATTCCTCCATAGCTTCTGGAACAGTTCCCCCCTCTCTCAAAATCGCCTCCATCACTCCCATTTTCAAAAAGCCTGGGCTGGACCCTAACCAACCAACCAACCACCTCCCCTGCTCCTGTCAACCATGGTGTCCCTCAAGGCTCTGTGCTTGGTCCCATTCTTTTTATCACCTACCTGCTCCCCCTCAGCCAGATCATTCGCCATCACGGTCTCAACTTCCATTGTTATGCAGATGATACCCAGTTGTATCTCAGCCCTTCACGATCCTTTCAGCTCCCCCCTCAGTCTCTGGTCAACTGCCTTTATTTCATAAAAACCTGGATGACAACCAACCTACTCAAACTCAACAGTAACAAGACCGAGCTCATGGTTGTGGCCCCCAATCCACTGCTCCAGAAGGTTGAGGATCTCCTCATCAGTGTGGATGGCTGTTCCATCTTCCCATCCTCGGAGGTTTGCAACCTTGGAGTTATCCTCGACTCCACACTCTCTTTTCAGTCCCATGTCAAGTCCATCGCTAAATCTGCGTTCTTCCACCTCAAAAACATCTCCCGGCTCTGTCCCTCGCTTTCCGACTCCATGGCAGAGACGCTTATTCATGCCTTCATCACTTCCCGGTTGACTATTGTAATGGTGTCCTGTCCGGGGTTTCTAGTAAGACCCTGGACAGGCTCCAGTACGTGCAAAACTCAGCTGCCAGGGTTCTCACTCACATCAAGCCCTGGCAGCACATCACCCCTACCCTCATCCACCTCCACTGGCTCCCGGTCAAGTTTCGTATGCAGTACAAACTTCTCCTTCTTACTTATAAATCCATCCATTCTCTTGCCCCCCAATACTTGTCTGACCTCCTTCAACCAACACACTCCATCCAGAAACCTGCAGTCTTTGGACGCTGGGCTTCTTTCCATCCCCTGTACCCGTCTGAAAACCTTTGGAACTCCCCCACTCTCCACTGTTTCAAAGCACACCTCAAAACCCACCTCTTCTCTTTGGCTTTCCCAGACTAGCGAATGTCCCCTACCTGTTTTTTGTTTTGTTTTTCTCCACCTTGTAAAGCAACCTTGGGTTCCATGAAAGGTGCTATATAAATGCAAGTCATTATTTTTATTACACGTGCATTTTTCTTATAGCCATGAATTCGTAGAAGCTACTATCAGTAAGTGAAGCACATCTGTGCTGAGGTGGGAGAGAAAAAAGATAATAATCATCACATATCTTTGAGAGGCCATCTGTAATTTCTGAAAACATTAGCTCCACATCCTCATGCTCAATGCAGCTTCTTCTTCACCAAGTCTCCTCAGACTTGTTAACAGCAGCCATCTCTTTGTTAGAAAGTCTATAGGATGAAATGATATGTTCAATTTCTGCACTGACAGCATCAAAATTCTGTTTCCCTTTCATGCATTTTCTCTCCACAGCAAATTTCTCACGGTGAAAACATCTTGTAGCACAAATATGACCTGTTAATTTGATGAACCTTCATCCTGGGAAAGGTTTTCGGGTTAGGATTCCGATATCAGCAGCTGTAAATATATAGTTTTTGGGTGGGGGTGGGTGGGCGGAGTCTTGTTTATTTGCAATTTATATTTTGCAATCTTCTCTTCATCCAGTTACTGAAAGGGAGTGTTTTAAGATTTGTGCTTATTTCTACTTTTCAAATTTTCAATTTTAGACCGCTGTGACCCTGCACTGGAAATAGCGGGTATAGATAATAGATGGATGGATGGAAATTTTCAATTTTTTGCAAATTCCTACCTACACCCTGAGCCTTATTTATGCTGCTGCACATGTAGCCTATTTCTGTGGCAAATGTTGCTGTTAGCATTTACATGGCTTATACATTATTGCTTGCATTGCTCTGTAATTACACCACCAAACATAAATGTAGGCAGTGTAGGTTCTTTTCTTCAGTGCTGCAGTGCTGAGCTTCCTTTCTACATCTAGTTATATATATATAAGTATATCTAACATTAGCTGGTGCTAATAAAGACTGAGCATATGCAAGAAAAAAAATCAGGAAAAAACTATTGTTCAGCCCAGCTTGAAAACAACAAAAGAAGAACACATCTACCCATCAGAACAATTTGTTGCTGTCAGTATGAAGTGTTGTTACATTTGACTGGTCAGGGTTTTGCATAGGTCATAGCATAGGCTTCACCCCATGGTATAGAAATGCTGTTGGTTGGCGAAAAAGCATAAACCACGCTGTGTGCCAAACCTGTCCATAGCGGTAGGTCTGCCTTCTATCATTGTCTGTTTTGTTTTGTTTTTTTAATATCCTCCACCTCTCATAGCTAAACTCGCTTACTAAAATCAACACTCAGAATCCACAGACATGTAACCTCATGTGAAGAGAATTGTTACCACAGAGCCAGTAAGTACAAAACTAATAAAACAACAAAAAAAACATCCAAAAGACAAAAAGAACCCAAGCGAACTCTGGTCTCAAAGCGCTTGTACCCCAGTTGTATTGGTGTCAGTGTGTCAAATTTCGCAACCATTTTGTGGTTGTTAGTCAGAATGTGACAGGATGGAGTAAAGATCTGTGGCAAAGTAAATGCGCTCACACTTGGATCTCACACGATCAGACGGCTTTGTTTTTTTCATTTGTAAAACTGCTCTTAATCATTTTTCTCTTTTCTAACTTCCCGTATGTTTCCTGTTTTCTGTTTACTGTGTGTCAGACATGGATGAAGATGAGTGGCTGCTCCTGAAGCTCTGCAGATCTGCTGCGTGAGCAGGGGGATAAAGCTGTATCTGGCCTCACTTCTTTGCATTACTAATGGAACAATTTACTTTTAATCATGTCACAAAATACCCAAAATGTCACAAGTGTTTGTGAATGTTATCTCAAGAGAGAGTTGCTCATGTATCTGTAAGTGAAAGATGGAGGAAAGTCTAGTGTGATGGCTGAATATGGAGTGTGTTTAAAATTCAATGGACTCACCTCATATTCCTGAACAGAGACCAAAAACAAAACAAACAAATAAACAAAAAGAAATCAGTCTACAAATTAAGCCTAATCGCACTTCTGCTCAGAATGAACAGGCTCTTAATTAATTGTCATCTGTTCAGCTATTATACATTCCATATCTTTCATCTTTCTGCTCTTTAACTTCCCAAACTTACTGCATGCTGCATTTTTACATAATTTTAGCACATCAATTTGATTGTGTGCTCAGTCACACTTCAAACAGTGAAACCTAGTTGTTGTTTTCCTTTCTTGACAGCAACCTGGACTGGTTTTGCAACCCATAGTAAATAAGGTTAAGTGTAAATATGTTTACCTTTATGCTTAAACCCTGTTAGAATTGTTGAATTGTTAAGCTGCTCCAGTGTTTTTAGTAGATTGAACTGTAACCTCTTCAGATCTGCTGGGTTGCAAACTCACATTTTTTTTGTGCCATGACTGGAACATTTCATTGAATACAGAATTTATCTGGCTCCATGTTTAGTCACATAAATTTGGAACATTTGGAAAATTGTTAGAAAATTAGCTCTGCAAATAAACTGGCGACTTATCCAGGGTGTACTTCTGCCTTTTTACACAAGAGAGGCAGTATATTCATGAGCAGACCCTTGTGATTCTGAGTAGGAGGAAGCAGGTATAGATAACATACAGATGGATGGATGTTAGAAGATCAGCAGCATAAACCCTTACCACCATTGCTGCTTTTTTTGGTTACAAATTAATTTACAAGTAAAAACAATCATCTCATTTACCTGATACCCAAACCCTTCCGAGAATCTGTGAGAAAGTAAAATAAAGGGAACTGATTTATTTACAGATATTACAAGGGGACAAAAAATTGAAGTGATAAAAACCTCAGGGTATACTAACGCTAAAAAACAAATAAAACATCCTTCCTTTAAAACCCAGTGGTGCCTTACCTACCCAAAATTTGGGAAATAAACAACCAAAACTCCCTAAACTACAATAAACAGGAGAAACACCAGCTTGCAAAATAAACAGGCAGTTCCGCTTCATTATAAATATTCCTTTACAGAGACAGTGAATAGTTAAGAGTTTGGTGAAGGTGGCTGAGATGCTGCTGCTGCTGCTGCCAGGAAGAGGCCGAGGATCAGATGCCGAAGATTTGAACTGTGTCCACTCAGTTCAAATCAATCCACGAGAAAACCAATCAGGACAAACCTGAAAAAGAAAAACAACAGAGGCCCAGCAAAGCAATATTCAACCCCCATAACTCACTATACGGCCAGGGTCACAGCTCTAATGTCTTAAAGACAGGCTCTCTGCCGGCTCAGCAACCATTCAACAGTTTCTACTTCTTCATTTCAGTCAAGGTGTAAATTTAGTGCCATATGTTGCACCTTACCATACATACTACATGGTGGACTGTTAAGTACTATACTCTTGAAAACACTTTTTTTTTAAACTGCTGATCCTTTTTTTACTTTTTGATGTGGAAATCAAGAATATATTTATATGCCCCATATGTGTCCCAATAACTGTAAAAAGAGAAGTTGTGGGAGAGACGACCGACAGACATGACAACGGGTGATGCTGTAACCACTTCTATGCCAAGTCCACCGAGCAACAACAGAAATGATACAAACAGGAAGACCAGAAGCTGCAAACTCTGATAAAAATAAATGAATTAAGAAAACTGAATAAAAACATTTAAATTTGATATTCCCGCAGAGCATTTCCCTTGACCCAAATAATGCGTTTTAAGGCCACTTTGTGCTAGTCTTTGCCTCAAGCAGCATTATTCACGCTGAGCTGATTTGATGTTGCCATGGCTCCGTTGGGTTCATGACTGCATTGTGTTTTCACAGATAATCATGTGGTTAAAGGGGCACATCAAACATCTGAAAGGGCTTTTAAATGTCACTTCTGGGCCTGAACTATAATTGGTTATTAAGCTGTTTTGTCCAGACTTAAAAAACTTGGCCCTCTATAAGTACTTCTAACCTCAGTCTTCCGTTTCTCTCTGGCCCAGGCTTCACTGTCTCAACATTTATTGCAAGTTATGGACCCTATGAATAATTGATCCTGATTCTATTTAAGATCCTGACGAGGACAAATGGTACAGGTCTGCACTGGCCAATATTTCTTCCTCCACTGCCCTAATAGGAGACCTCTTTACCCGCTTTACCGCAGTCATTTTTCCTCCCTTTCATATTCTCCCTCGTCTTCCCCCTTTCTCTTTCTTGTGTGGAGCACTGTACCTTCTTCCTACCCCGACACTATTTTAAGAACTGGATTCATTCCAGATGGTGTAGGGTATTACAGAGGCGTAGCTGCAGCACCATGACAGACGATCCCAGCATCAGCATGAAGTGGCAAGGAGAAGAGTAAAGATTTATCACTGTGGTTTTGCAGTGGACTGGCCCTCTAGTGTCATAACCAGGGAGATCATTTGCACACAACAACATTGGACCATAGAACATCTATTAATGATATGAGGCCAACGTCATGATCAATGCTTATGATGTTGGGCCTTTGTGTCAGTGGAAGTAGTCCAACTCGTTAAGTGTATGTTTACTTGCCATTTGGCTGGAGGGTTGAGAAACAGTACATCATCCGTTCTCAAGTACAGTGTGCAGAACAGTCTGGATGTAGCTTCAGCAGTGGTGGCAGATCATTAGGCTGTGTTCATGCTGTAGGGGAGACAGAGGATATGGATCCAATAGAAGCACAAATAGTAACAAGTACCCCATAGGTAGGCATGTGATTCAATTCACCACTAACTGTAATGAGCAACTTCACCCCATGCTGTGGTATTTATCTTTCTATTTCTACTGTGAAATTGCAGAATCAAGTTGAAGCATTGAAAGTCTCTCTGTGGAGTGTCACCGCAGAAGTTTGTTCATTCTATTCCTACACAACTGACTCACTGCATGGACTTTTGCTCAGCAAGAAAATTGTGAGGAGTACAGTAAGAGCTGTTTGGAGATTAGACAGCCCATTGACAGAGCTCAAGAGACTGCCAGGTATCATTGACTGACAGATGCAATCTTGCCTTCACATTACGGCGTAAAAGGAACAATAGCAACACTGATGAGTTACAGCAGAGAGCTGCTTCTTTTGTCAGTGTCTTCTGTCAGTCTTTTCTTGTTATTTTCAGCTTGTCCAAGTCTTTATCATGTGTGCCAACCCCCCTTAACACAACCTCCTGCCCTTAAACAATAACAAATTTGTGAAACCTTTCTGCTGATTATAATGTAAAAAGAGAGGTTTATGAAAGAAGCTTGGGTTGGGGAGCTAAATGCCAAAGAGACAAAGAGGAGGCAAGTTTAATTTGATACATGGAGACTGGTCAGAGAATCTTTGACTGCATCAATCTCAAATTGCTCTGCCACATCCAGGACACACAGAAAAAAATAAAGAAAATCATGACACATGCTTTGTTTGCAAATATAATTCTATGTTACGTTACCATTTTATGTGAATACCTTTGATTTTGTCTGTCCAGAGATTATCATTTTAACCTACTACATTATGGGAAGGATCTTCAACTGTGATTCCACCAACACATTCGGTGAAGACTTTAGTAGTCAGCTACTGGAAGTGCACATTTATGTCCTGGGTATGATCTGATTTTTATGTTGAGGGAGATGCCTGGAGACTATGTACAGTGTAACTGAACTTGTGTTCATTTTGATCACCTCCCTTTTGTGGGAAACAAAATTGTAATCAAAGAGATGCATGAGTCTACATAATTTCTGAATGCTTTTCCTGGATGAACCCCTGAGATTCCATATTCCAACATTTTTTCTTATTCCAATGGATAATCTATACTCGCTTTGCAACTTGATTTCTTTTCTTGACATGCTTTGTGCTATCTATCAAACAAAGTAAAAACTCTAAAACCCTTAAGTGGTGTGACATATCCAACCTGGCAGTTTTTTTTATAGGAACAGATGTTAAATGCATCCCCAAAAATTTAATGGAGAGAAAATGTGTTTACCCTTCTCAGTTTTCTAATGAGAAGCATGCTTATGGGACACGTGTGGTTACTTTTTATTTTCAAGCGAGGAATTCTACTGGAGCTACTTTTGTTACTTCAGTGGTTTAGTCACCAACAGGCTTTAATGACATTCTGCACAGATAAAGCAGTCAAAAGCAGTAAACAGTCAGGATTTTGGACAAAATGCCAGACACTTGGCATGACACCGCTCTGAACCGACCGTTAATTAGAATCACAGCCATGGTCTTTGCTCTAACTGTCCTTTCGATGCCTTTTGTCATGGTTTATTTATAGAACCAATAAGCATGTGGACATGCATGATTCCTACTCTTAGAGATTCTCACCCATTGTGAATAAAGTTCAGACAACTGTCTCTCCAGCTATCATCTAAGGTGGGTTGTTTTGTGTTCATGCATGTTTGCATGTGCCAGTGCGATAAGAGACAGATGTCAGGCTTAAACAGATAGACAATGAGAGGAGGAGAGTGGGCCAGTCTCTTCTGAGTCACTTGGAGTGGGCGGAGAAAGTGAGTCAGAGATAGCAGCAGAGTGGCACATGTATAATTGACAACCTCTGCTTCCTCTCCACAGAGTTTATGACATTTCCTCTCGGTAATCTACTTTTCTGGCCTGTATATGAGATGGTAGTGGACTGGGCTATGAGTTGGCAGAGATGGAAATGGCAGAGTGGAGAATAGGCTTGGCAAGGACAGCATGTAGTGAGAAAATGCCAATGCAGCCTTGACATTTCTTCTTTCTTCAATGTTCCACTTTTACCAAGGGCAGAACTGTCACTGATAAAAGTGGCAGGGATGGAAGGCACTAGGGGTGAGGAGACACTCTGCTGAAGTCATTGACAGTGTTTTGTTTCAGTGTTGTGGGTGGGATCTAAATAGTTGTCGACATGAATGATGGAAAGGAAAAGTGAAAGTGAATGAAGGAGGAAAGTGTGCCCAAGGTTTGGTGCTGAATATATTTAGTCTACACTGGAGATTATGCACATCAGTCTGTGTGGATTTATAAATACACTATTTGAGAATATAGCATCTGGTTCACAGCAGGTTGGCCTATTATAAGTGATTATTGATATGACTCAGCTTCTGCTTCGTTCACTCCTTTGGCCACCACCTTCAGTTTAAAGACTTGTGAACTACTGGTGGGGAAAAATATGCTGAAATTGTTATGCTGCATTCCTTTTCTATTTTTGGTTTTAACTGTGGGAGTTCACTGAGACTTCACTAGTTGCTTAGCACTGCTAAACTGGCAAAAAAGGTTAACTGAAAGAGCAACTGGCCCAACACTGTGCAGTGTGTAATGGGTGAAGATCAAATGGTCAGCCTTTAGATTCTCCAAAACACTCTATGCCAGCCCATTACTCTGCTTCTATCATTTGGGCAACCTCACAGTTTGGGTAAAGGCAATAGAGTTTTAATGCTTTTTAAATAGTACAATAGTGCTTTGAGGGAGTTTGAAGCTTTAGGAATTTTCTTCCCATATGGTAGCAACGCTATAACAGAGCTGTGCTGTCTTTAGTGGGGGTATGTGGCCTCACAGCAGAGCTTTGAAGAACAAATCTTCATTTGCACAAGACCTCCACTTGGCAGGTCGTAGGTGGAAACCAGATTGTGAGTGGAAACCAGATTGTTGGTACATACTAGGTCATAGGTGGAAAGTAGGTTGTACTGTAGTTGGAAATTGTGACATTCTGTTACAGACACAGGAAAGAGATTAGCCTTTATAGTTCAGATTAATTCACCCAAAAGAACCTGTCGATTCCCCTTTGTGGCACCTTCAGAATCCTTATCTTTGAATCGATAAAGCATGCACGCAAACAAGGGCAGTCAAATACTGGATATGAATATAATGCAACCCACAAAAACAGTACTTCCTCACGTGTCGATAGCAAAATTCTCTAAAAAAAAGGGCAAGCTGCTCATGGTAAGAACAAGCTGCCCAGAGTATGGTGAGGACAGGATTTAAACAGGTGATGGACATCATCCATTGACTGGGTGTGATGCTGAGCAGGCAAATTGGGACACCAGACCTCAGCAGGGTGGCGGAAGGCAAGACCAGGGACCCAATCCCAGGAGAACAATGACGCAGGGAAAATTGTTTGTCAGACATCTGCAAGTTGAAATAGGCTACATATACAGACAAACATACTCACGTGCACACACTACCAGTCAAAAGTTTGGACACACCTTCTCATTTAATGGTTTTCTTTATTTATTTCTTTTCATGACTATTTACATCGCAAATTCTCACTGAAGGCATCAAAACTGTGAATGAACACTGGTTCTGCCCAGCTCTAGAGGAGGGTGAAGCAGCAGCTCAGGAGACAGCACCTGGGAGGGACTGATTGGCACACCTGCGGCACATGTGTCAATCAACGTTGCTCTATTTAAGCAGCAGCACGCTGTCTCTCAGAGAAGTGGAACTGCTAGGTTAGCTAGGATGGTAGTGTTTGTGCATGTTTGAAATGAACATGAGGAAACCAACATTCTGTGTAGAGTTATTTGTGGTGACCAGTAGCTGTGATATGCAACAAATGCATAGAATCGTGTGGTACAGAAAAAAATGTGAAGTAACTCAAAATGTGTTTTATATTCTTCAAACTATCCACCCTTTGCTTTGATGACTGCTTTGCACACTCTTGGCAATCTCAGGATGAGCTTCATGAGGTAGTCTCCTGAAATGGAGTTCCCAGAGGCCCTTTCTGCCTTCACTCTGCAAAGGGTGGCTACTTTGAGGAATCTAAAACATAAAACATATTTAGAGTTCTTTCACAATTCTTTTTGTTTGCTACATAATTCCATATAGGCATATTTTACTTAATAGTTTTGATGTTTATTTTATACACATCAAAATAAAGTAATAAAAATAAAGAAAAACCATTGCTTGAGAAGGTTTGGCCAAGCTTTTGACTGGTTGTGTGTGTGTGTGTGTATATATATATATGTATATATATTTATAGATATGTACACATCACACATACATATGTATGCAATCTTTATCTTTGCAATCTCATCAACTCATACAAGAATAACAAATACCACATCCTCCACTCTTTAAAGCAATATTTATTTAGACAGATGTGAGTGATTAAATGGTAAAGAGCAATTTTATCAATTCATATAACAAAAGTATCTAAATTATTTTCATTTCTTAGTATTTTGGAGGTTTCACTATGCCTCTATCCTCTTGAGAGAGCAGTTTTGCTTCAGTTGAAGGGTTTAATGGTTGGCATTGGTAAGGCTGGCTGCAGGACACGGATACCATGGCATACATTGTTAGCAGTCTGCTGCCCATTAACACTGTGTGCATTTGAATTGTAATGTGCTGCTGAACTATACAGCCAGATCAAGTCCATTCTGGCATCCTGTGTAAATATTGATGAACTTGAGGCGACACTCAATGAGAAAATACACAAACTAGCACCCAAAAAGAGCAATTTTCTAATGAAGAGGGAAGCACTCATACAAAAGCCTCATCATCTGAGGGGACTTAGCCATAGAAAACCCAACTTATCAAGACTGGATTATCTTTTTCTACAGATCATTTACCGTCTCTCCTCCTTGCAGCTTAATTACTCACTTTGCTTCACCTTGTTTTTATTATTTTCCATGCGCCTCATGTTTGTTTTTGTTTTTTTACCTCCTTCTGTCTTCCAGTCTTCTATTGCTGATGAGTCACATTCACCTTACTTCACACAAACAAAGCAGGTGGAGATAGATGTGATCAGCTATTCTCTGTGCCCAATTACTTTTGTGCTTCCCCTTGAAATCAACTCCAAGAATGACATTTACAAGTGTGGATAGTTTAAGCGATGTGCTCTTGTTTTGTGCTTGTTGTCGTCTCCTATTTTTTTTTTCCAAGAGTGACTCATGTAAACATGCAGGTTGATAATGGTTGGACTGGTTGATAAAAGCTACATAGGTTTCTATCCAAAGACCTTTCTTAAGGGAAATAATGCTGTCTGCAGACACAAGCATTATGAGCAACCCACTGACAGCCAATCTATGGAGATATTGCTTCTCAGTGTGCACTTTGAAAGAAATCACATTCCTGATGAAAAGCCAACATGTTAATCGAATAAGTTCAATTTTCAGACTAAAGTAAAAGGATTTGCCTCCTGGCAGACTGGAGAGGGTTATTTGATTTTTGAATATGAATATTTCCTTTCCCTTATGTTCTCACAACGTGTCTTCCATTGAATCCCTGTGATTGGTTCAGCGTTACTGAGGGGAGTGATTTACACAACAGGAAATCTTTTGATTTTGTTAATGGTGAATAAAGAATGACTCCTCGAGCTTCTGACTGTGTAAAGGCGGGTAAAAGAAAAGCAGTACAAATCATCATATACTACCAGAATACACAAAAATAAGCACTGTGTAAAGCTACATATACCTGGAAAGATAGAAACTTCATCTTACATTTTAAAGTTCCTTCAAGCACTTGCTGTCATTTTCTTTTTAGCCCAGCAGACAATGTTAAAGATATGAATGCTCGCTTCTGTTTAAGTCATTTATTTCTGTTGACAGCTTTGTTAATGGCTTCCTGCTGATTTGCGTAGGTAATCAGCCTACACGTTCTAAAACCTGCAAAGATTTAAGATGACAGCCATTAATTGGAAAAGGGAATAAATAAAGAGCTATTGGAGCTTGAGTTTCCCACTTTCTCTACTTAGCTGAGATTTACACATTGAGGTCCCCACAGTTGAGGACAAACTCAGTTGTAAACTCTTTTAGGCCTCATATAAATCATAAGAAGCAGGTTAATTGCCTTGCCCCAGTTGGTAATGGCAGCTTATAATCTTTTTAAATCTGCTGCTGTTCTGTACTGATGGTCTTTAACGTCAATGACATAGGCAGAGAGACAGACAGAAGCACAGCATAGGCTGGGCAGCAGTATTTACCTCTTGTGTATCAAGTGGTGATATTTACGTCACTCAAACAGCTAGAAGATGAGAAAAAAAAGTCAATTTGCATACATTCATAACAATCTATACTCTTCAAACCTTACTATTTTGCTTCATATTCACAAACTACCTCCCGCAACCATATGGGTCAATGTTCAGTCATTTTCAAACCGCCAGCTGCATTGTGATAACAGCACAAAAGTGTGTATTTGCTCTTGAGGCCTCTAGAGCACAGTTTACTGTGAGTCCTGCTGTTGCAGAAATGGAAATGTTAATGAAGTGGGCACAGCAATGTCTGTCTCTCCATCCTTCCTGGTGTGGGAGAGATGCACTTTATTCACACTGGTCAAAAATGGTTGAGTAATTTCATTAGAGATAGTGGAAAATACTTACATCAACCAATTTCATAATTCTAGACCTCCTTGTGGTCACACAAACCAAACTGGGAAAGGTGTATCAGCCCTCACCGATTTCTTTCACTTGAAACACACTTCCTTCGCTGGTTCTATTCTCAATAGCCTGGTAAATTCTATGAGGGATACACCTAATGATAACTAATAATTAGCAGATATTTTTATAATGAATCGATTCAGACATGGCAGATGCATCTCAGAAGAGAGCTCAGTGTCTAACAAGCGGCTTTATTTAACAATAAATGCAGCAAATGTTTGGAATGACCCATTTTACTTACTTTATCGTTTAAATATGGTTGGAGTAAAATGTGCAGTGTTCCTAAAGCATTTGCTTTCTTTTGGAAATAAAAGCTATGAATAAAAGTATTTTGAACTGTATTCTTTTTTTTTTTTTTTAACACAGTGCTATTATTTTAAACACAACTGTATTTGATACTAGAATTTATTCTGAATTTTGGCCACTTAAAAGTGTGTTAGACTTATCAGTGATCAAGCAGATGTAAAGCACTGATTAAAAGTCACTAGAGACATTTAGTTGAAATTATTTCATCTTAAGAAGATCAGACTAAAAATAGAAAACAAATAAAACATTTTCATATTTTTGCCATCCATCCATTCATCTTCTTCCGCTCATCCGGTACCGGGTCGCAGGGACGCCCAGACTTCCGTCTCCCTAGACACCTCCTCTAGTTCTTCTGGGAGGATCCCAAGGCGTTCCCAGGCCAGCTAAGCGACATAGTTACCCCAGTGTGTCCTGGGTCTTCCTCTGAGTCTCCTCCCAGTGGGACATGCCTGGAACACCTCCCAAGGGAGGCGTCTGGGGGGCATCCGATACAGATGCCCAAACCACCTCAACTGGCTCCTCTCGATGCGGAGGAGCAGCGGCTCAACTCTGAGCTCCTCCTTGGTGACAGAGCTCCTCACCCTATCTCTAAGGGTGCGCCCCGTCACCCTGCGAAGGAAGCTCATCTCAGCCGCTTGTATTTAGGATCATGTTCTTTCGCTCATGACCCAAAGTTCATGGCCATAGGTGAGGGTAGGAACGTAGATTGACCGGTAAATCGATAGCTTCGCTTTTCGGCTCAGCTCCTTCTTCACCAGGACAGACTGATACAGTGATCACATCACTCCGGCCACTGCACCGATCCGCCTGTCAATCTCACGCTCCATCCTTCCCTCATTCGTGAACAAGACCCCGAGATACTTAAACTCCTCCACCTGAGACACGAGCTCTCCACCTACCTGGAGGGGACAAACCACCTTTCTCCGGTGGAGAACCATGGAGAACCAGAACCTCGGACTTAGAGGTGCTGATTCTCATCCCAGCCGCTTCACACTCGGCTGCAAACCGCCCCAGTGCATGCTGGATGTCCTGACTCGAAGGAGCCAACAAGACCACATTATTTGCAAAAAGCAGCGATGAAATCCAGTTGTTCCCGAACTGGACCCCCTTCGGCCCCCGGCTGCACCTAGAAATTCTGTCCATAAAAATAATGAACAGAACCGGTGACAAAGGGCAGCCCTGCCAGAGTCCAACATGCAGTGGGAACAGGTCTGACTTACTGCCGGCAATGCGAACCAATGTCCTGCTCCGGTTGTACAGGGACCGCACAGCCCTTAGTAGAGGGCCGCTGACCCCATACTCCTGGAGGACCTCCCACAGAATGCTACACGGTCACGGGACACGGTCGAAAGCCTTCTCCAAGTCCACAAAACACATTTGGACTGGTTGGGCAAACTCCCATGAACCCCGAGCACCCTGCGGAAGGTATAGAGCTGGTCCAGTGTTCCACAACCAGGATGAAAACTGCATTGTTCCTCCTGAATGCGAGGTTCGATTATTGGCCAGACTCTCCTCTCCAGCACCCTGGAATAGACTTTCCCCGGGAGGTTGAGGAGTGTGATCCCTCAATAGTTGGAACACACCCTCCTGCCCCCCTTTTTAAAAAGAGGAACCACGACCCCGGTCTGCCAATCCAGAGGTACTGCCCCCGAGTGTCAGATGATGCTGCAGAGACGTGTCAACCAAGACAGCCTCACAACATCCAGAGACTTGAAGTACTCAGGGCAGATCTCATCCACCCCCGGACCCTTGCCACCGAGCAGCTTCCGAACCACCTCAGTGACTTCAGCTTGAGTGATGAATGAGTCCTCAGCCTCTGCTTTCTCCAGAGAAGGCGTGTCAGTGGGATTGAGGAGATGCTCTAAGTATTCCTTCCACCACCCGACAATATCCCCAGTCGAGGTCAACACCTCCCCACTTCCACTGTAAACAGTGTTGGCGGAGCAGTGCTTCCCCCTCCTGAGGTGCCAGATGGTTTGCCAGAATTTCTTCAAGGCTGACTGGTAGTCCTCCTCCATGCTCCCCAAACTTTTCTCAGACCTGAGTTTTTGCTTCTGCGACTGCTCGAGCTGCCGTCCACTTGGCCTGCCGGTACCTGTCAGCTGCCTCAGGAGTCCCCCGAACCAACCAGGCTCGATAGGACTCCTTCTTTAGCTTGACAGTATCCCTTACTTACGGCTTCCACCACCAGGTTCGGGGATTGCCACCACGACAGGCATCAGAGACCTTACTGCCACAGCTTCGAACATCCACAATAGAAGTGAAGAACATGGTCCACTCAGACTCAATATCTCCAGCTTCCCTTGGGATCTGGTCAAAGCTCTCCCGGAGGTGGGAGTTGAAGACCTCCCTGACAAGATTCTGCCAGGCGTTCCCAGCAGACCCTCACAATATGCTTGGGTCTGCCAAGTCTGTCCAGCTTGTTCCCTTACCAGCGGATCCAACTCACCACCAGGTGGTGATTGGTTGACAGCTCAGCCCCTCTCTTCTCCTGAGTGTCCAAGACATGCGGCTGGAGGTCAGATGACACAACCACAAAGTCGATCATTGACTTCCGGCCTAGGATGTCCTGGTCCCACGTGCACTGATGGACACCCTTATGCTTGAACATGGTGTTTGTTATGGACAAACTGTGGCTACAGCAGAAGTCCAACAACAAAGCACCACTCGGGTTCAGATCGGTGAGATCGTACCTCCCTATCACACCCCTCCAGGTCACACTGTCATTGCCCACGTGGGCGTTGAAGTCCCCCAACAGAACTATCGAGTCCCCGGTTGGCGCACCTTCCAGTACACCTTCCAGGGACTCCAGGAAGGCCGGGTACTCTGCACTGTTATTCAGCCCATGAACCGAAACAACAGTGAGACACCTACCCCCCACCCGAAGGCAGAGGGATGCGACCCTCTCATTCCGCAGGGAAAACTCCAACACATTGCGGCTAAGCTGGGGAGCTATAAGCAAACCCACACCAGCCTGCCGCCTCTCACCACGGGCAGCTCCAGAGTAGTAGAGAGTCCAGCCTCTCTCAAGGAGTTGGGTTCCAGAGTCCAGACTGTGCATGGAGGTGAGCCCAACTATTTCTAGTCGTTACCGCTCCACCTCCCACACAAGCTCAGGCTCCTTCCCTCCCAGTGAGGTGACATTCCATGTCCCCATAGCCAGAGTTGTTGTCCTAGGATTGGGTCGTCGGGGCCCCCGCCCTTGACTGACACCCAAATCAAACTGCACCAGCCTCTTATGGCCCTTCATGCAGGTGGTGAGCCCATTTGAAGAGGCGCCCACGTCGCTCGTTCAGGCTGAGCCCGGCTGGGTCCCGCGGGCAAAGACCTGCCCACCAGGCGCTCGCCTGTGAGCCCTAACCCCAGGCCTGGCTCCAGGGTGGTTCCCCGGTAATGTCAATCCAGGCGACGTACACGACTTTGTTGTTTCTTTTCTCATAAGGGGTCTGTGAACTGCTCTTAGTCTGATCCGTCACCTAGGACCTGTTTGCCTTCGGAGATCCTACCAGGAGCATTAAGCCCCGGACAACATAGCTCCTAGGATCATTCGGATACTCAAACCCCTCCACCACGATAAGGTGGTGGTTCAAGGAGGAGACATGAAAATGTTTATTTGCATGATAGTAATTTTCTATACAAATACGTGAGTATAATGTTGTTGATGCTTGGTCATTGTGTTCTCTTTCTCTACATTTTGATGTGGTGTGCAATGAAGTTTAGATTCATTCACAGACTAGATGAAAAATGAACATAACCAATTTTTGGTATGTAAACCAAAATCTTAGTTTTTTAAGCCAGAAATTATGTGCAAAGGATGATTCTGACCCAGAGTTCAAAAACATGGACAGGGACAGGAGAACTCATCTGCTGCTCAAAGAGACCTTTAGTAGTGGACAACTTCAAGTATTGATACAGAGGGAGCAGATAAGTTTAACAGATGCGTCATAAGAGGAAAACTAGATAGAAACCAGATTAGTTTTTCCATAACTTTATGACAGTACAAGGTGGCATGGAAATTGATGATCAGGTGATGAGATGAAGGAGATGAAGTTTGTGTGTAATTTTCACAACTGATTTAATAGAACAGAATACATTCAAAGTTAACTAAAAGATGAATTCAAAAACAAACAAAACAAAAACAGACACATGACAAAGTGATGAAGCAGAACATGTGTAATATGTGGAAGAATTTTGGCACAGTATACACCAATTCAACATCCATCTTTAATTTAAAACATACTGTTGTCATAATAAATCAATTAATCAATAAATAAGTAAAAGTGAGTAAGCAAATAAATTAATATAGGTATGCTTGTGTAGAGTATAAACTATTGGTAACCTTAGATCAAATTAGTACTAAGGGAAACCAAACCCAAAAAAAGACAAAACAAAAAAACATATAACACCATTTTGTGGGTGTGTATGTACTTCTCTTTTTTTGCACGTGTGGCTATGTACAACCCCGGGTTGCTATGTCAGTGGGGTGTCTCTCGGAATAAATGGTGTTCACATATAACCTTGTTCATAACTCAACCAGAACAGGAAGTTGAAAAAAAAAAACATACACACACAGTCTCATACTATCTGACAATTGGTGGCTGCAACAGCAGTTTCAGAAAAAGTTAAGATGCGGTGTAAAATGTAAATCCCTAGAATGGTTGGAAATTCTCATCAACCCACATTTTACTTTCAGCAGAACAAGTAAAAGTCAGACATCCTACTGTTTCATGGAAAATATTGGATAAGGTCCAAAAATAAAAAAAGCCAAACAATCAACACTGACACAAAATGTAGAAGCACTTTTTAAAAGATTAAATTTATGCCATTATCCAGAAGCTTCACTGTTTAGCAGCAATAACTGTAAATATTTGTGTTCTGTCTCTGACATTAATGTGGTGGAACTTTGTGCAACTTATCTCCATAGTGTTTTTTCAGGTATTTGTGGTTGATGTACAGATATCTTTGCACTCTTCCAAAAACATTTTATTAAACATTGGAACTGAAAGATGAATTTTTTTTATGAGTATCTTTTGCATTGCTCTGCATAATTATATACAGCAGTGGCATTTCAGATTGTCAGTTGAGTTTAAGCTTTTTTTTAAATCACATTCACTTCTGTTTTTTAGATTTCTGTTCAAACAAATTGCCAAACAAATGTGACAGATATGTAACATATGTGACATTTTACTTCATAAAGATCTGGAGTCCCTGGTGTAGTGCTGCGTTGACAACTGTATGTGATAACTGATGTTGTTTTCACACATCAGTTTTGAATCACTGGGTTAAATAGTCAAAATAGGCAAATATGGCCATGGCCAGTCTCTGAATCAAAGACTTACTTTCAAGTAAAAGTATGTCTGATGACCTGCTGAAGTGCACAAGAATACAGGATATATATATGTATATACATTTATACATATAATTTGTTGTTAAAGTTAAGTATTAGTTGGTTAATTGGTTTAATATTTGATTATGTTAATGTTTAAGTTGAGATCTGTATAAAGGGAATACTGCTGTTAAAAAGCACCTTGTTTGTTTAAAGTGTTCAAAGCAAATATAATAGCACTTTTGTTGCTACAACATAACTTTAAAAGTGTGTAATATGCTAATTTTGAATTAATTATTGAATTTTGAAGAAAGTCATGTGATTAACCGTGATTAAAATTTTTAATCATTGTCTAGCACTAGTTATTTCATAAATTCTATTCATAAGAGGCTTATTTCAGCAAACGATTGTTGTTTTTAACCTTCCGTCTTGTAAAATCTAAGGAACGATGCAGCCCTCAGTGGACCAAAGTTCAGATTCTCGGCAATGCAAAGGTGCCCCCCAACCCCACCCCAATTTCACACTTACTCATGATGACAATTCAAACATTCACACAAAGCAGCCAAAGTTAGTGTGTTACTTCCTGTAACAGCAGTCTAGGTATATGTTCATGCTTTGAAGTATAATCTTGATAATTGTGACTAAAAAAAAAACTATCTAAAAAGTGGTTTCGGCTTCCTCATAGTCGTATATGGAAATGTTGTGCATTTCAGAAAAAAAAACAAAAAAACTTCTGCTTTTCTAACTGTGCTGCAATATATAGCAATATTTCTGAAATAATGTTATTGGAGCTGTTTGAGTGGCTCTGCAAACACATTTACTGAATGTACATCTATGTATGATGTAAATTCATAACATTGCTTTTTTTTTGCCTGATTTCTAGCAAAAATGCTAATGAAAAAATAAAAAAAGAAGTCAAAAGATAAACTTTTATCACTTGAATTAAAGATGAATTACTTAAACACTAATGTTTGTTGAGGCCACACTGCTGACTCCTTGTGTTTAGTCAGAGCTTACTGATATGCAGCTTCACACAAAACCTAAGGGGGCTGAGGGAGGCATCGCCCCTTTCAAGTAGTTTTGACTCCTTTCAAAATCATCTTTCAGTGCCAGAGGGCACAAATTACTCTTCTCTTGTGTTTTTATTACATGAATGTGCTGCACTTATTGTATTTTACTGGGGAGCAGTTTGTGATTGTCGTCGAGAAAGATTCAGCTTTGCTTATTGATTGACTAGCACGGTGACCGACTTATAGATGCAAAGAGAAACAAAGAAGAACATGCATCTCTTTAGTCTGTCTGCTGTTAAACTTGCACTTGGAACCTGAAGTTACAAGCCTACATAAACACCTCATTTATAGGAAGAGACAAACCTACAGGAAGCTATTTAGTAACAGTAGTAGCAGCAAGAAAAAAACTAATGAAGTTCAAAAGAAACCCATGGCAGAAAACTACAGTTGAATGAACTTTGAAGAATGATGATCTGTGATGATGATCTGCTGCCACTTTAGAGAGCACAAGGAGTAAAAATAAAGCAGTTCTGTGTAACTACACAGAATAACAGAGGTCCTAGTGCAAGATGCTGACTTCTAAGTCAGCAGATTTAAGCCACTTGAGCAGCTACTTCCTGAAAAGAAAACTGAAGACAGACAGACAGAGAGCCTTCAGGCTCTGATGTCAGGCTGAAGACAGAGTCTGAGGTTTTCAACAGCCCTGTCCGAAGCCTCAGACTCTCTCTCTGAAGCTTTCAGACAGAGGAAATAAAAAAGGACTATATCTTTGCCTATTTTTAAGAGGAAACTTTGAAGAGAAATAAAAAAAAAAGAGAAGATCATTATTCAGTACTATAACAACATGTGTGAAATTTTATTCCACTAAAAATACAGCAAATTAGGATGAGAGAGACATTTTACTTACTTTGACTTTTTGCTGAAGTGAAGTTTTCATTTTAATTTCTAATGGACATCTTTGCATTAGAAAAGGATATAGACTAACTTTCCCATGAATAGATTTGTGTAGGGCACTGTGAAATAATCTGCTGAAATAGTCTCGCTCCTTCTGCATCTCCAGAAATCTTCAAATATCCATCAACCATGGAGACCAAAAGCTGCAATAAAAAACAAACAAAAAAGAACAAACACAAGCTTTCTAAAACCTGAGGACTTTTATGAAAAAGTCAAAATGTCAATTACAGCCTTTCACAGCTCAGCCCCTGAAGGAAATATTATAATAAGACTCTTTTGAGAGGTTAAAGGTTTTACTATAAATGATTGACTTTGGTATCATGTTTCTGAATCTTAACAAAAAGCAAATGAAACATAAAAAACACAACAACTAGTGTGTCTTTGAAATGTTGTCATGACTACATCTTACTGACTTCAGGATCAAAACCAAAAACAAAATAACAAAAACTGGATTAGGTGTGTCCTCAGCATGATCATGCAGATAAGAAAGAGAAAATGCAAAAACAAGAACACATTTGAAAGAATACTATCAAAACGCTCAGCTCTTTTCTCTTAAGTTTTGCTTTCTCGGCTAATTTTCTACATCGGTTTCCACTTATTGGATAGCCTGATAGATCAGACCCACATCTAGACAGACGGAATTAACGAGCTTCAGCGGAGGGTGGCCAAGTGGACCTGCTGAGCAAATGTAAACTTGCTAGCAGTATGTCTAGATTTCTGGGCTACTTATTCGATGACAGAAAAATATACAGCATTAAATCACCTAAACCAAACCAAATGTATTATTTGAAAGGTTTAAAAGGACAGTTAGCTGCAACAAAAAATACAACAAACATGACAATGCTCTTCAGTCCCTTCTGCCCCCTCAGTTGTCACCATTTATGAGACACCACACCAATAACAACTTGTTTTTACATCCTCTTATTCAATTCAGTTCAGTTCCATGCAGTTCAGAAGAGTACATTCAGAAAGCAAGCAGAAAGTCTGGCTGATTCACAGATGGGGCAAAGAATCATTTCCTTCATCTTTTTTTAGTCCCTGAGTCTCCACAGATGGTAGATGTCTTTTCATGTAAATCTTTGAGGACTTAATGTGAAAGTTGACAGAACAACACTTGACAGTTCATTTGTTCGTTCCAGTTTTATTAGTTGTTTTTGGTTCATTTGAAAAGCAAATTAGAGGTACATGTTGAGAGGATGTCACTAGCACATACAGTGAAACAAGGGGGACAGTAAGAATAACTTCAAACTCAAATACAGTCTCGGTCTCCCTAGTGCTCAGTCTTTTTCGAGGCACTTCCTGTTTTTTTTTCCGCTGCCTCAGTGCTGTAGACAAACTGTGCATGCCACTTACAACAAGGCGTGTTCATTGTGGTTTTAATCTGCAGTTACAGCTCCAGGCATGCACCTCTGCTTTTCATGCTACAGCAAAATCTGCTCGCGTAAACTTAGAATATAAGCTCGACAGCAAATGGAACAGAGCAAGACATGAAGAACCCAGCTTTTACTTTAATCTTTGGATTTGTTATATCTCTTGGTCTACCTCTCAATGCAGCATCACTATGGATTCTGCTGCGTCACCACAACTTCAGATCACCCAGTGCTGTCTTCATGGTCAATCTGGTGATCTCAGACCTGCTGCTCATCATCTCTTTGCCCATGAGGGTCTACTTCTATGCTACGGACAAATGGCCTCTTGGAATGATGGCATGCATCTGGGTCACAATGCTCTTTCGCAACAACATCCGCTCCAGCTCCATCTTCATCACCTTCATCAGCGTAGACCGGCTACTGGCTGTGGTTTATCCCCTGAGGTCGCGCCACCTTCGAACCTATTCCAATGCTGTGAAAGGTGCTGTACTTGTTTGGCTGATTGTGCTGATGGTGAATATCCCAGAGAGTGTGGAATTTTCAAGATATTTAAAAAACCAAACTCATAACATGACCTGTTTTGCACCAACCAAGAATGACTCGGCAGAAAATGCGTATCTGCCCAGCTTAACAGTTGACTATTTTCAGCTTGTTCTGCTTTTCGCCATGCTGGCAGTCAATATTGTGTCCACTATAATGGTGTCGTGGACTCTACAAAGACATCTAAATGAGTCTGCAAAGGTCAGCAACAAAGTGAATGTCATGTTGATTTTTGCCATGAACTTGATGATGTTTACTGTATTCTTCTTGCCAGTGTCCTTAGTTGTTTTCTTTGAGGACCACAGACCTGCTCTGAGTTGTCTCGCTAGTGTGAACTGCTGTCTGGACCCACTGTTATATTACTTTTCTTTTGATGGTTTCTGGAAGAGAAAAGAAGAAGTGGATACGTCAAGATAGTTGCTGAAAATGAAAATGTGTTTGGTAGCTCCCAAACACAAAAGAGGAAATTCTGCTGCGGTGAATAATACTACGTTCTTTCAGCATGTTTAATTATTGTTGCATTTTGCATAAGCTGCCTTTATTGTCTAAGAATTTAATCTGACAGCACTTGACAAGTTGACTTCAGGTCAGTGAAGCTCATTTTACTTAATGCATTGGTTATCAAAAAAAACAAAAAACAAGCTGATTGCATTGAAAAAAATATGTATCTGCACTGGAAAGTGATTTCAAAAATGTTTATGGTAAATTTTCATTGTAGCCTTTGTCAGCCCTGTTATCTCGAATTGTGATAGTTTTTAAACACCATTTGGCACCATCCTGCCTGTGTCTGTGCTTATAAATCCTGCATCACAGCTGAGCCTGTTGTGTTTTTTTTGTCAACATCTCAGTTCTAGAGCCAGGAACACTCTTGAGTGCCGTAAGCTTTGCCAAATGGACAGACATCTGTATATGAATTCATCAAAATTCATCCAGAGTGGATCCAGATTAGGCAGAATCTGGATAAAAGGCCTGGTAGTAGTACACGCAGAGGAATCTTTGGTGACCATTAAAAGATTCTACCAGATAACCAGTTATCTCTTGCAATATAGTGTTATCCTGTACCCTCCCTCCCCCGCCCAATTTGTACCATATGAGCATAGTGTTTCATTTATTCCATGTTTATTCTCATGTACTGCCCCAGCAGCTCTTTTATTATATTTACAGTTCTCAGACTTCTGATATATGATCTCTCTTTTGGGAGTGACACTTTGATGTGATAATTCTTTGCGTGCTTTAAATGTTGTTCTGTGTCAATCAGATCTGGTCATCTGTTCAAAAGGCTGCTGATGGCCTGATATTGCTTTACTGTGACTCTTCATAATTTGGGGGCCTGTGTGGAGGTGTTTCCTTCCTTTGGGCAATTTCATACTGTATATTGTGAATGTGACCTTTACTTGTGATATCTGCAGCAGCAAGTTGAATGTGAAAGAGAATTGCAACAGAAATAAAACAAAACCGAACAAAATAAAAACAAAAATTATTATGCTATCTAACTTCTGTGTGAATCTTCAGCTATGCAATGTTCTCATATACAACAGCATGTTAGTGTTGCAATTAGATATGTTATCTTTGAACAGGTCTAAAAACATGTTTGACAAGTTGTAGTCTTTAAATTAAACTGTGCAGCATTTTCTTGTTTCTGTGTATGTGATTTTTATTTATTCATTTATTTACTTTGGTTTTGTGAGCATCAAAGTCAAGCTCATGCGTGTTTGAAGCTCTTTGTCTGTACTGACTGATTTCCACATTTGGAGGGACGTGAACGTCTGACTGGGGTTTGAATGTCTTGACTGTGAAGTCACACAGCACAAAGAGTCCCCGAAAAAGAGAGAAAAAAGAGAGGAAAATGGGTTTATAATAAAATAAATCCAGTGTCACTGAAGGGACAGAGGAGACACAGTGCAGCAGAGGAACAATAATCCTCTGCCATCTGAAGCTTTGACAAGACTCAGAGTTCATTTAAACAGACAGAAATGTGCAGCAAGTGGCACTGGGAGTACAATAAAAAACACACATTCAAGCAAATTCTAACCAGGTTTAATTCAAATTATTGAAAGTCTATAATGTTTCTCTATTACTTTTGCATAATGGTTATTTTTAATCACATTTCTGGCATATGAAGTGCTCAGCCCAGTCACAATTGTGGAAATGGTTCATAGCACCAAACATGCTTGTTTTATTGATAACTGCTTTTTTTTTCTTTCTTACACTACCAGACTCATCACTCTGGCAATGTTGAACAACTGAAAGTGGAGCTATATAATATGTAGAAGGCATTTTTGTCCACATGTCCACACATAGAGAATAAAAAAAAAAACAAATGAAAAAAAAACAAAAAAAAAAACAAATAAAAACAACGAACTGTACAGACTACGATAATGATGCCACACTAGATAAAGGTTTTTGTTTCCTGGCATGCACTATGAACACATATGTTCTAATCTAAGTGATTATTGTGGGTATTATGAAACTAATAGATTTTGTGAAATGAATCATCAAGGTAATTTCACACAGTCTTTTATTAAATTATTGCACCACCTTTGTTTGAAGATATTGGTTTACTTGTCACAAGCTCATGGTCATAAAAACATATGATGAGTATAGCTGTTCAAATATCTTTGGCGTTCTGTGTGAATTGGTGACTTTAGGTAATTAGGTTGCACAGGAGGAAACTGTCAAGAGTTGAGGAACAGTATGATGGAGGAGGAGTGTCTGGCGATCCGGTGGGCGGTTGATACACTCCGGTATGACCTCCTGGGGCGCCCAGTCACTCTCTGTTCGGACCACATCCCAACACCAGTTGGAACCAGTACTCCTGCTACCTCTTAGCTCCTTCAGGCAGTTTTTGTGTGTAAAATGTTGTATAAAACATTTCAATTGATAATCCAGCTGATCATTTATGTCATAACATCATACTTAGTTAACTTTGTCATCTCACATTATGCAATGAGTCTAAGAAGTAAACAGGACACGTCCATTAAACACACAAACAAAATGCTTAGTGCACACCCATTAATGCTCACCTATAAATATATACCTTGTAAAAATAAAATAAATAATTGTAGCATGTACCAGCTACTAGGGTCCGAGTCAGCACAAACGTGCACACACGCAGCTCTGGCTGCTGGTCCTCTCTGCCTGAGTGCCAGATTCTGATGCTTAGATAAAGGCACATGCGGCGCAGATGTGCCAGCCAGCCCCTCTCAGGTGTTGTCTCTTGAGCCGCAGTTTCACCTCTCCTTTGCAGCTGAGCAGAACCACACCCTACCACCTCAATATTTCAAACATTATTATTATGGATGATGGACAGACAGGCAGTGGACACATGTTCAGTGGTCATCAAGGTGCCAAAAATGAGAATGACAATCCACACTTTCACCAGCAAAAAGTGTTCAGCATCTCTCTTTGAAGGGTTGTGCATTTTTGCTCCCAGCGTGTGTGCGCTCCATACAGCATATGTGAAGGTAGCCTTTATGTAGAAGAGTTAACTGTCATTTTGGAGAGACATATGCTACCAACAAGTAGTGAGACAACAGGGTGACTTCTTTTCCCTAAGAGATTCCTGGTTATTTTAGCAGTTCATTGTCAGACCTCACTATGTGAGACTTCAGAGACATAAAGTGAAATAAAAAGGAAGGGTGATGTAACATAGCAATAAACATACCCATCACCCAGGTTTTCGAGTATGTTGCTGGCTTCATATTCTAGATTGTTTCATATATTCTAAATGCAATAAAGTTGTTGAGCAAAAACACTGCAACTAATTTTCTTTTGTAGTTTCATGAGTCCATATTCTAAATCCTCTCCATTCTATCCACTGGGTCACTGGAAGGCAAGAGCCTAACCAGGGTATTAGGCCGTAAATGAAGACATGTGCTTGATAGACATTTTACACATTTAAGCGCTGTTGTGACAAAATTTCTTATTACCAAAAAGCACCAGAGAGATGAACTTATTATAAAAAGGTGTTGTTTAGAGTTTACAGGATGAGGAATGCTAAACAATCAGCTCTGTTATCTGTGGAAAGCATACATGTCTTTGCTGAGTCTCAAGACGCATCAGAAGACCTTGGGTCCTGCCAAGAAGGTCCATCCTGTCTCCTGATTGTGT
>JBAMYA010000005.1:16191241-16204637 GCA_037176975.1 Arrhamphus sclerolepis
CGGAAGAGCTAGAGGAGGTGTCTGGGGAGAGGGAAGTCTGGGCGTCCCTGCTCAGGCTGCTGCCCCCACGACCTGGTTACGGATAAGTGGAAGAAGATGGATGGATGGATGGAAGTTTTCATTAAAACTTTTCATTATACCTTCATTCTGTGTCATGCTTTTGGACCCTTCCATGTTCACATTATTTTCTGTGTAAAATATTCTCTTCAGTTGCTGATTAGGTCTGACAATTATGTTTTGTGGAGTTGCAGTGAGGACCCAAATGTAGAATAGCAGGCAGGAGGCAGAGGTAATCCAACAAAGGTTCCTTCAATTCCAGAATGATATGGAGAAACACAGTGCGGCAACATGGAGAGTGAACAGGACAGACCAGCAAAACCCAAAAATCAGGGAGCAAAATCCACACAACAAAGTCCAGGAGACTGCAATAATGGCAAAATCCAAAAGACCAAAACAGAAACAGATCACCCTTGATGTTGGGTGCATAGCATAGACAGTTCAGGTGGCCGACGACTGGTTGGGTCCCAAATGAGTCAAGAGAATAGGAGCCAGAACCACTTTGCCAGGAATGGGGGACAAAACTGAAGAAAACAGAACAGGAACCAGAACCAGAGACTGGAACGGGAGTAGGATGGGATGGGGCTGTGGGCCTGGCAGCGCCACAAACGGCTGGGACTGTGGGACTGGCAGGTGCTGGAGCTGTGATGTCCCCCTCCTGGATGACCCCATGTGTCCAACCAAATACGGCATCCACCAAAAATGGTGAGTCCTCTACAGACTCCCCACCAAACCTCTCAGTCTCCTTTTTGTGAGCCTTCTCTCACAGCCTTGTTTTTGCTGCCCGCTGACACAAAGATTCAAAAAGAGTAATCATCTCACCTGCTGGGTCCATAACTGGCTGGTCCATTCCATTATGTTTTGTGTGTAGTTGTGAGGTCCCAAATGCAGGAAGAGGCAGGAGTAATCCACCAAAGGATACTTTAATTCCAAAACAACGTCACGAAATGCAGAGCAACAGCATGGGAGAAAAACAGGACGGAGCAACAATCACACACGGAAAGACAAGACCATGTGTACAGACAAGGGCTGATGAGACACAGGTGAGATCAGAAGAGACGGGACCAGGGAAGTCAAACAGAACATAAGGCAAAGACAAAAATTCAAAGTAAAGCAAGTCAAGTTAACAAATGGAAAAGGACAGAACCAAGAAGAACACCAACATTAGAGCCAACACACTAAAGCCATTGATAAGCAGCATGATGACAAAAGCGTTGTTCTCAGCAACCTTTAGCACAACTTCTTTGCCTGTTAGAATCTAAAAAATAATTACTGCACAATGCATATCTCAACTGTAAAACAAACCTTTTTTTTGTTTATTATTTTTTTCTCTTTGAACAAAGCATAGATACTATAAAGGTGTCAGTGTGAGTTATCCAAATTGGTGTCTCAAATCAAAAGTGACAATCTTGTCCAATGAAAAAGTCTTCACAGCCTGGTTTACAGATGTTGAGTCTGTTTGAGATCCAGCTATTCACTGTTTTATACAGCAACATTTAAATAACACAGAGCAGCTGATGACATATTAAAGGGGAATCAATCGTAAAGGGCCATAATAAGGTGGTGTACGACCACTTATGACCCTTTTTCACTTGTTCCAACTCCACTCAGCTTGACTCACCTCAGCTCTACTCGCCTTGGTCTGGCTCGTTTTCCATTACAATTCAGTATCATCTCCATGTGGGAAGGGCCTTCACGGTAAAGCAGGCTGAAACCTGGTGACGTCTTTATATGCGTCAATTAAGTCACATATGCGGTAACAACAACGGAGGACATCGCGGCATCCTTGTTGCACTATGGAGAAGGCTTGCTTGCCATTTTTAGCTCATCAAAGTTTAGTTGTAAAAATAAAGTTTTAAAGGTAAAGTAAATCCCTGTCTCTGTTGCTGAGTTTTAAATGGAAGGAGAATGGATGGAGTCGCTCTCAAGACTCGTCAGTGACGTTAGGCTGAAACTGCAACATCACCAGGAAGCAGGCCACTGATTGGCCAGAGACTGACTCAGCTCGGTCAGAACCCCAGCCAAAAAAATAAAAAATTAAAAAGCTTCTTACAGTGATAAGAAAACTGGCTCTGTGGGCTTTTTGCCTGTTGTTGCTGGTATCTCTGAGTTTAAAGAAAAAAAAAAGAACCCCAGCCAAGTAGGTTGCGAAAAAGGAGGTAGAGCCGGTACTATGATCTAGAGTCGAGCCGAGTAGGTACTAGTGGAAAAGGGCCATCACTGTGCTACAGCCAGAAGAGCTTTAGTGGAACTCCAATGGGATCAAATGCCATTCTTCCAAAAATATTTTTTATTTTTCTAAAATCCTCCAGTGCTTTTTTTGGTCCAGGTACTACAGCCTAACATTACCTGATGCAAACACCTGGGAGAGACCCAACTCATTAGTACAGAAATGTTTCATCATAGTATGAAGAATGTGACTTAGACTAATGTTGTGTTTATTTGCTGTGGCTCCTATTTTTTAGGGGTGAAGTGGACCCAAATATGTAACAATAAATAATAATAAAGTCCCCAGATTCCCTCACAGTAGGGGCTCAAGCGTTGATAAAACCATGACTAGCATTCATGGTTTTTGCCATCATGTAGGACTGAAATGTTCCTTTGTTGCAGCCTGACTATATTATCCTTTATATAACTTTTCATGGACTGCTGTTGTCTAGTCGAGCCTGCAATGACCTTCTCAGCTACATGGGAAACGTTGCTCGTTCGCTTTTTCATGTATATCACACAGGTGTCACGGTTATCAAATGCTCAAATATTGACCATGGTTTATCACCATATTCACTGATGTAGTTCCTACTGATAGATGCAGATTTCCCTTTGATGGGTGTTCCTTTTGAAGCACTACCCATTGTGTATGAAGCATTTGCCATCCATCAAAGATGGATCTTTCCAAGGCACTTTTATTTTGCTCTCTAGAGTAAAAAAGAAAATCAAATCAACCAGGCATGTTCAGTGGTTTTATAAATATCATGCACATGAATGGATTTTTACTTCTTAATTACCGTGCACTGCTCTTCTGTAAAACCAGCTGCATTTGTTGTCCTTTATCAAATTATTTTAGATAATGTTAGTTTGTGTGTGTGTGTGCATGTGTATATTTTCCCTTGCTTGTTGAATTTAGGGTATTTTACTCTACCGAACATGTGATCAAAGGGAATAGGAAAAGAGCTGAGGCCTCTGAGGATTAAGCAATCTCTGTCTTTCAACATGATTTTCATCTGTAAGTTTATATTTCTTATCCTGATTGTGAGGGGTGATGTGTGTTTGAAATTTAAATGAACGTAGATGATGGATGAAGCTTCATATCTTGGGCTTCTTTCCATTCTGTGTACTGCACCTGGAAAACATGAATGACTTTGGAGTTAGGTACAGAACCAGAATCCAGAACAGCTGGTGCTAAAAACACATATATTCATAAAGTGTTTATAAATTTTCCTACACGCAAACCAGCATTCAAAAAGGAAGAATGTGCAATCTGAATGTTTGCACCTCAGACAGACATACTTCAGAGAACAATTTTCCATCAGAAATATTCAATTCTTGACTAAGCTTACAGAAGACCCATAGAAACTGGGTCTTGGATACTTATCATTACAACCTAATCTAAGAAAGGATCTGATGGCTAACATTGTCAGCCAAATTCGTAAAAGCCGCCTCAGTGAATGGGACATGTGTGCCCAGCTTCAAAGAGGCTTCCTCTCAGTATGGATGACTACCACAAACCTCTGCACAAGAAAGCAGTGCTTGACATGAAGATCATAGGCGAGATATGAATGTGAGGGTAAATGTATTTTGCAGGGATCAAACTACCATACAACTGAATAACAAGAAAAAAGGAGCGTGCTAATGAGCAGCTAACTAGTGTGCTAGCTCACAGTGTACAGGCTACAAAGGAGAGCTTTATAATAGGAGCAGATGAAGAAACTAATGTGACTGGCGGTAAATCTGAACTCTTGGATAAATCATTTCCCAGAGAATTGGGAGGACGCGTGATAACTGTCCAGCGTCCAGAGATCAGCGATGCTACTGGATAGCCTGCGTTACCATTCAGGCAGGAAGCTTCATTAACCCCTTTGGTCAGAATGCAGCAGTCCATATCTGAGCTATAGAGCTGACTGAGTGGAAAGCGTCCTCAGCTGCTACTTCAAGACCCCAAATCTCAATCTGATGACATAGAAAAACCTCATATCCTCACAAAACAGTCCTCAAAGAAAAGGCTAAAAAGAAATCTAATGACTGGAACAAAGATTTCAATTTTGGGTGATCTTGTAATGTGGAATGTCAAGGATTTAAACAGCAAAAATACCCGAACATACTGGTTTCCCAAGGACACAGTCTCTGAAATCAAAGAAAGAATATTAGATGCTCTGGAACGTGCAACAACAAACAGAGGCTAATGACACTGTGAAACAGTAATCAAAATACTGAAAAAAGCTTTCACCAAACTGTTAAAGACTATGAGCCCCTTGCCAGACAGGTATTTATCAGTGAGATAAATACCTCATTTCAGAATAATTGTGCCCCAACCCAAGTTAAAGAGAAAACTTCAGATTTCTTGTGTCTTTATTTATTAAATCTCATTTTATGGTGCACCCATCCCTGTACTGTTTGTACTTATCTAAGCTTTGTTTTATTCCTTTTTTTGTCTAAATCTCCTTTTCTGGTTTTATTTTTATGCTGTTTTTTCTTATCGGTAATTTAATTTATGCTTTCTGCTCATTTTCATGTATTATATAAATAAGCTTACCTTGCCTTGCCAAACTTACTTGGATGAATTTGAAAAGAAATCAGATTAAAATAAACCAGTGTATACTTTTTTCTTTTACTTTTATTTCTTTCCAGACAGCATGAACTCAATGAGTTCCACTGGGTTCATGCTGTGTTGATTTTTATCAACACAGCTTAATTTAAATTGTCAATATATGTCCATTTTTGTTTAAATTTCTTATTATCTTATCTTTCTCAATGTTTTATATATATATATATATATATATATCAGCACAAAACATGAAAGTCTGAGACTTTGAGGGGCAAATATTGACTTAACAAATTTATGAGACAGCAGATAGTCAGGGCTGAGGGACACGTCACACAAACCTCATTTTCCTCTCTTGGCGCAAATTTCACAAACATAACTGCAAGTAGTCAAAAATAATAAAATAAACCTAGACATGTGTAGGTATTTGTCTGTTATCTTTCCAGAAGCAACAGTGACTAGTTGGAAATGGGATAACAGTTTGTTGCAGTCATACAGGAGATCTGGGCACTGTGCTTTAGATCTCTGTCAGACTTTAGATGAGTCCCAGAAGGTATTTGTGTCATCTGTGGTTTTAATCTGTGTTACACGGACTTGTCTCTACCATTGTGGCAATCCATGCCTTTTTCCTTTTTTTCTTCCTTTTTTTTTCCCAGAATCTTGGATGCAGTGATTAGTCCGATGCGCATGCTTGTTCTGCTTTTGTGCACACGCATCGCTTTAGTCATGAAAGTTTTATGCATCTGACCCCAGGAGTTAGAACACCACCACTACTATCCTGAATTATCTTTAATACAGATATTTAGAAAAATGTACCATGAACTGTTGTTTACATTTATTTCATCACAACTGTTCCATGTGAACCTAATTCTCTCGTGGAGATTTTATGACTAACACTCTGGTAGTCCCTGTGGCCTAATGTTAATACATAAAGAGATGAATGAGATGAAGCTGGCTGCTCTACAGGGAAGCCATAGAGCTGCTGAGATCACATTCAAATACACATTGAAATGCTGATGCCTCTGCTCGGTTAATACACAGTGGGAATGTACAGCCTGTACTTGTCTTGCAGGCACTATACAGGACAGCGAGCATTGGAAGAGAGTTACAAATGCTATTTAAAGCCAGACTGATAGTGCCGGAGGATATATACAAAAGCCAGCAAGGGATTCGAAGTAAAAGACAAAAGTAAAATGAGCGTGGGTATGGCAGAAATAGCGGAGGAATTTACTCAATACAAGAAGGAGAAAGTGCTCTTTACAGCCTGTTTCATGTTATAAAATATAGGCCAATACATGCGATTACTTCTTCTTGCCTCCCTCACCCATTTGTGGTTAATAAAGCCTTCAAAGTTAAATAAACAGCATTGCTGTAAGTTTGAGGAACTGTAATGATGTCATCTGTCTCCTGTCATCAGAGACAGAAAAATAAATTTGCCACATTTGTGTTTATGAAGGCGGTGCAGATGTTGGTTAAAGTTTTATGGCTCTTGATTAACATTAGAAAGAGTCAGTGGAGCCACTGCATTTTTTTCCTCCAGCGGTGTTTGTGAGCAGAAGCAGTACTGATAGATGCCTGATTGTGTTTGTGAACGCTTCAACAATGATATCTCACAAATTGAACCAACAAGGCTCTTGTCATTTTTAATAATATACACCACGTACCACATGGGAACAATGCAGCAAAACGTGTTTGGGTTTTGACGACACTTTGACAGTGGCAACACAATTATCCTCCCCGTCCTTCTCTACACACAGCCACTCTAGTCATTTCCACTCCAGTAACATGTTATATCACAACACACAGTTTGCCCTCGCTTTGACACCTTTGGAACTTCAGAAACATTCTTGTAATAAAAGTTGAGAAGGAGAGTTTATAGTCTTAAGTGAGAACTTTTAAAATTTATTTCTCCATGTGATGTGCATCCTGCCTGATTTAAGTTCAACCTGAGCTTTACAAATAAATGACAGCACAAGCCTGAAAATGATTCCATATTTGTCCTCGCATCTACCACAGAAAAATAAAAAATGAGATGTACTGAACTGTTTTATTGTCCTTGTACTGCAGCTGATTACTCTACTAAGGGAGTGGACATAAAATAGAGTTAAACAAGGGTCATGTCCTTAATCTTAGTTATCTCTGGGGAGGGACAAAACAGCTGAAATGTGCTGAAGCTACTATAATGCGATGGCCTCCACCATGCAAACGACCACACGGATAATTGGCCAGCTGGAAGTGCTAATGTGAAACCGTGCAGTTCTCCACCTTTTTTTCAGTTAAACCAGCAAGGACCACAGCCCCCCTTTTTGTAATGGAGTTAATGAAAAAAAAAAAAAAGCCCTGGTTTGAGTATCAAGGACTTGCGATATGTGGTCTCCAGTAATTGAGGCCTACAGAGTGAAGGTTGTGATCGCTTAGCACAAGATGATTCCCATGTCGACCAGCTATAATTACAATAGGATTTCTGCCTTCTTTTCCTTGCTATGATGAAAAGGTTTTATTGTTCCACCAAGGATGGATCAGCTGCAGTTGATGAAAGGATTCTTTCTGAAATGTGCTGCCAGAGAAGAAAAAATGTGTGTATATATATATATACATATATATATGTGTGTGTGTGTGTTTGTGTGTATGTGTGTCATGCTCACTTTAACTCTTACTGTCCTAAGCATTATAAAATCTTTAGAATATTCACAGAAAAGTGCACGAAGGTTTTTATGTCTGTTTACTGTGATCTCCTGTGATGCGCTAACAATGGCTGTCAGTGCTGCTTCGAATGAGACAGCTGCATGTCACGTTGTTTTGCTGAGCTTTTTGAGAAATATTTGTGTGGGTGTGGGAGTTTATGTGTGTCTGATCTGCTCCGTTTTATTTTCTGCTGCCTTTGACCGACGGCTTGCTGTTTCCTGTGAGATACGATATTTCTTGTTGTGGTGCCTGTTACAGACGGAGCACCGTAAGTTGGCATATTTGCCGCCCCAGTTGCAAAAAACAGTCCTGGGGAACTTTGCCAAAGCTTGATAATGTGATTCACTCACAGAGAGGTCTCCTCCACACTTAACTTAAGAAAGCTCCAATGATTGAAAGACTGTTCCATACATAAAGTTTTTTCATGAACACTAGGTAAAAGCAAGAGCAGCAGACAGCCAGGTTGTACTAGCAGGCGTTTATAGAGTACGTTATAGTGACAAGCATCATTACACAGAATCCATAATGGAGGCTGCCTCTGCAAATGACAGCTCTTTAAAGCAGGACTGTCATGCTGGTCTCAACAGAGTTACAGCATCCTCTCCTCTATGTTTGAATTTCAAAGGTTTTCAAAATTTAATTTTGTTGGCCTTGTTGCACTTGAGTGCATCATTCCTTTGACCAGATCAGTTGAGTGACAAGGTAGGTGACAAGGCAATCATGAAAGGCACAGGGCACACTCACCTGTTCAGCTGCTGGAGATGGTTAGCATTTCAAACAAAGAGCAGAGACAGCTGGGATCAAATGCATAAAACTTTATATAGTTTTTGCGACTAAAACTGTGTGTATGCTCAAAGGCAGAGATGTGCACATGCTTTCTTTTAGATATATAAACCCATCCATAAATATCCATTTTAATGCCTTAGTCATTGTGAAATTGTAAGCACATGCATGACCTGATTTCCATTCCCACACTTGGTCATGAACGGATGTGGACTTACTTAACTCTTAACAAAAGCCACAAAAAAGAAGCAGCACAATTTTACAGAGCGTGACACTAAGACAGTGAAAGTGAACTCTGTTTTAACACAAAGAATGAACTCTAAATTCAGATCAGAGGGATCTGCAGAGTTAAAACAAACAAATGGTTGGACTAGAAATGACTGGTCATGATCTCACAAAGAAGAAACAGCTTCAGGACTGCTGGAGAAAAACTGGCAACCTCTATCTCATCAAAAACGGATGAAGGTATAGCCTAGATAGCTTATTGGATCACACAGCCTTACAAGGAGGAAATCCATGGGCGGGAGACACACGTGTATTGATAGAGGCATGTATGGTAGCTGTTTTCTTAAAAATCATTTGGAAACCTAAAGTGGCACATTAACTACTGCCATTCTGTTTTGGAAAAATGTTCTCTAAAAATCGGAGCATCCGACAGGATTGTTATCCACACCTATTTATCGCATGCACAACTTCTGTAAATAAAAATATTTTTAAATTCTAATGAAAAAATATCATGCATTAATGAGCTTTCATATAATATTAAATTCACTTTTTCTATGTTACAACAATGGGCTTAAGTTTCTTCAAAAAAACATGAGCACATTCTCCCTTGCTAAGTACTGCTTTGTGTGTGGAAAACACAAATGCATGGCTTTAGTTTGTGTGCTCCAGTGTACATCTGGGCCCTGAATTATTGCTTTGTACATGTGCCTGTGTGTGTTTTTGTGTGTGCATGTGTGTGTTACCCAGGCTAAGTCTTTTTGTAATGGAAAATAGGGCATAAATAATCCAGATATGATGAGGAAGATGGTTAACAGAAGAAAACTAAAAGGGTCCATTTATTTTCACTAGATGGTAATGAGGGGATGGAATCAAAGATTTGCATTAAGTCTTGGTATGAGACAGAATTATGAGCCTGAGTGATAATGTGCACGTAGACTTGTGCGGTATTTTTCCTGAATAATTTGTCCGGACCCACATGTTGTGGTTTCATAACTACTCTTCTTTTTTCTTTTTATTTGAGTTAGGCTGGAGAACAGAGATGTTCTTTAATAAAGCACAGTGCTGCTACGCTTGTCTTGGCTGAATATTAGAAAATAATTCTAAATAATAATGCTAATCTTCCTGCTTACACTCCCATCATGCAGCATCGATGCTGGATTGGTAACCAACATCTAATTACTCCTGTGAGAATACATTATTTTATAAGAGATTTATGCAGTTTGCTCCACTAAAAAATAAAGAAAACATCAAATGGGTTTGATTTGGAAACACAAGTTTTTTCTTTTTCTATTGTATTAATTACACATTAGAAAGATTTGACGCATCATGCGCTTATTCTCTAATGTAGCTTCAAGCGACACAGTTTTATCTCGATTACACCTTCGCAAAACTTGTTGCAGTGTGTAATAAAACTCAGCCTATATATAGGTTGTCGCTTTGTCACCTGCTGGTGTGTGAGTGAATGTACGCAGCTGCCAACAAGTGTTGATTACTGTGACAGATGTGGAATTAGAACTTATATCTGTTTTAATTAGTGTTTTTCTTTATCTTCTTTTTCTCAGCTGCTTTGATTAGAGCATGTTGGATTTAGTTGTTCTTTATTGAAGTGATCTGTGATATAAAATGACATTTTAAATTGGACATTTAAATCAGTGCTTGGAGCGACATCCACCTCTGTTACAGTCCACTACCTGGAAGAGGCCTTATCTGTACCAATTAAGCTCTTTAAAAAAAAAAAAAAAAGTACTTTGTAATTGCTCCATGCAGCAGAACTGGTATGTGTCAGAACAGTTACAACAGTCTTCTACCACTGTTTTAGCTCTGTCTTCCTTCTGTCAGCCATTACCTGCAGCTGCAGGAGATCAGTCATCAGAGATCTGACTCCTGGACTGTTGTGTAAAACCATTCTAGCTGTCCACACTCATGACTTTGACCCTCCTTTCATAGCATGAATGTGCTATGTTCTGGAGAATGTTCTGGTGCACTTCCTACCCATTCAACATGACTGAAAAAATGGAATTTACAGATGGGTGAGGGGCTTTTGTACCAAGATCGGTGAAAGCCTTTTGGGATGAAAGGACACGCCTACTTATCAGATCAACTGTGCCCTTAGCATTAGCACTGTGGAAGTGACTGGTGGACTTTTTTTAAATTCTCCGCTGCATGACCACTAATCGTTTGATCACTGATGGCAGGTGGGTCATTAGAAAGCAGAAGAAGAGGGACGTGCCTGTCGAGCAGGGAAGAGTGGAGAAATGTTCCACTCGGTGCTTCATATAGACATTGCTACTTGATGTCCTAAAACAAGAGTAAGGACTGTTTTAAATGTGACTTGTGTCAATGTAATGCAGTAAAAGCAACACAAATGACAGCATCAAGTTTACTTTAAATACTCTTTCTGTTATGTTATGGGTTTGTGTGATAGTCAACAACGAGCCCCATGAGAGAATGAGATGGGGTCTGTTCTGCATTGCTAGTACATTTGAGTCATTTGATTCATATTGATCCCAAGGGAGCATCTGGGTGCTTAAGGCTGCTGCACAGATTTTTTTTTTGTTGCTATACTATTATTCATCGCCGTGGGGAAATTCTGCCTCCGCATTTGACCCATCTGGGCTGCTGGATCCAGAGTGGTGGGCTGCTGCGGTGCGGCGCCCAGGGAGCGGGTTTCAGGTGCCTTGCTCAGGGGCACCTCATCCATGGATGTGGACGTGGGGAAGCACTTGTTCAGGCACTCCCCCTGCCCACATCATTGGTTTTGGATTTCTTTTTCTAGGAAGCATATACCACCCACATACGAGGGTATTCCTATTTATGAACTCTAATGTGAGTTGATTTGAGAAATTGTGTGTGGGTTGATCACTTGATACACATTTTTGTCTCTATACTAATGTTTTCTATCTACTATTTTCTGTGTTGATATTTGGCAACATCCTTATTAAAGACATTACAGGCAGTGCACTGCAAAAAAGGTTTATTCTCCACGTCTTAGGCATTCAAACTTTGCCCTCTAACAGCTTTTGACAACAGCACTTATCTATACCTCTGTGCTCCATCAGTGGAAGACTTTGACTTTAGAGCTGCATGTTCTAATGCAGTGGTGATACTTATTGTACTGAATTTATATAATTACACAGAGACATAAAAGAAGAAAGCACATCTGCATTCATCTCTAAGGCTGCACATATTAGAACAAACTGGTGCAAATGCGTGAAACCCTTACTGATTCCATGGGAATTAAGACTGGAAGTAGCAACCAAGTGCTGCAGATTTGACTGATTGATAATCAGCATAAAAGCAGACATTTTTGCAGTTTGTTAGTGTGGAGAATTCAGATCTGCGTTAACTCAGAGAAGCAACTGTTCCTGCCCATCATTCTCTGACGTATTACAAGATAATTTCCAAACTATTTGGAGTAAATCATTCTGCAGGAACAAAGATTATTGCTGAGTAAAAAAAAAAATCAATAAAGACAGCTGACAATATTTGCAGGACTGGACATCCCAGCAAGTTCCCCACTAAATAGGGATGCACTGATCCGACCTTTTCGGTCCTTATTCAAGTAGCAATACCTGGGCTTTGCTTATAGGCCAATACCAATCTGATACAACTGTTGTGTGAAAGAGACTGAAGGTATGAGGCTAAATTTTTTTATAACTCATAACATTTTTCTTGGCACTGAAGCGGCATGTACAGCCGATGTTTGGCATAGAAAGTGGTGCACGTATAAGACTAAAGTGAATACGACAGATCTGTGGATTTGTGATGGATCTGTGTTTTCAATGCCTGATCCAGATATTTAGACAATAGTGGACCTGATAATCGATGCTTGCAGCAAGATCAGAGTATCCCTATAGTGTAAACTTAAAAAAAAGTGTTCACTACCTAAGTTGCAGTCCTGTGCATTGCACTCTATTTAGAGAATTTCTTCCCACAGTATAAGCTAGTAAACAACAGTATTTCTATCGCATAACCATTCAGAATACTAAATCCTCTTGTACTTGAGGAAAAGTGATAATGTGTCAACATGTAGACATGATGAATAAAGACTTCCATGAAGTTTGATTTTACATTGAAGATATATTTTCACTTCAGCTTTTTGGCTTGATGGTCCATTGTGCTGATTTTGCCTCTAGCACACACATAAACTACAGAACAGCAGCCGCTGCCGCTGACAGCACCGATATACCATTCTGCATATCTTGTCCTTCAAGGATGTTTGTTGTTTCGCTTCATGCCATCAGGTTTTAAAGATATTCCAGGTGAAGCACTCTTACTAGTTTATTAGCAGCTGTTTGCATCTACATTTTCAGTGCTGTTTCACCTGTTTCACCTTGGAGCCATTACACATACCAAACTATGGAGACACACAGACACACACAGACATACCCACACACACACACACACACTTGTAGACAAGTACACGCTACTGAGATGCTTTAAAGTCCCAGGAGAATTGGCTGTGATTATTGTGGCTACTGTGATTGCTATCATTGTCTCCCATCATGGTCATTATCAGCAGAGCATTTCCCTGTGTGCTCCTTTCAGCTCAGCACTCTGTTTACCCTAATGTGAGATGGGGGAAAATTGCAAAGCGGGGTCTTCCATAAACACCTTGTTATCTCTCACTCCTTCTCTAATTTTCACTCCATTCTATCACTGTTGCTCATTTTGCCGTCCTTTGATGGGCTTTGCAGCACTGCAGCTTTCTGGTGGAAATCATAGAAAATGCTGGTTGTATATTGTGTGTTTGTTTTGATGGCTCATTGCCGTTATTTAGTTGGCTGCTCCACCTATGCCAGTGCTTGGATTTGCTGGAGTTGTGCTTCGATTCAGGCTTTTTTTCCTTTTATTTGTACATTTATACTATATACTTTGGCTTCCCTC
>JBAMYA010000005.1:16213711-16224314 GCA_037176975.1 Arrhamphus sclerolepis
AAAAATTATCCTATTGATGTTCTCAAACAGAACTGGAATAAGAATTAAGGTGAACCAAGGTGACTGAGCACCTTCAGCCTTACTATGTTGTTCTAGATCTGGTCCACCAAACTCAAACTACTGCTTCACTGCTTCAATTTATTGCTTTGAATTACACTTCTGTTTGAGAACATCAATAGGATAATTTTTTTCTTAAAACTTCAAGGCAAAGTGATTTGTATTTATAAAAGACAAAGATTTTTCTAAGCATCATGGGGAACTTGAAACTTGTTGCAGATGTCTCTTTTTGAAGACTATATTGACATATAATTTAGGTTCATGGCAAGACACCTTGATTGGGGCTGTTTTCATGCAACAGAGGCAATTTAGGAATAGTGATGTATTAAACCAATTGTTAACCTCCAAATTTACTGTCTTCCAACAATTTCTTCATAAGCACAATAACTGATTATACTGTCCCTTTGTTTTTAGAAATATATTTAATTTGGAAACCCAGTCTACATTTTGTCCGTTATTGACTAAAGCCGGACACATAATCTGGCACAAAATGATGACTTCAGAAAAATAGAATTTGAGAGAAAATGTAGAGTAACCAACAATCACTGGCAAAAATAAATAAATAAATAAAATAAAGTATTTACACTGTGCAAAGAGAGTGATGAAAATGAAAAGAGCGGAGAGCTATGGTCACAATTGGGCAAAAATAGACCCTGCAGGTATATTGGCAAAGCTGCCATCTCCAAGACGAGTTAAAAATAAAAGTTATGTTTTGACAAATGGTAGTGAGAGTATGCAGGTTGATGCAGTTGTGTAACTGATTGGAGCTTGAGTTCCTGATCACTGTTGGAGCTCTGTCAAATTCAGAAAGACTGCAAACTATGAGAGGCCATATAGGACAAGATGCATCTTTAACTCTCATACACACCTCTCAAATCATGGATATACTACTATAATCATTTGCACATACTGTACACATAAACTTGCAGTATGTCTGTGTGAGAGGTAATTTTGTCCCGGAACAGGCGGGGCTGCAACCCGAAGTGCCGAGAGCACATGTGGAACCGGGTCAATAGTAACATGATGTTTAGCTTTTAATATTGGAGCTATTAAAAGCTAAACATCTGATGTTCCTGCAGGAACCCCTGAACTTGGTGCTGTAATGTGACAGCAGTTTTTGTGTCGCTTAACATATGCTACACAGGTGTGATTGTTTTTAGAAAATCTTCACTTTAGCTTCGTTTAGCATCGTTCAGGTGAGTCACGGAAGTTTACTCTGTCAAAGCAGAGGCCACTCTGCTGCCAGCATCTGGCGATGTTAAACTACTATTTAGAATAACTGCCACTTGACTGATTATTTATTATATTGTTAGCCATCTGCTTTCTTGCACTATTGGCACTTCAGGTTTCAGCCCCACCAATTCCAGGACAAAATTACCCCTCACACAGACATACTGCAAGTTCTCATTCAAACTAGTGTAAGCTCACGCTTACACATTTATAACCTTTCATTTATACAACTATCTGTTTGCACTTACACATCTATAACATCTCATTTATAAAACTATCCCCTCATACATACATTAACTGATCAGCTCACACATGTAAAACCTCTCATATAAAGTACTTTTATTACTGATTCGAATGCATATAGGGTGTCTTGTATGTATGTGTGTGGGGTTTTAGTCATATGTATGTGTGAATTTTCTTTTTTTTTATGCAAGATATTGCTTGTGTGTATGTGAGAGTTGATTTGTGTATGTGCAAATGATTATCATAGTATATGCATGATTTGAGAGGTGAGAGTTAAAGATGCATTTTGTCCTATACAGCCCCTCACAGTAAACAGTGTCTGACACATCTCTTTAAATCTTCTTTCAGATACAGTGTTGATCTAAAGACGTGCAGAGTGAGGCCTTTGACTTTTTTTCTTTTAAACAACAACAGCAGCATCACACAGCTAAACCAGGATTTTTATTTGTGAATATAAGTCTTTGTTTTTTGTATTATTTTTTTCTGGGCTATCAAAGAGAGCTGACATTCTTGCTGCATCAAGGATGACATCATTAACTTGAATGTTGCTCTTCAACTGTAAATCACAGAAGATTAAAAAAAAAATCTGCTAAATGAGTAAATGTAAATGTGTTGGTGGCCTGGATGGGTTTTTATGGGTAATGTCACCTCTCTCTGCTTTCTAGGGGAGATCTGTGCATTCAACATCCACGGGTTGGATGCACCATTCGAGGCAGTGGTGCTGAATGGAACATCTGGTGAGGGTCAGCTGAGAGCACATAGCCTGGTGGACTGTGAGCTGCAAAAGGAATACACCTTCATCATCCAAGCCCATGACTGCGGTTCAGGCCCTGGGGGGATGGAGGGCAAGAAGTCCCACAAGTGAGTAAATCTGTCATCAGGTTTTGAATTCAGAAGTCACAATGCATATATTTTCAGCTGAAAATACAATTTTACAATATAGAAATAAATTCTGTTCAAAGTTAGCACACCAGGATTACAACTCATTTCTAAATAGCAACAAGTGAAACAACCCAAAATGAGGGCACAGCAGACATATGAACCCATGATTTTTTTCATGTCTTTTTTTCCTTTATTTTCATTTAACACGTTAACCCTTAGATGCACCTTCAAAAAACGTACAATAAGATCCCTTCACACATGAATGTGTGCATAATCAAAATAATATATAGAAATGTTACCAAAAAGAAAATAATAATAATAATGATCCAAAATATTGACAAGACAATGTTTAATACATCTGTTTAACTTATAACGATAACAGATTTTTTTCAGCGTTACTTAAATTACGGTGATGCAAAAATTAGTACACCACGCTGAAAGTCTCTGGAGCAATGCTAAATTGTAGAATAAATAGTAATAATAATACATTTTATTTGTAGGCACCTTTAATGACACTCAAGGTCACCTTACATAGTTTTACATAAAAACAGACTCAATCTTAAAATACACAGTAAAAATAAGTACAAAATAGAATTTAAATAAGTTGCAATCATAGGGCACCGCGTCATTGGCCACTTTAAACAAATTAATTTTGAGTTTGGATTTGAAATGTGGCAATGTTACGGAGCTGGGGAGCAGAGTGGCTGAATGCACTGCTCCCCATAGTAACACGACGGGCGGGGGGAACAGGAAGATGAATAGAAGAAGAGGATCTGAGGGTCCGGACAGGTGTAGCAATGCGAAGGAGGTCTGATGTGGTGGACAGCTTTGAAGGTAAGGAGGAGTATTTTGCAGTTGATGCGATTTGGGATAGGAAGCCAGTGGAGCTGTTGTAAAACAGGTGTAATGCGATGGATTGAGGGGGTCTGTGTAATGATACTGGTAGACTACAAATGTCTAATTTAATAAGAATACAATCACAGGTGTGTCTAATTAGTCATTACACAGGTGTCCAGCAGACAGCTGACTATAAAAGCGTGTCAAAACCCCTTCACATTTCATGCTGTCATCAGTGGCACTGGGGTCTCCTCCCAGTGGGATTTGGCCAGAACACCTCCCCAGGGGGGTGTCCGGGAGTCATCCTAACCAGATGCCTGAGCCACCTCATCTGGCTCCTCTTGACGTGGAGGAGCAACGGTTCTACTGTGAGCCCCTCCCAGATGGTTGAGCGTCTCACCCTATCTTTAAGGGAGAGCCCAGCCACCCTGCAGAGAAAAATTTGGCCGCTTGTACTCAAGATCCCCTTCTTTTGGTCCCCACCCACACCTGGTGATCATAGGTGACGGTTGATCAACCGGTAAATCAAGAGCCTCACCCTCTGGCTCAGCTCCTTCTTCACCATGACTGATCGGTGCAGTGTCTGCATCACTGTAGATGCCACACTGATCTGTCTGTCGACCTCTCACTCCATTCTTCCCTCACTCGTGAACAAGACCCCGAGATACTTGAACTCCACTTGGGACAGGACCCCATCCCTGACCCGGAGGGGCCACTCCACCCTTTTCCGGCCAAGAGCCATGATCTCAGATTTGGAGGGGCTGATTGTCATCCCAGTCACTTCACAGTCGGCTGTGAATCACTCCAATGAGACCTAGAGGTCCCGGCTCGAAGAAGCCAACAGAACCACATCATCTGCAAAAAGCAGAGACCCGATTCTGAGGTCACCAAGCTGGATCTCCTCAACACCCCGGGTGTGCCGAGAAATTATGTCCATAACAGTAATGAACAAATTTGGTGACAAAGGGCAGCCTTGGCGGAGTCCAACTCTCACTGGAAACAAATCCGACTTATTGCCGGCAATGCGGACCAAACTCTGACAATGGTCATACAGAGACCAGGCATCCTATACAACGGAGTCCGACACCCCATACTCCCGCAGCACCCCCCACAGGTGTCACCAGGGAACACGGTCAAACGCACTTTTTCCAAGTCCACAAAACACATGTAGACTGGTTGGGCGAACTCCCATGCCCCCTCCAAGACTCCAAAGAGGGTGCAGAACTGGTCCACTGTTCCACGACCGGGACGAAAACCACACTGCTCCTCCTCAATCCATGGTTCGACTATCTGACGGACCTTCCTCTCCAGGACCCCTGAATAGACCTTCCCAGGGAGGCTGTGGAGTGTGATCCCCCTATAGTTAGGGGGATTGGGGGTTGGTGACCTCAGCCCCAGAGATAGGAGAGCCCACCCCTGAGCCCTTAGACTGTGCTTCCTCATCGGAAGATGTGTCGTTGGGATTGAAGAGGTCTTCAAAGTATTCCCTCCCCCGATCCACAACATCCCGAGTCGAGGCCAGCAGTTCCCCACCCCCACTGTACACAGTGCTGATGGAGCATTGCCTCCCCCTCCTGAGATGCCGGGTGGTGGACCAGAATCTCTTCAAAGCTGTTTGGAAATTGTTCTCCATGGCCTCTCCAAACACCTCCCATGCTCGAGATTTTGCCTCAGCAACCACTGAAGCCACACTCCGCTTGGCCTGCCTATACCTGTCAGCTGCCTCTGGAGTCCCACAGGCCTGATAGGACTCTTTCTTCAGCTTGATAGCATCCCTCACTGCCTGTGTCCACCAGCAAGTTCTGGGATTTCTAGTAAGACAGGCACTGGCAACCTTACGGCCACAGCTCCAGTCAGCTGCTTTGACAACAGAGGCACGGAACAGAGCTGATTTGGACTCGATGTCCCCCACCTCCCTCTGGACATGGTCAAAGCTCTGCTGGAGATGGGAGTTAAACCTCCCTCTGACAGGAGATTCTGCCAGACATTCCCAGCAGATCCTCACAGAACATTTGGGCCCCCCAGGTCTGACTGGTATCCTCCTCCACCATCTGAGCCAACTCACCACTAGGTCGTGGTGATCAGTTGACAACTCTCTCTTCACCCAAGTGTCCAAGACACGCGGCCACAAATCCGACGACACAACAACAAAGTCAATTATCAAACTGTGGCCTAGAGTGTCCTGTTGCTAAGTGTACATGTGGACACTCTTATGCTTGAACATAGTGTTCATTATGGACATCCATGATGAGCATAGAAGTCCAACAACAAAACACCACACGGGTTCTTCTCAAGGATATTGGTTCCAGAGCCCAAGCCGTTATATTAAACTTTGTCTTGCCAACTTTTTGGAAATCATTTGTTTTCATTGAGATATTGTTTAAAATGCTACTTTTCAAAGGGTTGTACTCATTTATGCTGAACACTACATATAGATGCGTGCATATACTGTATATGTATATACATATATGATTAGAGAAATTATGAATTTCTCTAATCATGTCGTCTAAAGTGAATTAAGAAAAAACATGCTGTTCATCAAAAGACAAACATGTTTTTTCTTAATTCACTTTAGACGACATGATTAGAGAAATTAATAATTCACCATTCCCTCAGATAGTGTGTAATGTGCAAATTAATTATTACTTTACAGTTTACAGGCTGAAAAGCTGAAAACCAGCTACTTGTTTTCCTATGAACATTCCCATGTGTGAAGTGTGCAAGTGTGTGGATGCAAATTAAAGCAGGAGTAACAGAAGATCACCAGAATTGAACTGCTACCGAGTCTTAGCAAGCTGCAAGTCAAAAAGAAAACATTTCAATGTGGTTAAAGACGGCAGGGAAGTAAAAAAAAAAAAAAAAAAAAAAAAAAGCATTGGTGGAGCTTCCACAACATGGAGCCAGTTCATATTTGTTTTTGTATGCACATTTGCTTTGACTAAATAAAGAAAATAAACAAATAATAATGAGTTAAGACTTGGAACAATGAATTCTGTAAAATCTGACTAAAAGATACATATATATTTCATACAGCGTAAATGACAATAGAAAGATTTTCATGTTTGAGGCAAAAGACAAAGACAACACTTCAAACAATAGAACTGACATATTTTTTTATGTACTATTTTTGAATTTGTAACCAGCAACAAATGCTTACAAATATGAAACAACAATCTGTGAGTTTTTGGGAATATTAGCAGATGCTGTAGTTGTTAAAGAAAAATGTTGTACCATCAGTGTTTGATATTGGATTTTAACTGTCCATTGTTTCTGGACCCATTTTAGGACTAACCTTCTTTTTTTTATAATAATGCTGCAAATATTTTTAGCTTGGACCAGGATGGTCTGAACAAGGGCCAGTTTAGAATCTGTAAACCTTTACAGATTGATAATAGGCTACCTATGATGCTGTGGTAACATATAGACAATGTTATTTGGTGTCTTGCCATCATCAGTCATCAATTTTCCTAACTAAAAACAAAAAAATTAAAATCAAAAAGGATGTCTAGAAAAATGTCTTCAATAGTATGTGCTTCATTCTCAGGATCTGCTCTTGAGCTACCCTGAATAATGAAGGAACATTAATCTGATGGAAGGAGTCCAAGAATCTTCTTAATTTATGAGAAGACACCAGTGGTATAGTGTACGAGCAGAAAAAGTTGTTAATCCAGCATGAGCATCCAACAAGCAGTGATGAGTAAGAGATTTAGAATTAGTAATAAATGACAAAATGAAGCAGTTCTGCACCCAAACACACAACCCTGAAACAAGGTATCAACTGAACAGTTTATTTACAAAGTTCACCGATGGCAGGAAAGGTCTTAAAAATTATAAACAGAAGATCACTCTATATGAGGAAGATAACTAAACACAAAATCTCAAGATTTTCTTTGAAGCAAAAGGAAGTAACAACAAAAGACTAACTGTGAATACTTGACATGAGTACTTTTTTGACGCTGGTTCAGGGACAAGATACAACGAACTGGCAAGAGACAGGGGAAATCAGAGACTATAAATACACCACAGGTAGGGGGGAACAGGTGGAAACAATCGCGGTGTGGCTGAACAATTAGACTGAGGAAAACACAAGAGGGAGGGGAAGTCAGCTGCAACATAAGAAATGCAGGGAATTGAAAATAACAGAAAATGAAATGACAACACAGGCCATAATATCCTGGACATGACAATAAACCTCAGCGCTCCATAATAAACTGAATCAAATGCATCTAGGCAGCATGGAAATGCATTTTATGTCACCATAATCCAACACTTAAAGTAGCTACCACAATATTTTTCTTCATCTTAAATAAAAGGCTCGACTTAATCCTGAAATAATAATAATAGTAATGATAATAATAATAAAATTGCTTTAGCTTTGAATTAATTCCTGGACATGAGATATGTCTCCTCTCCTCCTCATGTCTCCTCATGTCTCTTCAGAGCCATGAAGAGTGGAGGTGGTCAGAAGATACACTATCTTTATTTTTGCATTGTATGAGATCAAAAGATAAAGCTTTTACCGCTTTGTAATGTTACTGTTTCTTAAAATCCCTCAAACATTGCGAATACTGTGATGAAGCCTTTCTGTTTTTCCCATTCTTCCTGCAAATATGTTTAAGGTTGAAAATGATCCTTTCAAGAAATATTTCCTCTTTAGTTATATAGCAATAATAAATGATAATAATGTTCTGAGTTTAAACTAAAGGAAATATCTCTTATTTATGAAGGCTGGGCACCAAGGAAAGGTACTCTAAAAGGAAAGCTCAATTAGTTTGTTTACTTACTTTTAAAATTCACTTCAACTTTTTTCAAATTTTCCAGGTGTCCCATATTCTACCTTTATGGGCATGAAACAGTATGAAAGTGTTGCTGTCACTTTTTTAGATGTTATTTTGTCCCATGCTTGCTGCAAACCTGTTTTAGGTGTGTAATAATAGGCTGCAGGGTTGCTGTTGTTGCATTATGCAAAGAATTGCTTTTCTTCTTGTTTTTTTTAACTTTGCATTTCCATATTGTCCCATTTTTTTCCCCCCTCATTTGGATTGTGCGTCATACGTTGTTATATGCAAAAGAATTCTGTGTCTGTGTGTGTATATGTGTGTGCATACTTAAAAGAAAGGGTGAAGGATCTGGGCTTCTATTGATGCTTTAAGGAGTGCATTTTCAAACTTTGGAGAAATAAGATCAAGATTCAACTTTATTTTTATTTTACATCCATCATTATACCTAATTGTTACTGTGTACGTTGAACATAATTAACCACATGGTAACACGTCTCTGTGCCTGCTGTGATGTGGACCCAAACTGGTTGATGCAGACAGGCTGATGCTGCAGGGAAGTGAATGTGGGAACACTTTAAATGGCCTGTCCTTTTGTCTGCAAATCTCAGAGGATGAGTCTGGCCTTTCACCACGCTGCTAGCTTGCTCATTCAGATTTATAGAGAAGCTAGCTGGGAAGAGGGAGAATCTTTGCCTAAGGCTGTCCTCAAATTACACATGACATATCAACAGCCGAGAAGGAAGGCAGTCAGGAAAATTAGTTGCTAAAGAAGGCAGCTGAGAGGATCAGGAGTGACACAGGATACATTTAAACTTCTCACCATACTCTGTCCTTTCCTGTACTGTTTTCCATTTTTACTGGCTGTTGCCCTATTTCTTCATTCCTCGTTTTTTTGCTTCTTCTATGGGCAGCGCTAGCTCAGCAAACTCTCGCCATCTGAATCTGTCTTTCTTCATGCCAGGACCCCTCTGTCTGTTACGGCATGCAAATATTTTGTCAGAACGCCACTGCATTCATAAATAGATGCTTTCTTTGCCCTGGCTGTATAAATCTGTCACTATTAGCTTTTACACACAAATTAGATATTTTGTCTTTCTCAAACTGACTTGCCAAACTTTGAATAAATGCTACATTCTGCAAACCTAATAACCACTTGTCAGCAAAGTGTAAAGCTCAAAAACATTAATCTTAAACTCTCAGGTTGTTCAGCTTTAAATGGGCAGACTATACATTAAAGGTCTCACCTCCTTCAATGATCCTGGGTCACAGCATTTGCCTCCTTTCTTGTACAATGATGAATGTGGTATGTTGTATTTTTGTATCACTTATTTTTAGATAAGTATATTGATACTAGTTGAATCATGAAAGTAGTCTCTTCAGTTCATCTAAATGCCTAATATAGGTTTCAGTTTCAGCAGCGTGACAAAAATATCCTCAGTGACAAGCTTCACTGTATCATCATACAGCTAACAGTGTTTACAATGTTAGATTATCCATCAAAGTTCCACTCAATGAGCTGAAAATACAGATTTTTTTTAGGTTTATTACTTATGAAACCCTAGATGTCTAAATTGTTTTTTGACCCTCACTTGCATGCTGCTGTTCTAAGATGGAAACGCTCTCTGCCTTTCCAGAGATTGCTAGTTCTACAGAAGATTTTCACAGTATATAAAAAGGACACGGTATCAATGCTAAAATGTTTCATTTTAATTGAAGGAAAATTCATGACTGTTTGCGAAAGCAGGAAAATTCAAATGTTGGAATTGGAGGGTCTTATAATCTCAATCACCAATGTATATTGTATTGAAAGAGATCATATATCATGCAACACTTAATGTTAGTTAGGTTGAGACTGAAACTTAAAGATTATTGCTTCCTTAGCCAAGAGATAAGGATGTACTGCTATCAAATTTGAATTTTCTCAGCAGGTCTGTCTAGCTACCCTCCACTGAAGTTCATTAAAAATGCCCAAAAGTCTTGGGGAGCCAGTTAGATCAGTCTTTCCTTGTAGAGAGTCTCTAAGAGGGCTTAACTGAGCTGAGACGTTGTAGTCGAGATGGAAAACAGCAGTTGTTTCATACGTCTTTGACATCGATAGTTGAACACAACTTCCATGACAACCTCTTGGGGTTGTGGCGGATGGGGCTCAATCTCATTGACATATGGTGAGAGACATCTGGTAAACTTGCTCTAACGATGAAGGAAGTTACTCAAGAAGTGATCTGAACATGATCATGTGTATCTGTCAGACAAAATGAACTGCTACGTTTTTCAAAGATATTGGTTGAGTGATTGAGCACAGCAGTTATTCTCAAACTCAGTTTGCAAATACAGCAACAACTGTTTGATTCCATTTTCATTGTATTGGTGTCTCTCTACAACACTCTCCCATGGACTAGTTTGTGTTGCTTTGAATACATTATGATTAATGTCTAAATCTGAAACACAGCAGTACCAAATTTATTTATTTATTTCTTACCGATCCCCATTAGACTATTCTTCCTGGGGTCCAAATATTCACACTACAAACATAATCCAACAAAATAAAATACAATCATTACAATTAAAACATA
>JBAMYA010000005.1:16224414-16239660 GCA_037176975.1 Arrhamphus sclerolepis
TAGTCGTTCAAAGCACTTCATGATAATGGGTGTCAGTGCCACAGGACGGTAGTCATTGAAGCAGGATGGAGATGATTTCTTTGGCACAGGTATGATGGTGGCAGCTTTGAAGCCTGATGGCACAATGGCTTGCCTCAGGGAGGTGTTAAAGATGTCTGTGAAGACATCTTTCAGCTCCTCTGCGCAGTCTTTCAGCACACTACCAGGGATGTTGTCTGGACCCGCTGCTTTCCGGGTGTTGATGGCGGAGAGTGTCCTCTTTACGCTGGCAGCAGACAGGCACAGAGGCTGGTCGTGTGAAGGTGGTGGTGTTTTCTGCGGGCAAGTGGTGTTTTGTGCATCAATCATATGCTGTCAAGACTGCGATAAAGATTTTGGGTAATGAATACCACGTCAGCTGACATGCAGTGATGTCCAGTAGATAATCATGACTGTGTAATGCAGCCTTAAGATGAAATGCATCCAGTTTTGACCTTCAAACTTGTGACTTGCATGAACACACTCCTCTTAATTCTCTGAATATCATATAATGTAGATGGTGGGACCTTCAAAGTCTTCAAACAAATCTTTTCTGAATTTGTTCCACAATTTTTGGACACAGTTTGTCACAGATTGGTGAACCTCTGTCCATCTTTACATCACATAGGTTCTGCCTCTCTGAATGTTTCATGTTACCTGTTGCCAATGAACTTAATAAGTTGTCAAATGCTCCTCCATTTGTCTTTAACTTTTCCAGCAATTACTGTTCCAGGCTTTTGTTGACCCTGTTTTAACTTTTTTGAGATGTTTTGCTGCTATCAAAGTCAAAGTGAGCTAATATTTTCCATTAAATACTCTTATTTTCAGCATATGATATGTTCTTTATGATCTGGGAATGATATTGGGAATAAAATATGTTGTCTTTTTTTAGATTCTTTTTATTTATGTTGTACATAGCATCCCGACTTTATTGGAATTGGGGTTGTATTATTTATTTATACAGTATGTTTGTTGTTAATGTAAAAGTCAGTAGAATAAGGGAAGTAAAGCTTTTATGTGCACAAACCAGCGACTTACAAATGAAATTGCAGCATAAAGTGGTTGCAAGCATTAAGTCATGTCTTCTGGCATGATTATTCAGTTATTTTTCAATATGATATGACTACTACATAGTAGGTTTAGAATACAAAATGAAAAACAAACTTTTAGATTTAGCTTCCTTATTTAAAAAAAAAAAAAGTGAAGCTTTGTGCTTGACACTCTAAGTCATCATCCCCATGGCTGAACCACCGCCTGCTGTCCTCCTGCGTCAGTCTGACTGTGGACCCCTGCTTATGAGCCGTCGCCTGACTCAGGGAGGGATATCAGCCTTGTGCTCAGCTTGGCTGCCTTCCAGGAATATGAAAACAGATGCAAGCATGTGCGCACACACACACGCGTGCACACACAGTCACTCTAGAGAGCCGGGCGTCTGTTTCAGCCAGATGTGAGCCATGAGCAGAACGAGGCACATTCACGTGCACACAGAGGCATTTTCACAATTCTTCCATTTAGTTATATATCATTCATGTGTGTGCAGTAATGCATTATCTCACACTCACAAACATTGCCCCCACAGGAGTTGAACATATGTTTGCTGCTTTACCACGGGGGAACGCTGTGAAGCAGGGGGGAGACAATGTTTATGAGACGCAGCCATTTACATGACAAAACAAGACTGACTGAGGGATTTACTACTCAAGCTGGTGGTACCATAATCAGTCAGTGCTTCTTATCACTGTTTTCTGCTGCTAGCATCAACTTTAACACCCCATCCGTCCTAAGCCTATGTTATTGATCACTGTCTAATACATTTGTTAATTTTGTACCCATGTCCAGTGGCAAGATGACCATTTAAATAAAGTTAAAGTGCAATATTGAAAAGTTATGTTCTTACATTTAAATGTAATTATTCAAAAGAACTTAAACATATTTTTGTACTTACTGCTATTATCCAGAATGGCTTCTGTAACAGTATATTAATAGTTAAATTATCATCATTATTATTATTTTTTCTTGGCAACTACTTTTAATGCATAGTTGGAGAATTTTGAATAATTTGCTGTCATCTGTCTGCATGTCAAATACTGGAAAACATACACCCATTTTTAGATGAATACCCACTAAATTTAGTTTTTAAGTAGCTTCAAAGAAATCATTCATATTAAGAGAGCAAAAAAGTGGGGAGAAAAAATACACGTGATTAATACATTTCAACGATAGATTATATTTCCATAATGGCAGTTTGATTTTGAGTTGATATGAAATAGTATAAAAACTGAGATTTCTGGAGCATCAATAATGATACTGGTTAATGTGATGGATTGGTTGAATGGGAATTAATAGGAATTGTCCCAACATAAATTCAACTTTTGAATTTTCTGTCTCTTTCTTTTTGTAATTTGTCTTCAGTACTTGCTTTTTAGAGGGCATTTTTGAAGATGTCACTACAGTGCAACAGCAGCATAGAAGCAATTAATGCATGCAGTAAAAATGATGTTAATTTGTGCAGATCATGGTGATTAGTCCCTTCTGAGAACAGCACAGATACTCACTAAGTTGAAGTTATGTAGATACTTCAGAGGCCCAGTGATTTCTGGCACCACTGCCTTTTTTCAACATCTTTTTTTCATGAGTTGTTTATGTCCGCCATTGTTCTATTAATGAATTTAACTGTGTGTACTGAAGCTCAAAAACAAATTGTGGCCTGTGTTATGGTACGTGTGACAGGGAGAGATAAGGCAGTGTGAAAATCCATTCTGCCTCAGCTCTGCCTTCCTACTGTCGCCTCCTTTGTTGTCCACTCTCCGTCTCCCACCAAGCATGTTAGAGAGATATTTCCTGCTTATTTTAAGAGGATAATCTTGCTGCCTTTACAATGCCTACCAGCTAATCCCATACATCATAAATTAATTTTAACCCCTTTTTGTCTCAGTGTGGAGGGCTACTTCAGAAAAGCGACAGAGTTGTGTCCTATTGTCATGCAGTTGTCAGTTAACTGAAGGACTGATCCATACAATTTATTGCTTTGTGAGAATTGGAGGATTGATGAAGAGATTGTCAAAGGATGAATTTTTTTTTTGGTTTTTCTTTCAATACCTGAAAGAAAAATCACTTCAAATAATAATTAGTAGCTATAACTTAGTTGTGTGCAATACAAAAACTATGTCTGCAGAAATATATTTCTAATCTATTTTTTTTGTTTCCTTTAATTAGACTTATATCAAATAATGTAAAGGAAAGGAAAATGACACACCTTTTTATAGATACATGATGACTTTGATGAAAATCTGGCAGCACTATGCAAATGATACTATACCACATCATTCTCTTCTCCTCTCTGCTTCTCCCTATCTGCAGGGCAGTGGTGCACATTCAGGTCAACGATGTGAACGAGTTTGCCCCACTGTTTCGGGAGCCTGAGTACCAAGCTGCAGTGACGGAGGGCAAGATTTATGACAGTATCCTGCAAGTTGAAGCCACAGATCAGGACTGTTCTCCACAGTACAGCCAGATCTGTAACTACCAGATCACCACCAGTAACACACCTTTTGCAATAGATCGAAATGGTGAGTGGATGCAAAGCAATGTGCAATGCCTGCACATGATGTACGATCATACCACCATATCATCCTACCACCATCATATCATCAAAGGAAGAAAAAAAAAAAGTTATGTCACCTTGTAATTGGCTATATGATGTTCATGGGAAAACTGTTTAATGTTGCAAGTTAATTTTTGAATTCATGTATGCATATGATATAGCTACATTATTCAAGAATGTCTTTCAACTGAAGGTAAGTTTTCTTTTTTTTCCATTTGCTCTTTGTCTTGTTTATGATAGTACATTTAAGCTCATAATCAGAAAATCTTAGCCAAGTTTTTCCCAGAGAGCCATCTGTCTCCACAAATCAGATCACAAAAGTGTGTGCACATATGAACATGAAAAGCATATATATGAAACTAACTGTTGGAGGATGACCACATAAATGCAGATGTGTGAGATACTGCACCCACAAAATCTACAAAAAAATATAATCATTTTCATTTTCATTAGAAGAAATATTTGCATACTTTTAGCACCTGTACCAACCAAAGTAACTACGGATCATTTTGCGGCTACCTCACAAAACTACAGAAATTCTCATGATCCAGGAAAAAAAAAGGCAAAAAAAAAAAAAGACTCAAGAACATGATTACAAGAGAGAAAATGACTGAGCAACAAACCAACCAAAAGTAAATCTCTGACAGCATCATTATGCAGGAATGACCTCCACACCTATAGGGGGAAATCTGAGCTAAAAACTGTAAAACTTCCTTTGTGCTGGTTTAAAAACAGTTTTCTCAGGATACATAGATGAAAGGGGCATTACTGTTTAAATTTTGCTGCTGATGACCTCCATGAGTATCTTACTGCTGAAGTATGGCAATAAAAAGGCTGACTCGGTGAGGTTTGGACCAAAGTGCACTGTGAATGATACACAGTGCAGCCTGCAGCTGGAGTGATCACTCTCAGTTTGAAAGGGTCCTGCTCAGCCATTGACCGTTGAAAAAGGGAGCTGGGAGCTCTTGAACTCAAAAGTGTATGAGAGAAAGTGGAAGGAAGATGAAGGGAGGCAAGGAGGGTGTGTGTATTACTATGAGAGAGATAGGTTAGGACCCAATCATGTATAAAAAATGGATAGTTTAAAAATATAGCAAGGATATGCTTAGAAGATCCAACATTGGTAGTATTTTATATTTACACCATGGTCAGAAATCCTATGGGCAGCTGTTGCTTGTGTACATTGAGCTCATTCATTTTCCAACGACAGGCTAAAAAGATAACCACATTGTAAGAGACATTGTTGGTGGGGATTTATTACAGCTACCAGTGAGACAATAAAACAAGACACAAGAGGCTGAGCTACATTAATATATCTTTGACACTCACTACACATTAAGGCATCTGTAGTATAATTGTACAACATAATGCTGCGTACTGTCAAGGGATATCTCTTTGCATTACAGTAAAGTTTTGCTACATTCCGGTTAATGAAGAAATGTCTGTTTTTATTTATTTGGGTGAAAAAAAAAAATCAGTTTATTGCTGGTTTAGCAGTTCTGTAAATCAAATGGCCTTGTCACCATGTTGGATTCATAGATTTTCATGGTAAGCAAGATTGTTTAAGGAAAATTATAATTGTGTTAGCTTGGCATGTATTTGATTGTAAATCAGAAAATCTTTTTTTTTCTTATTTATTTATATATAATATATTAATCCTTGATTACAAATTAAAATAAGTAAAAGTTGCCAAATGTAATAATTTCTGGCAGGGAATCCAAAAGCTGTAGGGAAATTTCACTTTAAATCATTATCAGTGCCGACTTAATTGCAATAGAATCCAGATGAGTTATGTCAAGGTGCTTCACAGGGAGACGCAAACAAGTTCTATACAGGCCCACATGTATGGTGTCCAATAAGGGTTTTAGAGTAGCAAAAATTGTATTCAGTTCCCCATGTGGAGCAACAGGTGACAATGGAGAGGAAAAAAACAACTTTTTAATCAGAAAAGACTTCTAGCAGAACCAGACTTGGAACGAGTGGTCACGTGTCTTGACTTCTAGTGGTTTAAGTGGAAAGGACAGGTGCCAACAAGATGTAAGGCAGTAATACCTGCTCTGAGAAAAGGGGGAAAAAAGAAATACAAAGTTAATAACAGAGATAATTGCATGGACATTTATGAAAAATCAAGAGAACAGAGAGAGGAAACTGCCTAGTGTATCATGGGAGGTCCCACAGCAGTCTAGACCAATAGTAGCATAGTTAAAGGGATGGTTCAGGGTCATTAAAGCCTGCCCTGACTATAAGCACTGTCAAAAATGAATTTAAGTGCAAGCTTAAAAGTAGAGAGAGTCACCTTTCTGAACAGAAACTGAGAGTTGGTTTTATAAAATAGGAGGCCAATCACTAAAGTCTCTGGCATCTGCCCTTAGACTGCGTGCATGTGAATGCATTGACACTGGCAATTCTTCATTGCACAGTTAACTGCAAGTATTTCAACAATGCACTCATAACCATCAGGAAATTGAGTAAAACACTGGACTATATTTGTTGGCATAGCCTAGATGGTGGGAAACTTGTTTGTGATGTTTCTGGTTGAGCAGAGGACGGTGGTACATTTCAGTGCCAAAGACTGCACAACAAAAGAGAGTGAATATAGGCATATTACAAGTAAAGATAGTTTCATTTTGTTTACAGTTTGCAAATGACAAAAAGTTAAATCTTTCTGTGTGTTAGTCCAGCTAGTCGGGAAAATGTTTCATATGAAACGTAACTTCTGTATCTGTAGTCTAAGCCTGCAGTCTGCAAAGTGCTCCGTTGTGATAAATATGGAATAATGAGATCCTTAACACAGGCTCTGAGATTTATATGTGAAGAAAATTATTTTAATTATATCATGGATTGAACAGGGTGCTGGTGAAGAGAAGCTAAAATTAAAGAAGTTTGGCTTTTTTCTGACATCTGAATTCTTACTTCATCATTTTAAATTAGATGGAGGCTTTTCAGAAAAGATTTGACACAGTCTAATATTAAGGAATTACAGTTCTCTAATATTTTTCTTTTTTTTTCCTGCATCACTTTGCATCACAAATCATATCTTTGGCACACCAAGGTTCTTAGCAGCAGCTCTTGATCCCAGTAATGCAAGCCAGAGGAACCACAGTTTTTCTCAGGTGCTTGTATCTGCTACGGGCTCCAAACACCCGGGCTGCCGTAGAAGTGACGTTACAATCTGAAAAAGTAAAGAAATGCTTAAGAGCAATGATCACATGGAGCGCTGCCTTTCAGTCCAGATTGCGTTTTTTTCTTTTTATTATTATTTGACCAACAGTATTACTACAGTGTAAAATAATATGCGTTTGTCCTCAATTTTACGTTCCCATAAATCATTTCCTCCATAAGTGACCCATAACTTCAGTACATCACTCTTTTCAGTCACTAGTTCCACTTCATCACTTAAAGTTCACTAAGTTATTGTGCAATAACAGGATTACTCAGCTGTTCTTCAGCTTTACTACATTCAGCTGCTTAATACATGGACTAAACCCTAAGATGTACACATTTCTGTATTTATACTTTGTCAAAATACATTTGCATTACTGGGAAAAATATATAGCTTGATTACAACATACTCACATTGCATTGTCCCGTAGACACCTGTATAAACATTCTCTATGGACCAACAAGCATGTTTCTCTCTCTTAAACTTGAACTAACTTACCAGAAACACCTGTAAGTACTTCATATAAGTTCCACAATTAGTTACAATGCATATAAACAACAATAAATGTAAAATAAACCCGCAGCATTGGAACCTACGAAATATTGCGTGACCTTCCAGGCGCACGTAACTTTATCGCTAAAGTAAACCTTGACCACTTAACTTTACAAATATTAGGGGGAAAAACACAAGTAAACATTGTAGCAGTATAATATACTGATAAAACGTTGTGACTTTTTAACATTATTTATGGGCTGCTTCACCATGTACCAACCTGAAAAAGTAAAGAAATGCTTAAGAGCAACGATCACACGGAGCGCTGCCTTTCAGTCCAGATTGCGTTTGAGGCAAATATGAAGTTTCACCTCAAAGGACAACCTGGGGACAACAACTCCCACAGCAAAGGTTCCGCTTTGCCCTTTTCAGCTTGTTATCCTCAACAAATTCAGGAAAGCACTTTTAAATAACACATTACTATGTCTTCAAGACTGTGTGATATTACCAATTCAAAATAATAAAACAACTAAAAACAATGTGTGACCCTTTTCTTTTTTTTGGTGCATCACATATTCAAACGCAAACACCTTCACGCTATCTACAATTATGAGCAGAATTCACCCTATTCAGGACCTGAATTCATGAATTCGGTTTATGCAGCTGTCATCTCAAGTTTGTTGTTGCCCGTCTCCCTGCACCCCCACTGGTGGACCACATCTCGTTCAACAAGGAGTTTGCTCAAACCTGCTTGGCATAATTTCATGAAATAGATGATGGCTTCTGTGAAAATGTAAAATTGTTATGAGAGTGAGTACGGAGAGGACAAAGTAGACCTGTCAATCACTGAGTGGACCCCAAGTGGCACAATTTGACTTGCAAACAGGGATGGTAGTTTCCAGTTTTATAAAACGGGTGAAACTTTGAGAGAATGGGCTACTGCTGAAACTTTTGTGTGGTAGCTGAGTTGATATGCTTTGCTTTACATCAGGACATGTTTGTAGTGGGGGTCTGATTACTCAGTGGTCTTTCTCCCTTCCAGATTATCAGTGATAACATTTCCAGGAACAGCTGTGGTGAAGAAAGCATCAGACATGGACATTTGGGGTCACGGCCCCGCTTTTGGTAATTGATGATGTCCTTCTGGTAGGAGAGCCCTCATCCAATCAGTCATTTTAGCTATTTGCAGCTCATTGTGATGGGGGTTAAATGAGGATCAGCACCTTCAAATCCTAAACAATAATTTTCTCCATGGGGTCAATTTTTACCAAACTGCATTAAAGTGTACCATTCATAAGAATCACATTCAAAAGTGACAAGTAAGCAGATAAAACTGTCTAGATGACATCACTGCTTCTGCAGTAGTGTTATTGTTGTGAGAGAGCTCATGCTGAAGAAGAAAGTGATCTGAAATGCAAAATGTTCTAGACTTCCTAATACTTCCTAATAACAAATCAGATAGTTGGCTTGTGTGAGTTTTGTATGGCTTTGACTGAAGAGCAAATGGAGAGCTTGGTCTGATAGATAAAGAAGTCTTAATAGCTCATCACCACCAGCAGCAGCCACAGCATACAACCTTCTGAAATTAATAAGTTCAAGCAGAAATTGAAGAAGTGGTAAGCCAAACTTCCTTCATGTAGAAAGGTGTGTGTCTATAAGTATGCATGAGCGTGTTTTGATATAATTAAAGAAAGGGCAGGGCAGGAGATGAGATAGCAGTGAGTGAAACAGGATGAAGCTGCAAAACAGTGAGACACAGAGATCCACTGGGAGGGAATGAGCAGGACGGACAGAACAAGGAGAGGGGACGGAATTTTCAACAAGCTGAGCCATGAATGGAGAATGGCTGATGAGGAGGACGGGAAGGCGAACCTGTGCCATTCTCATATGAATTGCATCTTATCCTTCTGCTCACATACTTATATTCAAACATATCAACATTTAAATCCGTTCACACCTATCTCACCATAAGCAGAAACCTGCAGAAGCATTCAGGCTATAATAAAAGTTATGGTTTCTCATTCAAGTTAAATTTTGACTCAGCAATAAAAGCCAGTTTTCTTCCTTTTCAGCGTGCTATCTACTCTGCAGGCATTCATAGCTGGCATGCACCCTCCCTTCCCCTGTAGAATATCACTGTCATCTGTTTGTATGTGAAGACGCTTCCTTGATATAATGGTAGCCAGCTGCAGGCTCGGAAGATACGTGGACAGTGTGTGAGTGAGGAGACCCTGTGTGCATATGTTCTCATTCTACGTTTCCAGCAGCGATGAGTGAATTATCAGTTTTATTTACGGTGCTGAGAGCAGCGCATGGCTTAAAATAACTGTGCTTAATATCTAGGGCCACAGAGTCATATTCTTGGATAATTTTCTTCATCTGAAACATAGTAGGACTTTGGTGACGTACCAATCAAAATATCCATATGCCCACAGTATTGCATAAAAGGAAACCAGCTGTGAGTTGCACATCACCATTGCAATATAAATACCTCCATTATTATGTCATTAGGCCATACACACTTCCATTACAGACATGTTAAGACCACTGGGGTTAAGAGTATTAATACTTGATTTTCTTTTCTTTTCTTTTCTTTTTGGGCTGGCAGAAAGGTGCTAGCAGGACGCTGGGGAGTGCTTCATCTCTGCAGCTCATCAAAAAAGCATTCCAGAGCACATAAGGCATGACTACATAGCTGCCAACAAAATGCAGTGATAAGAGCACAATAATCACAGCAACATTCAGGGACCAACGGATCTCATCCTAAAAATGGTCTTTTTTTTTTTTTTTTGTCTTTTGTGAGATAATTTCTACATTTGTACAGGTGGGAATACACATACTTGTCCTGAGCTGTAATCTGTTACCTAGAATGAATTGACAGAGATGATACCTCCACCTTTCATAAAAAAGGTTGTTTATTTTTTATCTCACTAATGAGAAGCACTAATGAAAAAAAGAATGAATTTTCTTGAAAAAACAAACAAACATTTTTTAAAACTTTAGCTAGAAAAGAATTCGAAAAAAAAATGCTTGTGCACATAAAAACCATACAACAGTGCCTATGCCTATGTATGTCTTTATTCATGTTTGTTTTGTTGTTTGTTTGTCTTTTAGGTGTCCAATCACATTTGCACTTTCTAGTTTTCATTTGAACTGAATCTAAATGAGGATTCTGATTTGAAATTGATTCTAGTTTCTTGACTGAACTCTCAAGTAAACCCTTACTGGCATTACGACGACTTCACAAAGACATTACCAAATTAAATTTTGACACATTGGCATATGAAAGATAGCCTTACACCAGCTGACAGTCTAAAATGAAATACAAAGGTGAATTTGCTTTGAACTGCAGTAAAGTGAAATGTTTAAAGCTTAAAGTGGAAATCAAAAGATTTGCAACATAAGTGGTAATTATTTCTACCTCGACCAACGACTAGAAGGTTTGCGTCATTCCATCACCTCAAAAGGCTTCATAACTTCCTGAAATGCAAGCTATTGGCACTGAACATTGTTCAAAGAGAAAGGAAAAAAAAAAAAAAACCTACCCCCACTAGTCTGAATAATATTATTGAATAACCCTGAAAACCTTCTGGACATGCTTCACTGCATGCATCACTTTGAATGCGTACAATATAGCTATACAAATAAACTTTTACATATTGTATAAATATATATTAGCAGATATGAATATATTTGGTCTCAAATTAAAAGTAATATGTGTAAAATTAGAGTAGAATTGCCAAAATTAAGTATACAAGTTAACGGAAAGGAGTAAATGCTGTACAAAAAAGAAGGACAATTTGAGAAAAAAATTCACTTTTTGAGTGCACACCTCTTTGAATGTGAATCCATATCTTTTAATAAAGAAGTTGTGGGTGGAAAAAAAGCCTAAAATGCCTCTAAAGTAATACAGAGAGAAAACTTTGAAATAATTACTTGGTAGTGACTAGACTTCAATGAATTTTAATTACCATTCCATGCAAAGGGGTCATACATGCAAACATACATATTTCAGTAGATCAATGAAGAATGACAGAAAAAAAGTCATACGACTGCTTTAATGAAGGAAAGAAGAAGGCCTTGGACAAAATATCTGTCATTCTCATAAATTCTTGCAGCTGTGTAGGACAGTGGAAAACTAGAATGTCAGACACAATACTTTGAGTTCATTGTGAGTACACTTAGTTCTGGTTGCAACACAAAGTGAATAAAGAAAATAACAGAGAATAATATTGTTAATGAAATAACTAAATTCCATCAGAGGCTTTTAAAGACAAACATTTTGACAAACTTGACCACCTTGGCACATTTAAGCATACCTGTTAAAGTAAATGTAGTATATCCTTTTAAATGTCAGTTTTCAGTGCATTATGCACTCCCATGTGGACCCCCATGTGGAACAGGAAGTGAACTCTGGGTGTTTGTGAAAGGCGGTTTTTCAGAAACCCCTTGACCAGTTTGGGCGACACACATCTATGGCCATCCACACAGCCAATAGCAACGACAGGCAAAGCAAAGAAAATATTGGATTTCTCTTCATCTGGTTGGCATTAATTATTTCGTAAGGTCTGAGAGCCATCTGAGAGCTCAAAAGTTAGTTTTATTTGGCCTGGTTACTGTGAAGATCTGATGTGGTTACTGAAGGGGTGAACATTTATTTATATTTAGAGAATTAACAACCAAGTTGTGAGTCGGATGACCACACACAGTTCCTGGGAGTATTTAACAGCAGCACGGTCTTAATTTTAGAAGCATTAGCATTAATCAAACCACTTTGAGTGATAGACTTTACCTCTCAGCTCCACCATGATCTCATTTGTTACAGTGATTATATTAAGTCATCGCAGTTAATTTGACAATGATACATAATGATAATTTAAAATTAAATCACTTCTTCAACCATACCTGCTCACTCGCTGTATAAAGAAATAAGCAAGAACACATAGAAATTATGTGTTCTCCACAAAGTGAAAAGGGCCACAAAGACCGATCAAATTAAAAAGTGAAGACACAATCAGGAGCAACTGCTGCCCACTCAGATGCTGGTGGGAAGCAGCTCATTCTATGAAGAGGTCATGTTAAACTTTGAAGAGTTATGAGAATCCTTGTCTTGGCACCAACCTGAGCCACAGCTCCTTTAAGTGTGAATTTAAATGAGGCATAATAGATATGAAAACATATGTTTCACATTGCTTAAGACTAAAGTGAAATTATCTGGAACAATGTGCTTTCTATATTTCATATCTTGTCAAACCAATTCCACATCAATGGTTTTAGATTGAGCACAGTTAAAGTTTGAAGAAGAAATTCAATAGTTCCATTTGTCACTGTAGAAAACACTTCCATCATTGATAAGTTGAGAGTTTATGCTCATTAAACATCAGCTACAAAACAAGTGAACTTCAGCAGCCTGAATCTTCGATGGCGCTAAAAAATTAATTGTTGTTGACAGGTTCTATGGGTGTCTGAGTGTCTCTCTGAGCACTTTCTGGGGATTTACAACTTTATGTGTAGTCAGCCAGGTATAGAAACCAGTCTAACTATGACACTTGACTCTGCCTTTAAGATCCTGTAACTGAATCTCAAATGCAAAATTGGCATCATTAATTTTATGTACATCCCTGCATTTTCTAATGTGAAATGTTAAACGTGTTTTCACTGAACAAGGTCCTTGACTGTGTCCTTAACAGAACAGTCAGATCCTCCTTATGAAAAGTAATTGCTCAAATTCATTTCCATTTTGTTTTTTTCATTGTAAAGGAAGTATGCTAAAACGGCTGAAAATAACATCTCAAATTGAATGCTTTTGGAGAGAGTTGGACACATTGATTATCATTAACTAACCTAATCTCTTCCAGTGCAACCAGATAATAGCACGACATGTTGTTTATTGATCTAGCCATAAGGGTCTTTAAACTTCAAATAATTGGAGTTTGTGAATTTGACACACTGCTCAGTTAAAAAAGAAAAAAAAAAGAAAAACACCACCCACTCTCTTGCTCTGAAGTATATTATAATAAGCTACTTTAAAAATATATTTGGGTTGAATTTGACTTTGACCTTTTCTCACTACCAGGTAACATCCGGAACACTGAGAAGCTGAGCTACGACCGCCAGCAGCAGTATGAGATCCAGGTGACGGCCTGGGACTGTGGCCAGAAGAGAGCCTTGCACAGTGTCACTGTGCACATTGACGTCAAGCCGGTCTGTAAACCTGGCTGGCAAGGTTAGACGTCATTGTCCATTTATGTGTATTTCTGCATGTGAAAGTGTTTTGTTTTGTTCTTTTTGTTTTTTTTTATGCAAAGATCTGAGTCAGGACTGACTTTGTAGCATTTGAAAAATGTAGATGCATTAATTTGCGTGCGAGTTTCTACAGTCACACTCTTTCTTGTCACATCTTTCTTGCCATAATTTTTATTTATTTTCCTACATGCAGCTATGTGAAGTAGAAAGGCAAGGCACGTTTATTTGTGCAGCATATTTCAGCAACAAGGCTGCTCAAAGTGATTTACATGAGAGATAAAAAAAATAAATAAAGACATCCAGTAAATGCAAAGAAAATAGAAACATAAAGAAAATAGAAAAACAAATGGATAAATTTTGGTCAGAGTTGAGGACACACATACGGCTTTCACGCTGGCAGGGCTCCGTGCCGCTTCCAGTTCCCGAATGCTATTTTGAACCAGCCAGCGGATTCAGACTGAAAAAATAACAGGTTCGGTACCAGAAAAGTTGGTTTGGAAGAGAGCCAAGAAAAACTTTGTACCTGGGACAGTACAAGTTAACAGAACAGTCACGAGGGGGCTCAGAAGACTCTGAAGGACATGACACAACATGTTAAAAAAAAACAAAAAACAAAAACAAAAGCAGCAACTGACAGTGAACATGGAGAAGATACATGCAATAGTCCGCAGAGGAAGCCAAATGTTTGGAGGCCAATTGAGCATCAACCGAGTTCCAAACTAACTTGGAAACAAACACAAGGAAAAGCAGCTCCATGCTGAACTGGCAGAGGCTGGGTTCACCTGCACGCCTGATCAAATTATTAATAAAGTCCAAAATCTCAAGGAAGATTATAGAGACAGCAGAAAAGAGCTGGGAAAAGTGGAGCTGGACGTGGGGATACAGGCCCGTCATATGAACTGTTGGACAGCGTGATGGTCAGAGACCGGTAAACCAGGGGCCGGTTTTACAAAGGAGGTTCAACAAACTCTTGAGTCAAAAAACTAACTCAGAGTCAATAAACTCTGAGTTCAGAAACTCTGAGTTTTTGGTTTCAGAACAGCTGTTCTGAGTTGGTTCAATCAACTCTGAGTATGTTGACTCCAAGTAACCGTGACTATAAAAAGCCATTATCAGTGGAGCTCAGATACCGTGATTCACCATGGCAACGCCAAGGTAAATGGAAGAGATCCACCTACTTCACGTCGGCAACCCCAATGTTATAAAGAAAACTACCGTGTGCAAAAAACGTAAAGCAACACAGAGTATCTGGTATGAATTTAGGGCAGAGCCCCTCAATCCCCCCCACCATCAATACCAGTACCATTTTCACAGGTACCCGATGCATGAAACATGTGACACGCAAGGCCGAAGCACCAATATATGACCGACGTGTTTGGAGTGAGAATGCGTTGGATTTGATAGCCTGACGACATTACACCATTTCAGGCTTTTGTAGGGGAGGAGACAGATTAACTTTGTATTAAATTAGGGTTTACATTGCAATTGCTTGCAGAGATTCAGAACAGCTGAAGCAGTGAATGAAAGAGTTGATGTTACAGTTACTATGCAAACAGCTGGCAGAGGTGAGATCTTGCTGATGTAATGAAAGAAAGAAAAAACAGTTGACGGAGTAAGTAGTCTATTTTAGACAGATGACTAAACCATAAGATGTTTTGTTGGTTTTTCTTAGTTCTGCTTCATTCTTCATTCATACTCTCTAATAATATAGGCCTATTACAGT
>JBAMYA010000005.1:16239760-16251493 GCA_037176975.1 Arrhamphus sclerolepis
CTTTGGTACATTAATTAGCAATAAAGCAATGTAAAAACCCATTTTTACAATGGGAGTGGACGGGAGAGATGATAATTCTGTCTGACCCTGAAACAGAAATAGAGGGGCGGGACTATGGGTGGGACTTGATAGAGGGTCATTTGGTGCTTGTGACTTGGAGCCTGGCATATGTAAACTCAACAGCAGGTTCTCAAATGAAGTAAAACTATGTTCTGCCCTAAAGTTGAATGATAAACCTAGAATTATGAATTGCACCTACTCTGTCCCCTGTCTGCTATGATAATAAGTATGAGTAGGTGGAGCCAATTCATCCAAACTATAAACTAACATAATCATCTTGATTCAGCTAAGTTTCTGTAAGACAGAGAGGGTCGAATTGGTGATCAGAGATTAAATCATTTACCAAAAGAACTTTAGAAGAAAGAGATATAATGTTCAACAATCCACATTTGATCACCATATTTCTGTCCTCAGTCAATATACTGATTTTAACTGGACGTAATTAGAGGGAGTTACATCTTTTTCATAATTAGATTTAGACTTTTTATATTTGGATGGTCTTATTGATTTAGATGGTATGGGGGCAGACACATTATTAATGGGGTAGTGGGTGGGTGACTGCTCTAACTGAAGCACTGAAGAAGAGTTTCGGACCACACCTCTGCCTCCAGGCCTGGATTGTCAGAGTTTAGGACTATCAGTGAACTTGGTTAGATTACTTGATAAGAGAGCTGCTCCATCCAAAGTGGGATGAATCCCGTCTCTCCTAATCAGACCAGGTCTTTCCCAGAACATGTGCCAATTATGTACTAGGCTCAGATTGTTTTCTGGACACCATCATGACAACGTGTGGAAATGATAACGGCTTCATTATACCCTACTGGGTTTTTGGAAAATGACCTTTTCATTGCAGCAATATTTCCCATCGTTTAAGAAGAATGATACTATCAAATCATTTTAAATGATACATGGCTTTTTGTTTAGGATTTTTAAAAATCTTATCTTTGAAAAAAGAATGAGTTGCTTTTGTTTTGTTGCAAGATTGCATCTCTGTTTTCTTTATCTCACAGCTCATTTTTCTGCCACACATTCTCTGGTTGCATGCTGCTTCAGTGTTCAACGTAGAACATCTGCTGCTGTACTTAGACTTGTGAGCATTTTTAGTAAAACACTACTCCGTCTTCCTTTTTAGGGCAGTATAAACGACACCCTCCAAATGATTCATCAGTTGGCTTCTTCGGTGGGACGTTGAACTGAACCATTTCCAGAGTGTTTCATTAATACAACAGCTGCGTTTTAATGGGACTTGTAGGTGTGAAGCACACAAAACCTGAGAGTTAAACGTAGTCAAGTGCAGTCAGTCTCTAATGTTATGTTATAGGTGACTAATAAAGAAGCGAAAGATAACCACAACATCTGGATAATTTGAGAGTTGCTGCAGTTGCCGTGTTATGTGGACAAATGAGAGAAAACTGCAGAGAAACAACCTACATGTCTCCTTCCAGACTGCAACTCTGAACATCCCTCATGTTTGTCCACTACTCTTTAACCCACCAATCTTAGTCAGTCACTTCCAAGTGCAAGCCAAGCTTTTCTTACCTTTCTATATGCAAACTACCTCCTCAGCTCATTACACCTCATTTATCCATCCACCTTCCCTTGCTCCCTACCGTGCATCCTTAACTGCCCTGCCCTGTCCTGTCCTGTCCTCTCCTTGCTCTAAAGATGTGAACCCAGACACATACTGCTGAAGCCAAGTCACTGACAGGATGTTTCATTCCAAGGTTTTGGAGGAGTTTCTTTTGAAGCAACTACTTGTTCCTCTGTCCAAACTGAACCTGTAGCTGTGCAGATTCACTTTTCCTACATGGCTCAGTAAAAACAGAAAGTAAACAAAACAATTAGTTTGGACTTTTTTTTTTTCATTATTTATTTTGCTTTGGTTTTTTTTTAGCTGTTCAACATTGCTTTTGAAATACTATATGTGTTTTAGTTGAACATTTATATGATGAATGGAGGCATTGCATTTGAGCTTTATCTTTAGATTGCCCCATAGGATTTTTGTTACTATTTTTGTAAAAAGGAGAATATCAGCTCTTGGGTTAGAGGTTAGGAAATCCTGTGTCATCCAGCTGTTACTATCGTATATGTCAAAATGTTCCTTGCCACGAAACAAAACGCTGTTTTTGTATTCAAAGAGACTGTGTTCAAAACAGTGTTTGATGGTTGGAGGAGAGTAAAGTTTTTTCGTGTGTTTTTTTTTTTTTTTTAGTTAAAGTAACCGGAAAAGTACAAAACACAACTGCCTCCACCTCTTTATATTTTCAGTGTGTGCATAAATATGGCTGGAAATGCAGTTTAAAAAGTGAGCGTGTCAAGGAAGAAATATGTGTGGGATAAAGATAGAGACCAAAGCCTTCTTCTTTTCATTTTCTTTTTTGCACGTGTGCATGTGTTTTTGTTTTTCTTTAGCATGCACCATTGTTAGTGTCTATTTTCATCACAACCACTGACAATCCCATAGTAACAGTGCCGAAGCAGCCCACAGCGGCTGCAGACTGGAGGAGGTAAATCTACCACAGCACAGATTCAGTGTGTGTATGTGTTTGAGCATGACATTGTGATTGTGTGAGGAAAGGAGCATGACAGATTTAACACACTGCTGAGCACCAAATACTTCTTCTTTTTCCTCATTCTTCTGCTGACATCTTGGCTTCATGCTTACCTTTTTAGCTTCATGCCAGTAAAGTTTATTGGATATACTGATCAGTGGATCAGAACTTGTTTGTTGGCACAAGCAGAATGTTGAGAGTTGGCTTCCAAATTCTGAGAAGGAATACGTTTTCTTATAGACTACGTTTTGTCAGTGATGTTGCAATACTTCTGCTGTGTGTGGCAGAAGAAGGTATGCGACAAGCATCTCACTGAGGAGTTGTTAAAGAATCTGTACTGACAGCATTTATAGATTGACTTTTTCTACAAACCTCAAAAGAACAACATTAAAAATTGACCATAATTTTGTGATTCATTGTGTTGTTAACTCTGGGGTAGACAGCAGAACAAAACACAAATTAACTTCACAAAGGCTAGAAAAAAAAAAAAAAGATTGGAAATCGAAAACAGCCCTCATACAACAGCCTGCCCAGACAGAGAAGAACAATTCACAGCTGACAGGACAGACAGTGACAACATAATGACTGGTGGTGCTAATGCAGCTACTGTACTGCGCTGCACTCCAACAACAATGCTGCAATTTCATTATCCAGTTACATTCTGACAGCAGGATATTGAGTCCTAATAATAGAAATAATAGTGACAGTGAAAAATTGGATTTGGTCTCTAGTTCTGATGGAATTCTAAATTGCCAAAATGAGACAAGCAAAAGAACAACAAAAGAAACAAGTACTCTTAGAAAAATCACATAATAGCCTGTTACATTAAGATGATCTACATATTTCCACTTTCCCCACTAAAGAATATAGAAATATCTTCCACTGCTAACACAGTTGCTTCATCTCTTTCTTTCTCCAGGTTGGAATAAACGAGTGGACTATGAACCAGGCACAGGCAGTAAGCCGCTGTTTCCAAAGATGCACCTGGAGACCTGTGGCGAGCCTTTGTCTTCAGTGAGGACCACTGTGGAGCTGCAGACTAGCCACATTGGGAAAGGCTGTGACCGGGAGACCTACTCCGAGAAATCTCTTCAGAAACTCTGCGGTTTGTTTTATTTTGGATAACTTAACGAGAACTCACACTGGCTAAAAAAATTTCATAAACCTATATTTTATTCACAATAGAACATATAAAATTTAAATTGTTCCATTATCTCACAACTTAATTAGCTGCAAAATGTTCCTTTAGGTATTTCTTTGCATCACCTACTTTTCCACTACTCATATTGGAAAATATTTTAATGTTGATGTTAAAATGTATCACTTTCAACATATCAATGTGTATATATGATATATTTTCTATGTTCTGCTGTGACCAAAATACGGTTTTATGATATCTGTAAATCATAGCATTCTGTTTTTTATTCACATTGCCCCACCTTTTTGGGAATTGTGGTTGTATGATGCAATCCCAGTCATTGGATACAATGATGGCTGACTGAGGCAGCAGGTTAAAAGTTAGAGCAATAAATTAGAAGTAAGTTCCCGCATCGTTGGAGTCAATGCTCCAGGGTCAGACAGAACCTGAGGTGCCTTTCTCTACCCTTTTTAAATGAACATCTAAAAGCTCAGAGTCCATGTCACATTCTTATCTCCTCTTGTGTCCCTGGTAAACCCCTCTGCTAAATAAAGGCACCAGAATGGCAAGTTAAAGCTGTATCACTAATGATGTGACATAGCGAGGGCATTAGCTCCCCCTGATGCTGCCACGCTTTCTTCTTGGTGACTGATGAGCAGAAGAGCCTCCTCATCATTGCCCAGAGCTCCAGAAAGCAGTTGAGCCCATCCTGCCACCCTCCCTCCTCGGCCACACTGCTCTGCCAGCAGGGGGGCTGGAGTCATCATCTTTTACTAACGGCCTTCACAAGCCACATTCCAGCTCATCTGAATGCATCACGCTCCCCTCCCTGCCTCCCCCGGCTCCCAGTCCATGCATGGTTTAACACTAAAGAGTCCTTTTCAGGCACCTCAAAATCATTATCTGATAGCAAATAGAATAAATTGTAATTGCTTTTTTAAAGCACAATCAATTTGAGATAATGTACAGAGACATCGGGTAAAGAGGCTGTTGCAGCTGGGTGCTGTAGGAGTCAATCCGTATTTATTTACTAAGGGAATCTAATTACTGGACGCACAACGTTGGTGGTGCCATGCACATGCTTTAGAGAAAAACAGAGCTTCGCAGATGGGAGAAAAAACATCAATTAATGTGCTAATGTTGTGGTATTTGCAGAAATGAGCAGATGTAGGTTGCATTTGTTTGCCTAAATAAGGGGGACATGGTGAATTGTGACAGTGGCCATTTTTTTCCTCTCAGAACAGCATACGTTCTGTATCACTTTGATTCATTACCATCCTTAAGTAGTTACAAATTATTCAGAAATATGATTCACTGGTGTGGAATGTATTTTTCTCTGTCTCATCGAAAGGCAAAGTCAAATATGGTGAGTCGGAGGATGGGTAATGTGGCAAAAGTGTTTGTCAAGGAGACTACTTGGAAACAAATTCAGAGCTCAACACACAAGGTTATTGTGCAAAAGAAATGATGGAGTCACTTGCAGAGGGAACAAGAAAAGAATGACTCAATGCAGCTTGGTAATGATTGGTGTATATTGTCAAGATGTGTGGGTATCATAAAACAAGAATGTCAGCAGAAAATTCGTATGGCTGCCACATGCACCACATACAACAAACTTGTCCTTCTCAGCAGATGCATGCTGCATCTTTTCTCTACCTGTAACTGCAATACTCAATCAGTATGCCCTCTTTGTGTCCACAGAGGCACAAATTTATGGACAATAAATTTATGAACAATGACTCCCATCTCTCTTCTTTTAAAATTTAGTTTAATTTGCTACAAATCAATACTCACAAACTCTATCCATCTTGGTCCATCGATTACATATTAAGTCCTGCCATCTGCCTTACTCATAAGTGATCATTGCCAAGGTCAGGGCAATACATACTGCACATCTTCCATGATTGTAACTGACATGTCTTCTGTTTCTCTTCTTATTTGTTCCCATGGCAATGACCCCTAGGCGCCTCTTCTGGCAGCACTGACCTTCTCCCTGCTCCCAGCACTGCTACCAATTGGACAGCTTCTCTTGTTTCTGACAGTGGAAGGGACAGCGACTTGATCTTCAGATTTGACGGTCGTCAGGCTGCCAAAATCCCGGACTGGGTGGTTCCACAGAATCTTACAGACCAGTTCACCATAGCAACGTGGATGAAACACGGGCCCAGCCCTGGCCTCAGAGCTGAGAAGGAGACACTGCTCTGTAACTCTGATAAAACTGGTGAATCATTTGTCTTTTCTAAACATTCTTGTCTGCAAATCCCACAAGAAGACCAAAATAAAACAATGCATCAATTCTGCCCATCCATGTTATTCATCTGCGACACAGATCTCAACAGATAACCAAAGTCAGTGCACATTTTCAGTAATATATGTATCAATCCCATGGCAGAAGCTGCTCCTCAAACTATGCTGTCTTCTTCTCCTGTGTGAATTTTTGGAGGGAAAAGAAAAATATTTAATTTAGCTTTGGACTTTTAAATGGATTTTCTTGCAGAACGAGAAATAGCTCAACAGCTATATTCTGATTCTTTAATATTACCATCCTCTAGCGGATGAATTCCCATCTAGAACGATTTGTCAGATCAGATCTGAGTAACCAAAATATCCCTTGATGTGGCCGCATCAAGTCCTGTCTATGTTTATCTCTAGCCTACAAGTGTGTTCATGTCACACAGCAAGTATTTCAGAGATTACATTCAGCTAGATATATCATAAAATCTAAAGATTCTCACCTTCAACTCACAAAACTCCAGCAATTGTTTTCCATGCCTGTTACTTTCTTTTGTTGTCTTTTATCGGCGGAACGGTACCTTTGATCTCATGTATCACCTAGTATTTTTCAGCTGATGAGCCGCTCTTCATGAATAGTTAAAATCCAGGGCCCATGTCTGACCTGGTACAGCCAGTTATATTGTGTGTGAGATATTTTAAAAAATGAAAATAGGATAAAATTTTTATTCTATCGTAGTGTTTCACTTTCTGCTCGATCTATCAGCTCTGTGCAGTTCGACGTTCCTTCAGTTAAAAATAGGCCTGATACATTCTTTTTTTTAGGAAAGCAGAGCCCTGAGACACCCTTGAGACCCTTCTGAAACACTGCAGCATATTTGCTTGTTTCACAAATATTGCTGAGAGGGACAGCAATCAACTTTGGTGGCTGTCATACAATGGAATCCAGGTGTTAAGTTTAAAAAAAAACAAAAAAACAATAAAAACAACACAAATATCACAAGTCAAATGCATGGATTATTTATAACTCACAGACCAGTTAACTGACAATGAAAATACAATAGTAGGAAAATGTCAAAAAAATAAAATAAAATACAACAACAACAACAAAGCTAAGGAACAGCAAGTCACCAAGGTTGCATGAGCGGACACTGACAATTAAACCACACAGTGACTGTAAAACTGGGACAACAACGGCTGCTGCAAAGAATGCTAATACTCTTTATTTTTTTTTTAATAGCCATGTGCACCACACACCAAAGGATACTGATTAGATGACCCTGACAACCTGCTCCACTCGTTACATCTGTGCAGCATGCACTGTCAAAAATACCCGCTGCAATTAATTGTGATTTAATATCATACCACTCATAACAGAAAATCTGTCATTTAGCTCTGCTGTATGTATTTTCTTATTTTGGATGTGATAGATGATGGTAATTTGTAATGGTTCAACAAGCAAATTTTGACAGAAAAGAAAAATGTTATGTTAGTAATTCCACTAAAAATGTCTGACTCCATACATTCAAAAAAAGTGCAGCTGTCCTAGATTTTTTTTTTTCTTTTTCTTTTTTCCTTTGGGCTTCAGAAAGCCAGATGTCAAACTGAGAAAGTGTGGTGATTTGGACCTTGAATATCCTACCTTTGTGTCTTTCAGAGATGAATCGCCATCACTACTCACTCTACGTTCACAACTGCCGTCTGGTATTCCTGCTGAGGAGAGACTTCACCCAGATAGACACCTTTAAACCAGCAGAGTTCCACTGGAAACTGGAACAGGTAAGCTGCTGGAGCAAAGATGACAGAGGGGAAGCTTGTGTTGTTGTCAGTTGCCTTTGCAGATTTGATAAGCAGGCTTTGAAAGCTCGTAAAAAAAGATGTGAAGCCTCCATCCTGGATTAAACATGCACTAAACATTTAGTGGGATGTTTTCTTTACCTCGTTTATTCCATGTTGGTCTGCGTCTGACACTTATGATAAAAAGTCTCTCTCTAAGAATGAGGCCAAAAAATAAATGAATAAAAACAGAATGCAATGACTTCCAAACCATTGTAACAGTATTTAAAAAAATTACCATGAAGACAATATATACTATTTTTCATTTATTTTTAGAATACTTTTCATTTATGATTTGGTCTCTATGTCATTGTTACATCATTTTATTTTTCCCGAGCTGCCTTAAAGGAAGGACAGGAAAGGAAGCACACTGGGTACTGTGCATGGCTGTTACTGAGGCTGTGGGACATGAATGAAACTGAAACATTTATTAAATTGGTGATGTGCACTAATGTTTTATGGAGTTACAGGACCAATAAAAGATAGATACAAGGTCATGAACAGGATGCACATCACAATATATATATATATACATACATACATACATACATATATATATAATTTTTTTTTTTTTACTATTTTTGACTTTTTTTTTCTCCTCCCATTTCATATCAGTCAAAAAGGAATCAACGACTTCCATAGAGTGAGAGCTGTGTCACGTTGCATGGGAAAATAAATTTCAATATAAATATTACAATACAGAAAGTAAATTATATTAGAAAAAAAATAACTGATTAATTTATTTTTTTTTCTTATCGGTTTAAAATTTAAATATGGTATTTCTAAGATCAATGTTTTCTATCATTAGAAAAACATATTCTATGTGATACTTGACCAAAGCAGATAAAGATTAAGTGTGTGTATGTGTGTGTATGTGTGTGTGTGTGTGTGTGTGTGTGTGTGTGTGTGTGTGCGTGTACGTGTACGTGCAGCAGTCTGTTAATCAAGGATGCTGTCTAGAAGTCAGACAGGTCACCTCGACTCACAAGACCTCACACTTTCACCCAGCAAAGACATTTGATTTCTGCTAGAGACTCGCAGCTGAGCCTGGACGTCCAGATGGAGCACCCTGGGCTAATTTGATCAGACAGATCCCTGGTCTTGATTGGGGGAGAACATGAAAGAGGTCATCCATCAGATTCATGACAGAAAATTATGTGTATGTGCGCGTTTGTAGTGTAACATATTCTGGAGGAATTTAGATAGATGCTTTCCACAGAAAATAAGCTGCATGGTTTGTTTTCCAATCAAACTCCACATTTTTTTCTTGTTTGATACATTTTTAAATAATCTTTCTTGTGAAGATGAATCCATATGTCTGCCTGACTGTCCAACACCAAGCACGTATTTGCCTCGTAATTCAGTGGTTCTCTCTATTCAGATTTTGTGAATTTATGGACTGAATTGTTTTCTAAGTTGTTAGCTGTCATTTAAGCAAATTTATACTGCGCTTAATATGATTTCTATAAGGGTTCTCACCAATAGTGATTATACCGTACAGAATTTACCATACACAGTAAACTAAATAATATTGTATTAGACACGTAAAAAACACTTTCATAAAGGCTTAAAAATGGAACAAAGCTCAGAAGGGCTTACACGCAATTAGAGAGATCTAACTCCATTTCAATTTGACTGCCAGTATTTGTCCAGCGGTCACTTGTAAGAAAAAAGCCTTTGAAGGTACAGTATCTTGTTATTGAGCCCCCCTAGGGGGCCAGGTCAACCTCTTCCCTTTCTCAAAGAATCAAAAGCTGGCAGACTGTCAAAACCTCTGGCGTCTTTGTAATTCACAGGAGGTGTCTTCTGGTCAAATTGGAAGGAGCTCAAATGTAATTGGACTTCTCGTGTTACTTGGACAAGTCTCAGCTATTCCTTTATTCTTTTACTCGATTATGTCTTCATCAGTAAAACAGGTAAAACGTCTGGCCTTGATTCAAGCATGGGATTTGCATTTGAAAGCTTTTGCTGTGAACCTGCTGCAAGTAGGCAAAAGAGATGTCAGTGAAAGTGAATGAGGCTTTCCTAACCTCTGGATGTCAGTGGATGCAGATCAGGTTATTGATGTGTCTTAGCTGCTATGCCATTGCTGGAACATAGCACAGTTCGGGATAATCTTAAAACAGGCGCTCCACCTTGTTAAGAATGTATGCAATCAAAAGATTCCCAGAGTTAGGCTTCAAAAACCCTTCACATCCAACAGCGAGATGGTGGTAACATTAGGAGGGACACTACTACTACTGCTACTGGAGGCTAATAACAATAATAACAATAATAATGATATAGATGAGGACAAGATAAAAGGTACATATGCCTCCACCCACAATAGCAGTGAATAATCAAGATATTAGACCTATCATTAACCATAATGTATGACATCAGCCATAAAGTAAAGGGTTGACAAATTGTTTCCCTTTGGACTCATATAACTGACATCAACATGTACCAGATAAATAAGAAATATATAAAATATCTGGATACAGAGCATACAAGTTAAGGCAGTGACTTTTAATGACCATGAATCAGTGGTTATTGATGAACTAACAGTTCAATTCAAATCAATTCAATTCAGTTTATTTATAGGGCACCTATTTACGACAAGTCATCTCACAAAAGGACACATCTAGCAAATGGCAGATGAAGAAAAAGATAAATATGAAGGAATACAGATATAATGTCTGCTCAGACAGTGAAAAGCAATAAAGCTGATTGGACAAATCAGCTTGACAATGAGACAGAAAAGACAATGAGAAAGATGTGAGAGCTTTTTAGGAATTATGAACCTAGAATGAAACCCGTCCTTTGATGATCTTCATGGGTTTTGTGCTTAAGCCATTTTCTATATGAAAGAGCTGTAATTCACTCTTCCTGATATGTGGACATGAATACCCTGCTTTAAAAGATATAAATCAGCACTTTCAGCACATATCTGTAGATGATACACACCTGAAATTAGTTTTGGTAAATAACAGAGGTTCTGTCAGTGGTCAGTTATTCACATATATAAATAAATTAAGAAAAAAAAAAAGAGGAAATTTCTATTTAGTAGACTATTTATTGTCTTAACAATGCTTCTTGGCAATAAATGATATACTTCATTAATAGGTCAAGTGGCAGGTGTGCAAATCTGTGCCTCATTGATGCTGTTAGCTAAGCCACCATGTCTCATAATCCACACCTCACCACTACAGGTGCTTTTTAAATCAGTGTTTGACGTTGTTCCTCTCTCTGATTGCATCCATTACAATTTGACAAATCCACTGCATTTAACAGATTATGCAAATTAGACAATGACATCATTGTGACTTTTAAGACAGCCAATAGCTACTTGAGTTGTCAACACTGGTGAAGCATATAGTTTACATGACTTTATTTTCACTAAAGTAATGAACCACCAGGCCAACTTCCTACCTTTCCTCTCAGCTTTTAGTCTTGTTCTGTTGTTTTGATTCCATCCATACATTCCATAGACTTGATAAAATGCTAATAATAATGATAAAAATGCTAATACCAGCTTTTCCCATTGTTACAGTGAGATGTACATATGTACAATGAGAAAGCCAATGCTGAGGACAAGTTTGCATGTAGAATTGAATTACAGACATAAAAGTTATTACATTAATCGCTTACTACTGCTTCTTAGTAAAATTAACTGCATGCACTTTGTCTCTGCACGCCACCCGCTACCTTACCACTGAACCCCCACTCATCAGGACTGGATTGAGGGCTCGATTTTATTTAATCAGTTCAACTACACTCATGGCAATTATAAAAGGCTGGACTTTTAATTGAATCAAAGTTTTTATTGCAGGAAATCTGGTAGAATTCCTTTACGACCTCGAACGGATAAAACTTTCTGAAGACTGTAAACTGATGGACTTCATTTATAGCAGGCTGCACCATAGTTGTTAAAGT
>JBAMYA010000005.1:16276960-16309842 GCA_037176975.1 Arrhamphus sclerolepis
ATCTTTCAGGCTTTGGTCCATCTTATCCACCATAGGTCAATAGCCTAGTTATGCACACAATCAGGAGACAGGATGGAACTTCTTGGCAGGACCCAACATCTTCTGATGCGTCTTGAGACTCAGCAGACACGTATGCCAATTGTTTAGCATTCCTCATCCTGTAAACTCTAAACAATATAAAAGATTCTGTTCTGAGGTATCTCCTCAGAGCACATCCACTGTTTTCCTGTACAGCTGTGTTGACTTTTCTCCTTTTTGTGCACAAACTGTTCATTAAACTTTTTATAATAAGTTAATCTCTCTGGTGCTTTTTGGTTACAAGAAATTTTGCCACAACAGTTGGTGTCAGAAATTTTTGGGGGCTCTCATCTGGCCGTCTCAAGTTGTCCGTGATGTTGTCTGTGGGGGTCAGCTATCTCCATCCCCCAACCTCGTGTAGGTCTTCAGAGAAGGGGGGGATGGCATGTCTGGCTGTCAGTGCAGAGCCAGAACTCGTCTCTATAAGCACCACTGTGAGATGTGCTGGGTTTCTTTGTTTTGTTTTTTTTTTCCTTTTTTTTTTTTTGCCCTTGACTCTCTCGCTGTCGGGGGGCCACGGTGAGGTGCTCTGAGGTTTGGAGTTTCGTGGCAGTAGAATAGCGATCTGGCCTGAGTTTCGCGGCAGTATATTAGCGATCTATGCCTGCAGTTCCCGGCAGTAGAACAGCGATCTGTGCCAGAACACTTTGCCATAACACTCCCCCAGGAGAAAATTTTGGAAAACAGCCCCTTATATGGTGGATTTTGGTGACTCGTAAGGGAATTAAAATAGCAAAATTAAGACTAAACAAATGAGGGAGACCAAGGCTATGATAGTTTCAAGTTTCTAAATAGTAAGGGTGTGTATTGTCGAGGACCTCACAATACGATACATATCCCGATACATGTCACGATACGATACATGTGTTACAATACAATATCGGAAATGCCCTCACCTATCAAGGCAACAGCAAGCCATACTGCAGCATCTACAGGAGTGGAGGTTGTATTTGTTTTGGCTGATGTTCATAAACTTTTAAACCATGTTTTTTTTTTCCTTTATTCATTTATTTATTTATTTATTAACCCTTCAAAGTCTATCCATCTGGTCCTTTTTCTTCCTCTTTTTTCATATCAATAAATGTCTCAAAAAATGTTGTCTATTTGTGAATTTTTTTTCAAGATAACTTAAACTTTCAAAATCTGGAAACTACCATTTTTACATGTTATGGATGCATTAAACTGTGCGAAATAAAAAGAAAAAAACAAACAAACAAACAATTATTTGAATCTTCAGCAACATATAAGCAACGTAGGTGAACAGGTCCAAAGGTTTGCCTCGACAGTTTTTCCTCCACTAAGTACAGTACTAATAATGCTATTCATAAAACAACTATTTTGAATAGACATTTGATAATGAATTCCACTTACCTTGTATTATACAGCTAAGTGGACCCTGAGAAGTGTTTCAGTTATACACTGTTTCAGTTCAAATTTCTCTGAAATATTTACTGTATTTCTTTCATTTTAAACTGCGTTCACTGTCTTTATGAACTCATGCTAAAGGCTTACTCCAAGTAGAATAACTGCAAAAACAGGCAGACAATGGGAAGGAAAAAAAAGAAACACGGCAAAATGACAGTCGAAACTCCCAGGAAAAAAAAAAAAAACATTAAAATGATTATTTTGAACCATGAAAATACTATAAGCAAAGAAGACACTTCTAAACACCACTAAAACAGCGCTAAACACTCACTATTTGCTCTCTCTCATCCGCTGTCTCTCCCGCTGATCCTCTTTCTCACCCTGCTGAACAACTCAACACAGCACGAGGTCTGCTATCACTACTGTAATATACCGTATACCAGCACAAAGCTGCGCTTCTCAGCTTTTAAAATCCGTTTGAATTATGTCGCTAGCGCCAACAGTGGAAGGGTAATTCTAAGAATGCATGCAATTTTCTGTTGCTGGCAACAGCATCTATTTTTAATCGATATTTGGAGTCAAATCGATGTAGTATATTGTGCAAACAAGTATGGCGATATATCGCCATATCGATATTTTAGCACATCCCTACTGTACACGATGTGGAAGCTAAACCATAATATATGTGTCCATTTTAAAAAGGTAAAACATACAATAAAAAGGGAGAAAAAAACAAAACAAAACCAAGGCATCAATATATCAACAGCAACACTGATGTTTGTTCAAACATTAGTGTTTATGAAACATAGAGACAAACTTTTCATTTACTAGTTTTAAAAAAAAACAAAAAAAAAACACCTTTGCAGATGTGATGAGATCAGAGGGTGGAGAGGAAAGTCTGATAATGTCATCCATCCTGTTCCAGACATGAAGTGGATATGAAAGTGCCTCGAAGTACAATACCAAAGATGGCTCCCATACAACAAGCATTAAGTACTCATGAAATATGAAAATCTGTTTTTTTTCTACGAGTCAGACAATTTCATAGACTAAGTTTACTTTCTTTTTTAAAATCACATCAGATCTCAAGATCTGACTCTAGTTGCACCTTGTTGTTCAAATATGGTCTAATCTGTTTCCAGCCAGACAGCATCAAAAGGCTGAACACAAAGCTTCAAAAAAGAATGTTCAAAAACCAAGAGGTGTCTGACACACCAAACAGTCACAATGTAGCTATAACTTGTGTCTTTTTCCTGAACATTAGTGAAGGATCCTCTCTGTGTTTATGAGTTGTGAGGTGGAATTGAGATTCCCTTAGACTTTGACCCAGAGTTTTCCCCACCACTCACTTGATGGCCCGCCAGTGCTAGTAGCTGCAATACACATTTCTTTATCTCAGAATCCGTAAAGCCAGAACTGGACATATAACAGTTTTGACAAGTGACTGTTCAGACAAATTTTCCAGTAAAACAATTATGGAATTGTGTGTATCTTTACTGGTAAACATTCTGAGTCAATAAAGATTTGATTCAGTACGGTCTGTATGTGATTATTATCTTAGACCATTCTTTCTTAGCAATTAACAGGGATTTTTGTGCTTTTTATGGCTGTACATGCTGTCCTCATTTATCTTCTCAGTTCACATTTAGAGGACACCATCTTTACTCCACCTCAGAAAGACTGAAGCCTCAGTTGTCTGCTGGATCGACTCCAACACATTGATGCCGAAATAAACAGACAGACATTAGTGGAAGTGATGCTTAAACAGTAAGCTGAAAATCTGAAGATATAAAAAGTACATTTACAAACACTGTTCAGTGTGAAAAGCAGGTCAGAACAGAGATTTGACCCAATTTTTTTTAATAAATCCAGACATGCTTTGTGAGTGTGTTCCATTAACTATCAGAAAATTTGCTTCATCTTCCAAAAAAACAAAAAAACTTGCATTAGACTAAACACACGCACAGACACGCACACACTGTGGTTGCGCTCATAACCTCAGCGATGCAATAAAAGAGGGAAGATAAAGGCTGAGGGTGGAGAGCAACTGAGATGAGGAAGAAGGAAATATTTTTGTTAGAATGAGGTCATCAGCATGAATATTTGTGAAGGATTGTGAGCAGGACAGATTGCAGGACTATTGAATCATTCAAAGCGGAGGAAAATGAATAGGAAATGACTACAACGAGAGGAGATTTGTAAAAGGCAGGGCAAAAAAGTAAAGAAAAAGAAATGAATAACCGTAAGAAAACCCATCAAGAAAAAAAAAAAAAAAAAAAAAATCAAAGAAGTGAACATTTCCTAATATGGACAGGCAGACTTAAGGCAGGCACGGAGGGAGGGAGGGAGTGAGGGATGGGCTTGTGCAATGCGTAAACTTAAAAAGCAGGCATCTATGACTGAGCTGAGCACAGAGAATGGTAGTAGATAATCAGAAAGTATTACCATTCCACATACGGACCAACTCCTTGGAATAAGTCTGGATCTGTGCTTCTTCCTTTATTACCGAGCTCTGATAGGATACCAGGAAAGGCACCGTCTCCCATACCTGAGACGAGATGACACAGAAACCTAATGTGTAACGTGAAATCTAATGGCTAATGTTTGGTGAGGGTTGTGTGTTTTTAATCCATCCCATATATCCATTTGATATATTCAAAACATCACCAGTTCATGATTAATAAGTGAAAATAGTTCCATGGCTCGGAGTATTTGCAGTATGTGTTTACCTTGGCAGCATTAACAAGTCTCCAGGCGTTGAGTACACCGAAGCCATGCTGGTGGCTGTGAGAAAACCCTGCTCCATTTACTTGCCAGTCAGCAGTACTGTCACACTGTTTTTAGAAGAAACAGATAACACACATGCAGCCAAGCTCATGTTCTTGTCCAAAAAAAATAAATTCCAACAATCTTGTCATCACCACAAGATTGTGAAGGGCATAAATGTGTTCATGTAAAATGGGCTGGAAGCAAATTTAGTTACTTTAGCAGGTAGACTAGATAGGAGAGCACATAACTGCTCAATATCACACATCTTGTCCACTTAATTCAAAACTAACAGTGTTCAGAGGGTTTTTTTTTAATACAAAACATCATTCTAATGGAGCGGATAAAAAAAATACTTTGTTTTATTTCTGATAAATTTTGTGCAACAACATATTTACAGAGGAAGAAAAAATAGGTTTTCGCTCAACAGCTCTGAAACAAGTAATGACTGATGTTTAAACAGGCTGACCTTGGTGGCTGTGAAGGCGATGATGTGCTGAACATCCCTCCAGCTGAGGCAAGGCCGGACCTCCAGCATGAGGGCCACCATCCCTGCTGCCAGAGGTGCTGCAGCAGACGTGCCAGTGTGGCCATCTGTGCAACCTGTCCCCTGCTGCATGGACCAGTCTGATGTCACCTGCAGAGCAACAGAGGTGAACTCAATGTCAGACATATGGCTCAGAGAATTAAGCACCAAGCTCTCTGGCAAGAGCTTAAATGTAAACTATTTATCAGTATGCAATAAAACAAGGGCACATCCATAATGATTAATAGTGTGTATCCAAAGAGAAGAGCTAAGCCATGAACATGGTATTTTTGAACATAGTGTAGAGCCTGCATCATGGAGCCATTTGACAATACACCAGAGTGGGTAGTAAGAGTTAAGCATGGTTTGTAGGAACAATAAATTTCAAGGGGATTAAACAGAGAGTAGAAACACGACTGTCTGACATGTATGTAATGCAGAATAAAAGAATATTCTAAAACTAGTAGGGCTCCCTTTTTTTTCCTTCAAAATAATATTCCACCTTGTGTACACAGAGGCTCTTACCACAACCTAATATTTGAATCAGGACCCTGGAACTGCTTGGCACTGTGCAAAGTGAGCATGTCTGTGAGTTATACCATTTTAAAAAGCCTCAGTCAACTCTCTCAAAATTGTGAGAACTGCTGTTTTTTGTTTTTTTTTATTATTATTTTTATTCCACTCACAATTTCATAAAATGCATATGCCCTGGTGATGCAGCAGACAGTAATATCCAAAACATACAAGGCAAATTTGTCAGATGTGTCTTTCATGTTCCCCTCCAACTGCTTTAAAGCTTTGTGTTTTCCCCTATAGAAGATTTAGAGATGCACGCTTAAAACTGACCAGGGTTTGTTTGGTTTTTTTTGGTTTTTTTAAACCAGTGAAAATAATGTTCTGTTGTTTTTTTAAAAGCATCACATTTGTTTTTTTTTAATTTCTTTAAAACAAGGTACTATTTTATAGACATTACAAGAGAAAGTAAAACTATGTAATTATCCCACCAGAAAGGGTAGCTCTATTATATACAGTCTGCTGTGCAACTTCTCAAAAAAGTCAATAATCTACTAAATCATAGCCTATTATGTTATTATGCACACATTTGCTCACACCCGAGTTTCACAACTTGGATGTGACTGAGTGCAGGTAAACTACACAAACACTTGTCTCAGGATAGAAAGATACCATTTAAAACTCAAGAACGCCTTTGGCAATAATTATCCTACACCTTCAAATAAGGTTTTAAATACTTATTTTGAGTTTAATTCATCAAGTATTGTTTGTTTTATGGTCAGATTTGTGTGGGAATCCCAAATGTATTTTTTAGATTTATTTTGCATTTAACTTGTACTCTCCTGAAAGGCAGCTTTACTACATGAAAGTATTGTAACTGTCTTTCAGATGACAGTGTACATATATCATTACACTCTTCTGCAGCTCATAAATGTGATTTTATAAAAGGTCCACAAGTCCATTACCAACAGTCACAGTTTATTCTTCTGCAAATCCTGAATATCATTCATTAAAATTATGAAAGTGTTCCAAATCTTGTATCTTTGAGATAATCCCAAACCCATAAAAACAACTTCAGCTCATCAGAAATGTACAAAATACTAATGGGGGAATTTCTGCTTTTCCAGATGTTTGACATGTTCACTTGTTGAGAAAAGCAAAGCAGCAGTGAGTATGTGGAAAGCACTTAGCTTGTAACTGTACTGTGGTGTGCGGTGGATCGGTAGCCTAGAACTTGCTAATTTCTTCTCCCTAAGGCCATAACTTGCCCTGAACAAACTGTGTCACCATGGTGATACTCGCAAACATTGGGTAAAGGAGGTCAGCCAGTTCAAACTGGTCTTTAGTACTGTCATCATTGGCCACCAGCCATCAGATGAAAATAGTGTCTTGTAATGTGGAGCCACTCTTTTGTAGATTTCAAACTATTTTTCACATCACAAACTTCAGTTTTTCATCTCCTTAGGATCCACAGAGGGACAAAGTATTGAATTACACTGCAAGTTTAAAGATATAATGTCTAAAAACTTTGAGGCTTCACACACTATGTGGCTTTTTTTTGTTAAATAAATGACAGTTCTAAGTCACGAGTTGTTGCTCTATAAACTTAGATAGGCTTCAACTTCTCTCTGCTATCAAGCTTACTAGATTCAGAAAATAGTCACGTTTTGCTCTAAAATCATTTCAAGAATCATTGTCAATCAAACTTTAGCATGCATCAAAAACTAAACCTGATATCCACTTGTACAGCAGGGTTAAAGATCACATATTTACTAACAAATAATTAATCTTCAGTCTCCTAACCAATGTGTTTGGAAGCAGTTACAGTTTCAAAAAAATATATTTTCTCTCTTTTTTTTTAAATCACATTACCATTTCTAATATTTCTAGAGACTAATGTAGCTTGTCATTGACCTTTTTTTTAAAAAAAATCATGTTTCTGGTTATGAGTGTTTTATTTCAATAACACCTACAATGCTCCTCAGCTTGTTCCCTCCGCTGCTGAAGGTGACAGCCAGCATGGATGCGCACTCTTCTGCGTAGAATGGCATCCTCCCTTTCTCGTCCACCGCTCCTGCAACGAGCATTTACGCAGACTCAAAAACAACGATCTCTCTGAACATGTCCAAACCCGCACATTCACATACACTTTCAGAGACAGATATGCACACACCCAAGAGTCTCTTAGTCTTACCAATTGTGATGGTGTAGATGGAGTTGGCGTAGCCATCATAGTTGCAGTTGTCATTGTATTGGCCTCCATTACCGCTGGCAACCACGAAGATGCTCCCAAAGCCTCGTCTACCTGCTATCACGCCATGTTGGAGTGCTGCCTATAGTGGAAAAAAAAAGTGAAAATGAAAAAGATTTGTAAAGATAGAGGGGAAAAAAAGCATTACTCAAGTGAAGTTACAGCACACAGTGGTCTTCTTCTCTAACATTAATGACATGCTGCAGTTTGCTGCCCTCTGCAGGATAAAGAAAATATAAACCAAAAGCCTTACTTTTCCCAGCGGATGAGGCCCATCCACAGTGTGCCCATCATCATCTGGACCCCAACTGAAAGGTGCAACACTCAATATAGAATCAAAGGAACACTCAAATATTATATTATGGGATGTTAAAACATAATGCTTTTTAAAACAATTGAATGCAGTCATGTTTTGAGTACGCTTGCAGAGAGATATTAGATTACAAAAAACATTTTCTTTATGGAAATATCAAATCATTCATTTAAAAACAAAATCTGACAAAGACACTTTTTTTTTTACCTGCAACTGTAGATGTCATTCACTTGGTAATGTTTATTGAAGGCTATAGCCTCGAGGCTGTCTGTAAGTGGGCCGTCCAGGACTCTGATACCTGCGCAGAAAGCAGCAAAGCACAATTATAGTTCCCCAATGACTCACTGTCTGTCTCAAATGTTTATAACTCCAGAGTCTTGTGGCTTTTCTGACAACACCAGTTAGAATTCTGCTGTCTATACTGTACCTGCCACCTTACTGCCGTAGGCCACGCCCACAGCACAGAAGCTGTTGTTGGGAACTGCTGCGATCTCGCCTGCACACCGAGTCCCATGGTGGTTGTCACTGCGAACGTCTGGGTGAGGCATGGGGTCGGGGTCGTTGGAGTTAAGGTCATAACTGCCCTCTGGACTCTAGAGGGACGTGCAAATAAAAATTAAGATCATATGGTTTACTTTCCCGAAACTTTATTTTGTGTTTGACAAAACGTGTCTAACTGGAAATCTTTTGAATCTTTTCAGACTAAAAGCAGTGGTAATAAAATTGCACGTTGACACGTTAAAAAAAATAAAATAAAAAGCTCTTCCTCTTTCCTGTGAATCACGATGACTTCACTTCAAGATTTCAATCTGTTCACAAACAGTTCCAAGAATAGCAATTAAACCTTAACTATGAAATGAATCAATCCACTGATAGTTTTGACAAAAGCTCTTAACAGTTTTCCTCCACCCAACTTCCCGCCCTTATTATTAGACTCTGTGCTCTTCTAAGAATTAAACCTGAGGTAACAATAAACCAAAAAGAAGTATTATAACATCCAGTTATTCAGAGTTGTTTTCACTGTTCTGACTTACATAGTTGAGCTGAATGTCCTGGTGGGTGTGTTCCACCCCGTCATCTACAACCACCACTGTGACTCCCTGGCCAGTAATGTTGCGCTCCCACACTCCCGTCACATTTATATCCATACCTATATTGATATCATTATGCTGTGGAAACAGCAGGAAGGGAAAAAGGGGGAGTTAATAGGGAAGGAAGATGAGAAAAGCTGGAGGAAAAAAAAAAGCTTTAACTACAATAACATTGTGGACAAACAGTCAGGCGACGTGTCAGTGACTGCAGGTCTTTGTTTGTGCAGGGCTACAGAGATTAGTGACAGTATCAGTACAAAGCAGGTTGCCTTGAAATGCCCTTTGTTTGCTTGATATTTTTGTGGCGCAGTGAACTTTGAAAATGATTGACAATGTGCTGTATTAATACATCACAGATGTTGTTCAGTCCCCAATCTAGTAAACTGCTGTCATTAAATACATCAACTTTTGCCAGATACTTTGGATCTCTTGAGTTTGCTTTCCAAGAGTCAGTTCCATCTTTCTTCTTCCAGTCTGCTCAGAATAAACTCCATAAGAATACTTTGTGTACACACAATAAAACATGTTTTGGGTGTGTTGGGTGTGTTTGATTAACACTTGGCGCACTTCTAATGGGTCATGAGGTTATGACTGAGATGGATTACTTTCACTTGCATCAATATGTTGTTTTTATTAAAAAATATACTGCTTACTCTGTTAACTGTAATAGTAGCTGCAGATAACTATGAACCCAGCTGTAATGGCTAAAACACAATTTGAAAAATCTTTTTACAACTGCGAAGAGCAATGAAAGACCTTCTAATCAGCCTTTAACCAGGTCAAGTATTGGCCAGCTTTAAACAACTTGCGGTAAGGTATGGTAACAATGCTTGTTGCCTTACCTTACCTATTTATTTTGTTTTATTTAGTTGATGTATACTTCGATTTTTGCACAGTTTAACTGAGATAAGGGATGTCCAGTAGTGGTTTGTTTAGGTTCAGCATTCTTGTAATTGTATTTTAGTCATATTAAAAATAATAGAGCCATTTTAATGGAAATATTAAACCAGTAAGGGAAACCAAGTTTCAAAAAGGAAACACACCCATAAATTTGGTTTACAATAATCAGAACTCATTGTGACTTTCCAGTTTGTGGAAATGTAAACTAGTTCTTACAAAGTTCAAACAAGTATAAAACCGACACTAATGATAGCCCAGGATCTGAACCTGAAAAGTAATGTGAAGTAGGAATACATTCTCACCAAATGCCACTGTTTAGGGTAATTTGGGTCATTGAAAGCCAACGATCTCTTTGAGCGGCTGAGCACTTTCTCCTTAGAGTACCAAAGGACATGAGGGTGGGTCGCTAGAACATCCCCTGGTTGAACACTTCTTCTCCAGACTCCTCCGACAGTTCCAGCATCAGGTTTTACAGAGCACAGCAAATAATGGCCTTCCAACTGTCCAACCTGTCCCAGGTTCTGCAGTCCAGCCTGCTCTGCTACCTGTAAGGAAAAAGAACATTGATGATGGCTGCAAATTAAATGAAAAAAATACTTCTAAAAGTGGCTGACTTCATGTTTGGATTTTTTTTTTTTTTACCACTGACACAAAAAATAAAGAAACAAACAAAAAAGGTGCATTAAAGACAATTTTAAAACAGAAAACATATTCATGATAAACAGCCAAATTGTAGAAGAAAAAAAAAAACACCAGGGGCCAGACAATACAAAAAAGAAAAATAAATTCTTTAAGTAATAACTAAATGGGAGTAATGATCCTTTCATAAGAGTTTGTTTCCATTTTTTTTAAAAATTGATTAAAGAGTCCTTGAGTGTCTTGACACCATATGTTAAGAGAAAATTGTACCAGAACACAAATGTTCTATTACACTACAAAGACAAACAAAATAACGAAAAATTAGCTTTAAATGGTCAGTGACTTGGACATGAATGGCATATCCAAGTACTGTTATAATTTCAACAAAAATTATAACAATACTTGGATTAAAACAAATAACAAATTAGAAAAAACTGTTACGTCTACTAAAAGAAGTATTAACGAAGTATTATACCCGGTTGGCAACGACATCCAGTGGCACGGAACTCCCTTCCCCATCTTCATCTTCATGATGAGAACCAGTTTGAAGTCGGACCGCCCAAGACTGGCCTGGGTCGCAGGAGGGTGACAGCCACGGCAAGGAATTAGATGTGGGTACAAATGGACGAGAGGGAGTGACGGGAGGCAGAAGCATAAGCAACAAGAGAGCTAAGGAGGACAAAAAAATGAGAAAGAGAAATGTTGGGAGGTAGGGTGCTGCCATGGCAAAGCTGGGTGACAGAGCAGGTCAGCCAGGCAAGCCCTCTTCATCTGAGCAGCAATCTGGACAGCAGACAAGGACAAACAGAGAGACAAGAAGAGTGAGAATGAGCGACTGGTTGCTTATCATCTGTGCACAGCATTCAGAGGTTGCTTATTAAATCACAGCATCACGCTAACTGGACGCCTGTTGAGAGAGCTGATCTGAGGCAGATCTTCTCAACACCAATCAAAAAAGTCTTTCACATCAGAATGTTAACACTACTTGTATTAGTATGGAAAACAATGAAATAGAAACAGTTACTATAGTCTTATTTAAATAAATACATAAACAATACTTGAATGTGATGGTAACAACTCAACTTAGAAATATAAAATCTTCATGAAACAAGCGTGAAAATGCTCATGAATGTGCCCTGTGTGTGTTTATAATCCCATACAAAAGGCAGTAACTCTTGTTAAACTCTTTACTGATATTATGGACAACTAAACAGAATAAGTTTTCTTAAAGTTAAACTGACCAACAGCAAAAGTGTATTTATATTAATCCTATGCTACATTATTAAATAAAACAACTACAAAAAGTAAGGAAATTTGTGTCTAAGATTATTAATTTTGACTTACTGTAATTGATAATGGATTGAGATGGGGTTTATGTTTCCCTTTCCCTTTTCTGTTATAGATTATAACAATGTTTCTTGGCAATAAATTTTAAACCACTGGAAAGCCTTGATTATTTCCCTTTTAAATGGTTCTGCCTTTATAAGGAACATGTATTTGTGGGATGAGCAGCAGGGCTCCTTTCATGCCTTGCGTCAATGAAAATTTGTGAAATAAACGGGTTTTCCTACGGTGAGACCTGTTACCTAGCAGCATTACAACAAATAAATAATGTACCAAACACAAACTTCCTTACTTTTGTGCTTAGAGAAACACTGCGTTACCATGTGAAACACAACGTTGGATAAAAATGTAACTAACACTAACACTATTATGGTGAGCCGTCATTTATACTCCTTCGTGCGTTTCCGCTAACACAGGATTAGTTAGTTGGTACATAGCTTTGATGATTTAGTTTTTATTTAGCTCGTAGGCTAGCTTACGTGACAGCTAGTCGAAAAGGTTCGTTATAAATAAACTGCCATTTACAATAAAAAAAAATCCCTTCTGATTTGAAAACAAATAACTTATAAAAACGGGAGGAAAAGCAGCTCCACGACCTGGAGTGAGACTTTACCCGTAGCGTGGTTGTGTTTTTTTTAAGTAAGCTTTTGTCCTCGCGGTAACGATTAAGAACGTTGCTCGTTTATCAAACAAGGTCTAGTGGATGATAGCCGGGTTAATATGCTGCCACAATGTAATAATGTCTAACTTTCCCACCTGTGCTGATTCTGTCCTCGTTTTCTGGCGAATATTTTGAGTAATTTCGCTGAGCTTGTCATCTCATTTCCGTAACACATGAATGCTGCTCACCCATACGTACTACGTCATTAATTAGTCAGTGCGCATACGTCATGCGCGATCCTTGATTGGTCCGGAGCCAAGGTAATCGTTTGAAAAGGCAGGTAAAAAAAAATAAAATAAATAAAAATCATGCTAGATTGCACCGTAGACTGGGTCGTGAAGGGTGGGACATTCAGCTATGATTGGTCGTTGGAGTCGTGGCGAGGTGTCGGATTGGTTAGGATCAAGTGTAGGTTGGGTCTTTGAACCCGGTTGATACGATCCGAGTGTCATATTCTTGGTGTCAACAAGAGGGTAGATTTAACTTATTTGTGCTTCAGCTTTAACATTAGTATTTCCATATGTTTGCATTACTGCAATACTTCGGTAAAAAAAAAAAATAAATAAATAAATAATAATAATAATCTTATCAGACACAAATTTCCTTACTTTTTGTAGTTATTTTATTTAGCAGAGCAGAACGAGAACATAGTCTTGTGTATTTAAGCACAACTATTTATCTTAAACTGATCCTGTTTAATTTAACTAAAACTTAAACAAGGTACAAACATTCAGCTTAATGCCCTTATAAGGCTATGTGGATATCTATGTCTATGTAGCCTATGTCTATGTATGTTTCATTCTCAATTATAAGATGCTGCTGTAATGTATGGTGTAAGTTTAAACTTTTACAGTATTAGATAATCAAACAAAACATTTTTTATCATTGCCTGTGTGCACTCAGGAAATACAGATTTTATTATTAAAATAATTATTTAAGTATGATTCTTAAATGACTTCTCTACTGATAACACTTCTACCACACACTGTAATTAGGTTTCCATGGTGACATTTTGGATTTAAGTCATATATTAACATTGAGAACAATTGTTTAAATAAACTAAGGACAAAAACAAGGGAATTTGTCTTTGGTAGATTATTTCTTTGTTGTAACAACGTTTCTTAGCAGTAAATCTCAGACCGTTGGAGAGTCCCTTTTTCTTTTTTCAGTGGTACAACATTTATAACAGGGTATCTTACCTGCCCGGGGCAGGTAAGATAAGGAAAGTGTAAGTGTAGCAACTTACCTTATAGCAGCTGCCCAACGGGACAGTCAACTTGTATCGATGTATTTTTTGCTAGGGCTGAGCGCATTAACGCGTAATTTAAGCGTTAAAACATTAACGACGGCACCTTTTTTTTTTTTTTTTCACTTTTATTTTGAAAGTCCGTTCCTCTCAGAATCTGTACATGGATTTACATTTCATGGAAAAGAACCGGTGGGGTTTAAAAAATTGAGAAAGGTAAGGAAGTTAAATCAATCATGGACATATTAATTTTAACCTTCTTCTTTCTGCCGGAGAAGTTGAAAGAAGAAACGTTATTTGCCCTGAGCCCCTCCCCGTCCCAAAGCACTGGGAGGCGATCAGTCTCACAACAGCCTCCCAGTGTTCCCAGCTGCAGCCAGGGTAACTCTGTCAAAGCGTCTGTTTTGGGTCACTTTGGTCCCAAGCCCTTTTAAAGGAAGAGCTAGATTCTACCCCACGGTAGTATTTAGGGTGTTTTTGTCTCTCCCATGATGCTATTCCTCTCTCCTACAACGTCCATTACAATAACATGTAATGTAACAAAACAACAAACATCATAAATATTTGCAAATGTTTGTTATTCTATATATTTTAGTGTAAAATTCTGGGCAACCACCACATTTTTTCTGACAGGCAGATTTCACCTGGTGGTTGCCTAGTCGTGTAACCTAAAAAAGTTAACATCAAACCCTGTGTAAAGAACATGGATTTTTTTTTGGATAAGCATGGGGCGTAACTCAGTAACAGTATGCTATAATCAGGTGTCTGCTCCAAGAGAAAGCATGCCACGTTTGACTGATTAGGATTAGGATAGGGCTCATGTGATGGGGCAACTTCAAAGTGTTCCACAAAACCAGGTTGTGGCATTATTTGGAGTGAGACCAAGTACCATCTGCAAACTGAATGCCAACTTCCATATAACAGAAGGCGTCAGAGACAGGCCACAAAGTGTGTGTCCCAAGAAAACAGCACTGAAAGAAGACTGTTTCCTTATCGTGTCAGAACTTAGGAACTGTTGGTTGTTTTCTACATATTTGCAGTCAAAGGAAGGACACTACCTCCATAATTTGGGGAGTAGGGTTTGGAGTAGAGAATGGGCTACCAGCAGTCCTGACTGCAACCCCATTTATCAGTTGCAGGATTGGCTTGGGCGTGCTGTTCAAGCCACAGTGACCAATACAACTGCTTTGGCTGACTTCAGACAAATGCTGGTTGAAGACAGGGATGCCATCCCACACCAGTGGTTGAACGTCTTGATGAGCAGGATGAGGAGGAGGTGCAAGGCTGTTGTGTGTACGTATAATTCTAACACACTCTACTGAGACTTTTGTTACATTAATAAATTTAAAGCATCAAATTGTCAGTGTAGCTTGTTTCTTCAGACTTCAGTCATCATATCCACCAAACAAGACTAAAAAAAAAAAAAAAAAGAATAAACAAAATATTGTCTGGCATTGGCAGAGAACATTTGACCAAATTTTTATGGGTTCAACTCACATACTTTGCTGTGCTGTTCACCTCACAATTGCATGTTCCTTACAAATGTGGCACCATTTAAATGGTAAATAATCAGACTTACAAACAGTCTAAGAGTTCTTGCCAATAAGCATTGTTACAACAAATGAAAAAACTGCACTTACTTTTGGTGCTCGGCTTATATATGAAATCATTTTAACTTTATCAACACTGTAGTGGCTTCTGGAACTTCTTGCAGCTTCTGTAAAATGTAGCAATCAAAGAGATTTGATTTCTAATTATTAGTGTGCAGTCAGCAAAGAGTATTCGCACCCGCTAACCCCCTCTGTCGACAAAAAACACTAACCAACAAATCTCAAGTGGTTAAATTGGCACGGACATAATCAACCTACACCCGTGTGACCTCTGCATCCATATCACTGTGACAACCACAACAATAATCAAAATAAACAAAACACCAACTCTTAAATCCCAATATCAAAGTATTATGGCTCCTGCAATCACATCTGTGTACACTTCAATTTAACATTTGCCTTGAAGGAATTAAATACGAAAGACATTTTCCAGTTACAATAAGTAGTTTATTGGTTTAACAGTGCTGCCAGCACCTGACAGATAAATATTCAGTTCTGAGTTTTTTTTATTTACAGTTTGTTCAGAGACAACACAAACTGTCCCTGATAAACATACATAATATTCTTAAGTGTATAACATACTTTGGGCTGGTTTCCTTGTCTAAGCATGTATGGTCCCCATTGAAAAGTATGGTGAGTGGTGTGTGAGCTGTTTGTGAAAGAAGCCCTCTTAAGTCTTAAAATGATCAGATGAGTGCAGAAGTAGTTTGCGAGAATAAATAAGCACTCTGTGTTCCGTGCCTGTGCAAATAAAAGATCTGGAATGGACGCATTTTATGTACAATAGATACATTTAAGCTACCAGTATAAGAAGAAAAAGTGACATCTTATATTGACTGATCAGTAGTGTCAGTTTCCCACAATGCAAAACTGACTGTTATACTGTAAATGTTTTACAGTCTGATATTTCAGTCACATAGTCTTTCGACCTTTGCTGGCATGTGCAAGATTATGTAATTTCATGGATGCAGCATCTTTATAATTTTCATAAGTAATAACTTCTGTTTGCTTTTCACTTACAGTACAGCTGTGAACGCACGCACACACACACACTCACACACACACAGGTATGAGCAGTTTGCATTGTTCACTCAAAAGCCACAAAGGTAAGAGCTTCAAACACACATGTAATCACACGTCCATACAAATGAATCATACAACATCAACTCACACCCAACAACACAATTCCTCATATTCTATTCATATCCGGGTTATGAAATGTATTCATTTAGCTGTTTCTGGTGTATCTGTCTAATGTTTTCCCAAAGTCCAATTCACTTTGTGTAGAAGTCTATCTAGGCTGCAAGACCAGACATCAATAGTGCTAATTTGAACCCACTTCATCCGGTTTGGGGTAGTGGGGGTGCTATGAAGCCTATCCAAGACTTGGATACCAATCTTTTCTTATCCCAAATGCATCTGTGTGATTTACTTTTTTACTATCTATAGTAAAGGACATGTTTTTTGTTTTGTTTTGTTTTTTTTCTTTGTTTTTGCCCCCCACCCACCCAGCACCACCACCACATAAGTTCCTGCAGCCATGCTGGTCTGCATAGGTAGCTTAAACAGGCAAAGTTTATGCTGACAACAGGACTTTTCTTTCCCTTGTCTCATAAATTTGTAAGGGCTCTTGTAATCCTCACAAACAACCTCAGAACAGCGAGGCTCACTGTGTGTATCAGCAACTTCTATATATTTTATGTCATATTCCTGAAGAATCTTTTCAAAGCTCTTTCAACTGCACCATCATTTCATAATGTTGGACATCCTTTTTAACACAAGCCATCTTTGCATGTGTTTCACATGTCTGCGACAACTTCTTTGCATTTATTTTAGGAGTGATATGTCATCTGCAAAGTCCCCGTGTGGGTGAAGGCAGCGAGCAAAGCGCCACTGGCACACCATGAGACACAGGGGCAGCATGAAGAGAGCGCAGATTCCAGCCATGATGTAGGCGATGGTCATCAGAGTGGACTCATCTGTCTGGGGGATGTTGTAGCCGCAGTCTTCCAGATCCACGCCATGGAACGGCCCCTCCACAGAAGCAGTGCGAAACTCATCGTGCACTACAAATGGGAGAACAGAACTGAAGGTGCTTAAGAGGCATATGGATCAGAATTAACAGATGTTGCAGGCTACAAATGACAAGGAAATCACTGTCTTTAAGGAGATTCCTGAATTTTTTTCTTATCAGCATTTAGTCCCTTCATCACAACTCTTTCTTGCTATGGGTGTATGTATTTCTTTTACCTCTGTTTTAGTTTTGCAAGATAAACCTAGGTCTAAATCCTTTCCCACACATCCTTCTCATCTTTTTGTCCTCTCCTCCTCACCATGGCAAGTGCTCACTGCAAAGCCGATGCGTTTCTTCTCACGGTCAAAGACAACGTAGAAGCCCTCCATGATGACAGCTCCCATCACTGTGCCCGTGCTGGACTGAGACACCGCAAACTTATAGCAGTCCTCCTGAGCAGAAGCCACATCCTCTACTGGCCGCAGGTATTGCTGCATGATAGAAAAGCAAAAGTAAGAAAGAAATCAAGCTGTGGCTTTAGACACAAAATATCACAAAAAAAGAAAAACCAGGCAGCTGCATACACATTGTGTCCATTGTGATTAACCGCATCATATAAAAAGCCAACTCTCACATACATTAGTTAAGAGAAACATTATAAACTCCTGTTAGGTCCTATGTAGAAGCAGCAACGACTTGGAAAGGGTTTACAAAGTCAGGGCTTTATATCTCTTTATTTTCTTTATTCTTTCTTGAATGTATTAAAGCTAGCACCAAGCCATTGGTATATGTGTATAAAGCACTTAGGTACTCTAGATGTGTAGATCATTTATGGTTTGTTTTCAACAATGCCATGCAGACGATCTGATCTAAAGTTTATGAACACAAAACACAGTCCTGGATGGTGTGCTTTGCAGTAAATGCCCAATGGAAATTGGTTGTCAATGTCTTTTTTGTGTCATCTTTGCAGAAGCTGATTATATTTTAAGTATTTTTGGCCTATTGGCTACGATAAATTGTAACATAATAGGAAAATCTGGATACCGTGTTGTAATTACGTAGTTGTCCACTAGAGGGCTCCCAAAAGTTCCATTATCTATGCCCACTATTTCCAGTACAGGGTCACGGGGGCTGCTGGAGCCTATCCCAGCTCACTTTGGGCAAAAGGCAGCGGCTCACAAAGTACAGCTATAAAATGTAATATTCAGTTTACAGTTCACAGTTTGTTGGTATAACAATTGTTTATATCTATTCCTGCACACACAACACATATTCTATAAAGCAAGATTTATCTGTTGTAGAAATTAGAGCAAAAAGTAAAGGAGGTACAAATTTTAATTATAGTTTGATCTTTCTGTCAGCATGAGGGTCAGGGGCCACTTTTAATAAGAAATGTTTTGTGACTTTAACATTAAAGTGTTAACTCCTATTTAAATGTGTACATTTATTTTTTCCTTATTCTACACTTTGATGTGATGAAATACCTCAAGGGCAGAATGTCTTATTGTGCTGAGACTTCCTGCCAAAATGCAAAGGGAAACATAAACCCTGTCTCAATCCATTATCAATGACAGTAAGTCAAAGTCCACCGGACGCATGACGACAATATACCCTGTGTAACAAAAGTGCTTTGGAAATTAGAAAATTATTTTAAGTTTTAGTTTAGTGATCATTCCTTCCCACAACTTTCATCTGGGCATGAAGTTCATGGAAGACAAAAGCCTCCACATGTAGAGCTGGTCACTTAAATGAATCAAAGCCAACATTCAGAACCAATAACTGACGTAATCTTGCCTATGTCTTGTTTGTTGTTTGTTAATATTCATTAAGTGTTTCCCTCAACTTAAATTACAAAGATATATATACATTAAAAACATATTTGTCCCAGTTATAATTGTTGTGCATATCTGCAGCAAAACCTTGTCAGTGATCTGAGTGCAAAAAAAGAAAAATCATTGCTCATTAAATATAAATGATGTGAAATATTCAATGAGTTGCAGTATTGATTTAAGGTCATATTGACCAGCCTTAATACCACACTGAGGTGGTGATCCTTTGCAGGATTTGTGCTGCAGAGCTTTTTTCCGTGGAGAGACTGAGCAGTAAGACTAAAAGGAGTGGTAACTGTAATCATGGGTATGCTATCGTGATGGAGGGTCTCTGCACACCAGATATTGAACTGCTGGGTGTGTATTTCTGCCCATGTTGTCTAGAGTTACCTGTCAATGTGACATCATCAGCTTCGCTGTTGCTAGGTGACAGACACAACATCCCAATACATTCATAGAAATTTCTCTCCTGCACTTGTAACATTTATCTACTGTTGTTTTGTTTTTTTTATTGCAACAATATAATTTCCCCTTTAGGGATTAATAAAGTATTATTCAGTTCAATTACTGTAATAGAAAATGCAATAGCTAGCTTGACAGCACACACACACACACAAAAAAAAAACGGAATTAGCTAAATAAGTGATGTCTGTTTTATTCTCAAACATTTAATTTCCCTTTATTGGGGTTTGGCCACAAGTATTTGTGACTGATCCTTCATTTAAGCATGGTCTTGTCTTGAGTCATGAGTTAAACACAGTACTACAAATAGGAATTCTTAAGTTAAATAACGACTGGCCAGTGAGTGTTGAAAACAACACTTCAACAGCTGTTAGTTACTGTTTAGTTCATAAGCAAATATATTAGTTAACTATATTCCAGCTGATAACAACTTGCTGTTAATAGCAAAACAAAAAAAAAAGAGCAGCAGGCTACTGACTCAGCAACTGATAGCTGATATAGCAACTGCATAAAGATAAGGAGGCTGTATAGTTCTGCTTTGTATTGGTGACGTGACATAACAGAGCCCTGCAAATCTGAACAGCTCACTTGTTGACACATTTCAAACTTAAGTGGCTCCCCTTTTGTTAAGTTTGTAGTCATTTCAAGCCCCCCCCCCCTTTTTTTTTTCTTCATCAAAGAAAATATGGTAGTTCCTGATCACTGCTCTACTAAAGCCGATCTAGATATTATATATCTAGCAATTACCTGTGGTAGGATGGAGATTCTGAAGGACTGGTTGCGATTTTCACTCATCAGGTAGAGGGATATGACTGGGAAAATGTGCCAGGGTGTAGTACCGGCCTGCCAGCATACCAGCTGCTCTCCCAGCCAGAACCCAGAGGGAAACTGCTCTGTCTGTAAGGCAAGGTCAGAGGGATATCCATTCATTCCTCGCTAATAGCTGTTCATTATGTTGCAGACTCAGATATGGAGGCTGCAGCCTGTCCAATAAATATGGGTGGAAATGTAGTTAACCCAAAACCTTCTCTCATTTTAATTTTTTTATGAACCTGTATTGATTTAGGTTCTTAACCAGGAGACCAAAAAGATGGACCATGACAAAGTACAAACCAAACGCACTGGATTTATCTTGTAGCCTATCCAGTGTAGATGGATACTTTATATTAGAAAACTTTAAAATGTGGTTTTGAAAAAGGAAGACCAAAAGTTAGTAGAGGACGACCCTGAACTTCAATATAGTAAATATGATAACCCTGAAGAAAAGCTACAACAATCAGAAAAGATGTTAAATTAATACATTGATTATCAATATATAGCTCTGCTTTTATCAGATGAGTGTTGATTGGCCCAATGAATTACACACAAGAAAAGAGACAGAAAATTAGTGCAAATGAAGGTGTCTGTGGTACAGTGAGGACTGACCGAAGAGGCTGCTTCAATAGCCTTGACTGCAGCCTGGAAGACTTTCCTGGGCAGCCGGAGGTTGGTGGTGCCACTGTCCACAATGCTCTTATCATAGTTGTACTGCAAATGATGGTTACATAGCAACACATTACAAGCTTTTAATAACCACCAAATCATCGCATTCTTTTTATTTCTTCACGAGATCAACTCTTACTTCTTTACAGTCCATGTTGAGGTCCTGCCCATTCACCTCAATACGTACGATAATAACCTCATAGTACCACTCCCTGCGGATGGGAGTGTACCAAAGCTCTCCCACATAAAGCGACGAGTCCACTCCTCCGATGATCTAAGGGCACAGGGGAAGAATATAATCTCACGCTCTTCGAAAGCACATTAGATAATTTGCGTGTATGTGTGTGCATGTCACCATGCTGCCGCCGACTGTAGAGCTGCCGAGGGAGTAGTTTTGGGTGAAGCCTGCACCACACAGCTGAAGAGAGAAGAGGTTGGGCACAGACGTCTGGCGAACCAAAGAGTCAAAGAAAGGCTCCAGCGTCTCGTCAGGCTGGAAGATGAAGAAGTATATGAAGTGCAAAAGTTGTCTGCATGACCAAACCCGCTGAGTAAACTAGCCATTCATTTACATTGGTGCCTGTAAGTCAGTGATTGGTTTAGAAGGTCACCTTTAAGGATAAATGTAACTGAAGATGTAATGCAAAACATTTATTGACATATTCCCTTTAGATTTCACATAATACAACTAGGGCTGGGCATAAATTAACGGCGTTAATTATTTTGATACACATTAATGCACTTTTACTTTGAAAGTCTGTTCCTCTCAGAACTGGAACAGGTCGTGGAAAACAACTGGTGGGGATCGAAAAATGGAGAAATGTAATTCTATCATGGAGATTTTAATTTCAAACTTCTCCCAGATGATGGAGTTGATAGAAGAAAAGTGATTTGTAGACACCTCAAAGCTGAATTTTTCTATCAAAGGAGCAGTGTTGACAATTGCATGACTTTCTCGCTAAAATTTCAAAACCCTTCTGGTGTACCCTTTTTTTTGGTTTGTTTTCCTCAAATACAGGAATTCAGTGAACGTAACACTTTTCATTTAAACCAGGAAGTCTTACTTTGGTTTCATCTGTCCACTTTTTTTTTTATTTTGCTCTTCAACCATCTGAATTTCCCTTGTGATCTTCAGCAAACTGCATCTTGTTATGGTTCTTCTAATGATAGAATGAAGAACATTAACCAGCGCTGGAGAGTCTTAAGCTGGTTATAAGTTGTGTTCCTTAATGTCATGGCAGAATATTTCATATGGTGGTTGGGATCACCAGCTCTTTGTCTGAGGTCATTAGCGATTAGCGATTTTTATATCCATCCAACATCTCTCCCTGCTTATTTGCTTATTTCGATTTCTGAAGCCTTCTGGAGGAAGGTGGACCACACCCCGGATACGGGCCCACGTAAAGCTCAACGATTTTTAATCTCTGTCTTTGTTTGGGCATGTGTGTATTTTATTTTTATTTTTTTATTTTTACTTAAAACAATCTCAATACAGTAAACACTTGAAACCATGAAAACCATTTTTTGTTTAGTTATCTACTTTTTTGAAACATTTCCTTTTAATCATTCAATAATTTGTTTTCCATAGCTCTTTCTAGCTGTTATTATGCATTAGTAAAATCTGAATTTTCATGAATGTAATTATATTACTTGACGAATTACAGAATTGCTCTTGTTTGTTTGGATCCCAGCTAAAGACTGTTTAGCTTTTAGCTGTTTAGCTAAAATATTTAGCTTTTGTCCACATCTTTTCCTTGTCCCTGTCTTATATGTTTTACTCCCTCATTTCATATTGTTTATTAAATGTTACTGTCAGAAATCAAGTTAAACAATCTAAATTAGTCTCTCAAATAACATAATTTCTGAGTACAGGCTTCTGAGCTCTGATCTGTAAGATTTATAGATGATTACTTACACTGATAGATGAACGCCTTAAAACTTTACTCATATCCCACATTTGTAGAGTTTGTTCCCAGAAATGCAATGACCAATGTCTGATCTTCTCACCCGAGCAATATCAGCATAGGCAAGCCCCAGGATTCCCTCCCAGTTAGATCCATTGATGAAGAAGCGGTCCGACTGGGTGATCGCAGCAATGTTGGCACGGAGTGTTGCATTGGGGCCATGTGGCACGGAGACCAAGTCGGTGCCGAGCTCCCCTTCCCAGCGACCCTGAGTGTAGGGAACATACACGCTCCTCCCCATGTCGCGGTATGAATTGGAACTGTGAACGGACAGAGCAGAATAGATAGATAATGTTTCCTTGAAGAGCATTTTAGTTAAACCTCTTCACCAAGTGTGGCTGTATATTTCACAACCGTGTCGATACTCACAGTGAACGATGGTAGTATCTGCGCAGGAACGGATGAGCAGCTGCCCCAACAGCAAAGTTGCTGCTTCCTGTGTCCACTAGGATATTTAACTAATAAAAGCAGGGGTGGGGTAAACAAAACAAATTATTTTTTTCATCTATGCTGTGCAGAAGTTATTCATTTTGTATTGCTCCTACTTTGGACATCATTTCTGGATTGTTATGTTAATCTTTGCCATTTTCACTTTGTCAATCTACAACACACTTTTCTCTTTGTCTGTTTCTCCTTTCTTGGAGTACCCCGCAATGTTTTTCTTTGACCTTAATGTGCTTCCCCATCCTCTCTGTCTTCAGCCATACTTTCCTCTCAGGTTGCCCTCTGTACTCACCCTCCCTCCCATCTCCTCCTCTTTTGTCTGCATCTCTGCATGAGTATCATATTTTGTGCAATCAGTCAAAACAGTCAGGGAATGTGTGAATGGAGCACATAGACAGTCAGTCGTGGAACCGTCTGGATACAGTTTCTACTGTCCGTCCATTAATTTATACATCATCTACATGTAGCCTCCTGTGTGCTTTACGTCCAGGGCGTCGTTTGTACACTAACTTCATTTTTGACAGACAGATTCTAGGAAAGACAAAGACATTAGTAGTAAGGTTGGACATAGTGGTACAGAAACACACAAACAGGCTGCCATGGAGCCAAAGCAAACTATTCAATAATGGATTGGCTCTTAAAATACCCAGAGAAGTGCTACTGTCTCAAGGGCCAAGCCTGACAGCTCAGAATAAATCCTGACTTTGTCTACTTTACTTTGTTCTAATACACACACACACACACACACACTGTATGTCGACATCCCCAATACACACACGGCCAACTTTTACAACAAACACCATCACTATCAGTCATCGTGTTGTACACAGCTTTCCTCTCTTCAACAGAAATGTGCTGACTGTCCAGGATTGAGCTGTTTCTTTCACAGACATGTGCACACACACACACACACACATACACGTGCACTAAAGGATGCATCCTGACACTCTGAGACCTCATGTCTTTCCCTGCTGTCTCTCTATCTCTCTGCCTTCCTGTCCTCTGAGGCAGAGATCCTGTCTGTTCCAGCCATTATATTTGCCCTTCCTCCCATCGCTATGGAGGAGAAATCACCTGGTGCTTACGAGAACAGATCGCTGCATATCTGACCGTCACCTTGAGTGACTTGAGGTTCAAAATTTAATTTGCCAAACAAATGCAATTTCGTTTGTTGCATCTAACAGCTAAAGCTTAAGACCATTTTCCCCCTTACTGGTTCACTGAAACATACAGTTCTTTTGACTGACTGCCAGTGCTGCCATATGAACACCGGCCCATGCATGGACTAGAAAGACTGGACAGCTCTATAGTATCATTACATTATAAACCTAAATGAAAATTTAATTCATGATATCAACAGACTTATTAAGAGCCTGTAACCGCTGGCCCTCCTGGAGGATTACACAACTGGATAAAGATGGAAAGATTTTAGGATTTTCATTACTCCAAGTGAAGATGAATTTGTCTCTATGAACTGTAAAGTTGAGCATGCGATTGATGTACAAGTTATTTGTGACTCCAACATGTTTCTGACAAATTTAAAGGCAACGGTGGCCTGGCTCCACACAGAGAACACACAGGCAGGCGCATGCACGTGATGGCCTGCAGCAGCTCATTTATATGCAGAAACATTCATGAGGTCCTTTGCATTGACCATTTATGGTAGAATGTTGGTGTTTTGAGGGCGGGACATGCAGCGAGTCCACCTAACAAACTTCTTCTTCTCGGATGCACAGTTTTGTAAATCTGATTATTTTTTGTTGCGTACTATATTTAGCTTTTGCACAATTTTAGAAAGGATTCTACTCAGTTTTATAAATTAGCACCCAGGTCTTCAAAGAATTTCCCCTTTTAATTTTCAGCTTAAAATAAAAAAAAGCTAGAGAATTATTGTAAAAGGTTTTGAGTTTTGATTACAGGCCACTAAGTAATAAGGTCAGCAAAATTAAAAGGATCTGGAGGCCTTTGACATATATCCAGTAAATTTAGTTTTTCTTCCCCCTAACTGCATTCATATTGATTATTCAGAGGCAGGGGTCATGGTGTTTGCAGGAGTCTGTGCAGAATGTGGCAACTGTTGGTCTGGTCGTCGGTACATTGAGACCATCTAGTCTATAAAACAATTATGACATAAACAGAACTCACATTGGGATAGACAAAACATGGGGCTGGAGAGTTTCTTGCATTAGCAATCTGAATCACAAAGATTTCTCTCTCTCTTGTTCTTGTCAGGAAAAATCTGTTTCCCAGAGCCAGAGAGGCATCTCCAAACAGCACCACTGTCTCCCTCAACATGTTTCTATCGTCATTTCTTTTTTCCTCCCGCATTCCCCTTCCACCACACTTCATCTCTCTCTCTCTTTCACAGGCATCCACTCTCCTCTCTGTGCCCTTTTTTTGTTCTCTTTCCTTCTTCTTCTCCACCAGCTCATCCATGTCTGACTCTTCTTCCATCATCACCCTCTGTGTGCCAGCCTGTGCAACGCAGCTGCACCCAGCTGGCAGTCCTCACGCTGCAGAATTAATGGTTCCATTATCTGTCGGTGTCTTTTAGTCCTTTCTTTTGCTTTCATTCACAGGCCATCTGTCATTGCAGGGCAGAACGCAGTTTGAGACAAACAGATTAAACATGTTAAGTGCTTTTCAGTCAACTGACTTTTAAATTAAATCTTCCAAAAAAAAAGGTAGAAATATGGCCATAAGGTACAGAGACAGAGGGTCGTCCTCACAGCTGGCCCAGGTTCAAATCCTGGTCTGTGGCCCTTTCGCTACATGTCACTCCCCACTCTCATTGTCCTCTTTTCTGCCTCTCTCCACTTTCAAATAAAGGCGACTAGCACCCCAAAAATATATGAAAAAAACATAAATAATAACTTCAACACAAGCATTGAACTATAAATGTGCAGTAATCCCACATCATTCTCAAAGCATCTTTATTTATTCAAAAAGCTGTTCAAGTTTGCCACAATTTAGTGAGGTATTTATAAAACACCTATGACATGCTTTGGTCAAAATGCCACAGTGATATGGTACAAACGTGTCCTTTTTTTAAACATCTTAATTCTCTTCATAGCAGCTGGTTTCAAAAAGTATGCTCGGTTTATCAACTGTAACCCCTCTCATTTGGGGGTGAGCCTTTTTAGAAATCGATGCCACAGCTTTGGACCACTTGCCACTGACCATGATGAGAAGCTGGGTTGAGACAAAGATACAGAAGCTGCATAATTACATGTGGGTCTGTGATGTCACAGTACCCTGCAGATCTGAATGGTTCACTGAAGGAGAAATTTTTAAACTTTGATGGATCCAGACAAAGGAAAAAGATGGGGTAAGCACCCAAATACACACACACAGGTCACTTTGTTAGATTCTTTTTTCCTTTTTTTTTGTTAACACAATTAGCTAGCCAAACGCATGGCAACAACTAATACACTTGGCCATGTAGGTGTGGTCACGTTTGAACCAAGCATCAGAATGGGGAAGAATGGGGATTTAAACGACTTTGAATGTGGCATGATTGTTGGTGCCAGAGGGGCCGGTTTGAATGTTTTAAAAACTGTTGATCCACAGTGATTTTCATGCATGACCATCTCTATGGTTTACGGAGAATAGTACGAAACAGAGAAAATATTGTGGGAGCAGCAGTTGTGTGATGTCAGACGTTGGAGGAGAATGGGCTGACCAGGTGACAGTGACTCAAGTACGCACTTGTTACAACCAAGCTATGTCGAATATCATCTCTCAGCGCACATGTCAAATGTTGAAGCAGATGTTCTACAGCAACAGAAGGCTCCTGTCAACTAAAAAGCAGAAAACTGAAGCTGCAGTTTGCACAGGCGGACCAAATTGGACAACAAAAAACCTTAAAAACTGGTGAGTCTCAATTTCAGCTGTAAAGTTTAGATGATAGGGTCAGAGTTTGATGCAAACAATGTGAAAGCATGGATCTATCCTGCCTTGTATCAACAGTTCAGGCTGCTGCTGGTGGTATTGTAATGGTGTGGGAAAACAATTTTTGTCACACTTTCGGCTCCTTAGTACTAATTGAGCATGGTTTAAATGCTGCAGCCTATCTAAGCATGTCCATTATGACCATGGTGTATCCATATTCTGATGGCTACTTCCAGCAGACTGACACACCAAAGCCCAAATCATTTTCAAACTGGTTTCTTGAACATGACAATGAGTTCACTGTACTCTGACCTCCACGGTCACCAGATCTCAATCCCATAGAGGATCTTTGGGATGTGGTGGAATGAGAGATTCTCACGCAGTAACTATGAATATGAACCAAAACCAAAACTCTCTGAGGAATGTTTCCAAATTTCTTTGTGAAGTGTTACAAAAATAAAGCTTCTGAAGGAAAAAAATGGATCCAACCCACTACAGCAAGATGGACTTAATAAAGTGGCTGGTATATGTTCTCAAGCGTATAGAAAAAAGGTTGTAGGCTATTATTTCTCCCTAAAAGTGTGTATATGTTACTCCTTAAAATTGTTTTTAGCAATAGTAGGTAAAATGTATGTCTATTTACATTTAATGTCACTGAAACCTTTACCTTCTGCGGAGGAGAACCCACGGCCATCTCCACGTAATAACCCTGACCGGACTTCCCACGGAGGTTGTCAATCATACTCACGAAGCTGACGCCGCCCGCCGCCGCTGCTCTCCGTCGGCGTGGGGGGTAGTACCTGCCGCGAGCCACGGATGCGGCGGCGGCAGCAGGTGTGGCAGCGGCAGGTGTCGGCTGAGTTTCCTGCTCATCGCGAGCGCCTTGCCGCAGTGGCACGCGGATGGCTCGAGACAGGCCGACGTCGCCAGGTGTCGACTGTCCGTTGCCGAGCAGACATAAAACTGTCCATAAGAACAATCCCGTCAACCAGAGAGGCTTTAACCCCGACACCTCCATGCTGACAGACGGTTACAGTTTTGTGGTGTGTTCAGCTTTGACTCCTCTCAGTTTGACTTCCAGTCCGCAGCAGCAGCAGCAGCAGCACGCGGGAAGCGATCAGGTGGAGATGATGCTAAAATAACGGCTACAACCATGATGGCAGCTGAACACGGAGAGGAACGTCATGTTTCGATGAAAGCTGTCGGAACGGTTGAAACCCGATTTTGAACGAGTAGCATAACACATATAGACACACATTTAAAAGAAAACGACTACCGCAGAGATCAAATCGCTCTCATAATTACGCCTTACTCTGTGTCACAGATAATACGACGCGGTGCACAAATCACGGCTCCTCCTCCGTGCATCAACAAACCACAGGCCCATGTCACTTTCTCCGCGCATCTTCGTGTCAAAAAACAGAAATCATCCTCGGTAGGTAGACTGGTCAGCAGTCTGCCGTAATCCTCCATCCTTCTTCTCCTTTTTCCGACCGATTAATTCTGTTCTCCGCCTTTCAGTCATTCACCTCCTTCCCCTCCATCTACCCCGCTGCATCCCTCTGAACTGCGAGAGCATCAGTACTGTTCCACACAATTTCCTGGATTTTTTTCCAAAATAAGATAACAAATCCAACCGTGCATTAAGTGCTTTGTGGGACTACAGCATCATCAGTAAAAACATTTAGTCTACTCTTATTTTTTGCTGTAGAATATGGGCTCTGGTAGCGCTGGTGGTTAGTTCATACGACCTGTTGTAGGTCAAAAATTAATGTATTATGTAAAGAATAATCATTGTAATAATAATAAATTCCTCAATTAAAATACACGCCACGATATGCTTGGTCGACGGGAAAGAAAGAGAATCACACATTGTCCGCTTTTTCCAACTGACTTTTATTATGAAGGTAAAATTGTCCAAGTGTTACTGGCTCTCCGCAGCTTCTCAGGGAGTAATGATGCATTCTGGGAAATGAAGTCTTAACCAAACATATTTCAATAACGCTTTCAAATCACATCCACAAACCTAAATTTAGTGCGCTTTTTATGACCAAACTCACACACTGACATTTCAGAATGTTGTTTTGACATAAAATCAGTACAATACAGTTAGAGAAATGTAATAACCGTGTACCAAGATTTGACTTTTATTAATCATTCTACTAAATCCTATTGTATTTTGATCCTAATTTGTTTTCACTGACAAGCTTGTTCCTCTATTTTTTTTATTCAGATTGTTTTTAATGTCTGTGATTTCACTATTTTTTTGTTTTAATCTTTCACTTGTACAATACTGCACTTCACTTCTTTGACTGAAGTGCTCCTGTTAACAGTAAATCCCATAATGTTTTACATTTATCATTTAATTACAAACATCATGGCTGTTATGATATTGTTGTATAATTCATAGGATTATTGTAATGTAATTTTAATTTACTTTCTGTCACGTACAGTAAACTTGTAAGGACTAAGGGTCATTTATAGAATTTGTTTAACTTAATTTGGTGATGAATACCACAGTTATTAATTACTATAAACATATTGTAGACCTATAAAGTATGAAGGAGGAAGGTCAAAGTACATTATGAAATTCAGAATAATATAATTTAGCTTTATCTTCTCTATGAGTGGTCAACCCCCTCTTGCGAGGATCCTGTACAGTCCCAGTAAGACGGAATGTGGAGGAAGGGTGAAGGTGTTAGTAAACTGTAACCATCCTTCTTCTCCATGGTGAGTCCTACAAAGCCTTTTCCATGGTGGAACAGTCCACACTGCTCAGCCCGCGTTGGAGATGTGGTTTTCCGTTCTGTAGAAAAGATCAAATGCTTAGACAGTCATTTTTGAATATTTATACTAAAGTTGTGTTAAATCTAAATTGCAAGTCTCCTGCTGATCCAATTTCATAACACCACATAGTTAAATATTAAGATAGATGAGCTGCGAGGCTTACTGCCAGATGGACTAAATGGTTCAAAATATTAAAAAAATTTGTAAATCCTGTATACAGATGAATTGTGAAATACTATAAAAAGTACTAACTGGTTGAAGTCTTCGAACTGCAGCTTCTGTGCTCTGCAGGCTTGGAGGACTGCTCTGGCCTGCCCTCTGGTGGGCAGTACACTGTCAGGGGGGTTGCATTGTTTTCCCTACATAGACACCACATGCAGGTTCCTACATTATGTATGAAGGGACACATGCGTACCTAAGGAGAATTTTCTCATCAGGGAAAGCTTAATCAAGTATCCCGATTGTTTTACAGCAGGGGGCTGCAAAGACCCCACGTTTGATGCTCTTTTCACATACAAAGGTCAAAGATTAGCTATCATGACGACTGCTGCCTTATTGTTTTTAACAGCTCATAACAATAAAACAGTAAACTGTATTCATGAATTACTGACACTCACCAGGTTTGCGAGTCTGTAGTCCTGAAGCCTTTAGCAAAAGGGTTGCTCGCAATTTTAAGCTGAGTGATCTGGAAGAGAGCACGAAGGAGGCGAAACGTTCAACCTACACTCGTCACACACATTGAAAAATATCAAATGCAAAGTTTTAGTTCACAGTTCCCTACCCTGTGGTTCTGATAAGCAGTGACAGCCATGAACTTTGTCTCAGGGAAGAAGAAAGAGCAAAAGTTTTTGTATGCATTTAAATGGCTGTTAGGTGTCGGATCCACATATACCACATGGAAGCGTGGCTGATAACGATGCATGGAGTTCAGTATCATCTGCAAAGACAAAAAGCAAGTAAAAATAAAATGTCTTACATATTCTTTCATGAAAAGATCCCACTTTAAAGGTGTACTTGGTGTTACATTTTGAGCTTTTATCCTTAAAACTGAAAGTAGGAGTGACAATAAAGACAACCACTTACATGTCCGTTGTCATCCAGCAGGTTATTGGTGAGTTTGAGAGTGTCGAAGGAGACAGTCTGCTTCATCCACTGGGCTCCAGGGGCAGGTGAGTCTGGATGAAAATGCATCCTGCTTGGGGCTGCAACATCTGCCCGCCCAGCCACCAGCCAGGATGAGCTGTGGAAAGCATATCTGAACCACACACACATCATTTAAAAGAAAGAAAGAAAAAAAAACTGAAATCAGATGAAATTAAGTTAGCAGAGGGTCAGTTCTGTGTTATTATGTGTTGACAAAACTACAGTTTAAGCACTACATGCCTCACTCTGTGTGTCTGACCTGTATCTTTTGTTGTCAACATGGATAAAATCCATGAGCAGAACATATTCAGATGAAGGATCCATCCCAGAGATTCGCACTTGGAATGTTGGAAACATCCTTCTGCAATTTATGTTCCACCAGAATATAATGTAGTAAGAGACATGATTAAAAGAACAATGAACAGTTAAGAAGGAATCTAAGGAATACGTGTAGATGTGAGGCTTTTGTCACCTTCCAGATTTTGTTACAATCATCTCTGTTCCCAGCTGGTCAAATTGCCGCCAAAGTGCCTGCATCTCCAGTTGAACTCTGACCCCACTAACTTGGGGGGCCTTGGTGCTCAACAATAATCTTCCATCTGCACAGGAGGGCAGGGATAGTTCACAGCTCTGAGATAGCTCAAGACCTGAGGCAAGAAGAACAGAGAATATATTTTGCATAAATTTGTCCACATTTTCCATTTTCATGACAGCATGAATGTGCAGAAACACTTACCATTCATACTTTCGCCTCCTTCAAATTTGTTTATATTGTTTTTTTTTCTTTCTTATAATATTTTTGCTATTCTACTTCTGACTGCAAGAATGACAAGTTTTCAACACACAAAGACCAGCAGAGATCTAAACCAACAAGTTTGCTGCTCAGCATGGATCTGATAGCAAGTATATTATCCCTCTCATTATAGTGGAAGATGCTGCAGACAATGTGCATGCAGTTTCTCAGAGTGGCTGGTTTTATACAGCATGAAAGCCTCACTGGGGACTTCCTTGCCGGTCTCATCCATTACAATACTTGTAGTGCCACTGACACACTAATCAAAGCTGTGCACGCTTGCATGCATGTGAGCCCTACCTAAAGTGCGTACACAAATGTGTGCACACACACAGCGTTTTTGGAGCATGTAGAAATCTCTGCTCTATTGTCTGCTGTGTCTTGCAGCCTGAGGCCTTCAGTGGATTAACGTTTAGCACATTAATAACATCCCAAACAGCTCAGTGTTACTGGGTGTGGACAGAAAAGGACAGCAACTAACTGCTTTTATTATTCATTGACTATTTTCTAAAGCAGAATTTCAACACCTTACTAATTGGAGGGTCTCTTGTTGATTAAATCTGGTTTTGTTTTAAAGGCAACATTCTTGGATATTTACATCTAGAAAAAAGATGTGACTATTTAGAAAATGTATAACATTTTTATATTTTAACACACCCCACACACATATCATTATCATTATTATTATTAATATTATATTATTATTATTATTATTATTATTATTATTATTATTATTATTATTATTATTATTATTATTATTATTATTATTA
>JBAMYA010000005.1:16318993-16337948 GCA_037176975.1 Arrhamphus sclerolepis
ACTACACAGACTCAGGAGCTTTCATATCATGAATGTTGGGTCTGTTGGTTTCTCTGACTCTACTACACCTACTGGTACTGGGCCAAAATCAGTGATTGATCTGGTTAGTCATGTTGGACTGCTATTATTTTGAACACAGCTCCTAATATTCGTGGGCTCTGGGGGATGAGAACAAGAGGTTACATGTTGCCTTGGAGTACCTGTGTGCAGCCCCATTTAAAAGATCTCTGTGAGGTGCCTGCTACAGATGACACTGCTTTGCTGTTGATAAGAGGGATAAATCCATCACCTTATTTTTTCATCACACCTTGTTATTTTGCGTTTCTCCCTCCTCATTTCTCCTCTTTTTCTTTCATCAGGTCAGGCAACTGTCCCAGCCAAAGTGCAGGAGTTAGCGGAGTCTCTGCAGCAGATTTCAGGCCAGCTCAACACAGTCCTTAGTGCACTGGGTTCACTGGCCCAGAGGCAGAGCACCACATCGTACACAGCTTTCACTCTGCCTCAGCCTCAACCGACCCCAGGTCCTACCTCTGTGACAGTTGCTCCCCAGATGCAATGCCTTGCTCCCACCTCCTTACCCCCACCTCCTCCTCTGAGACTCTCAGAGCCACTCTGGAATTGGGCATCTCAGGGCAGCTCTGCAGCCAACCCTTTGTTCAGCACCCCCATCAGCAACGGGCTGAGACCCCCTGAAGACCTCATTAACACACGATGGAGCCACATATTCCCTGGTAGTTCAGTTTGTTAGTGAAGCACATACATTAATTCTGACTTACTGATGCTGTTGGTCTTAAGCTGTTGTTCTGATGTCCAGGAGCAGCGATTGACCCTGTCGGCCCCAGCACCGCGAGGACCACCTCGGCTTACCCATCATACACTCCTGTCAGGTACTACAGCAGAGGTTCTGCTAGATCACGTTTCCAAATCACATTTCTGCCCTTGTTCCTTAAGCCTAAAATTCCTTCAGAAATATTGAACTGTTTAAATATGTTAGGCACTGTTGAAGGAGATGAATACAGTTCCTATGTTAAATGGGGGAAAAAAAAAGAAATATCTTGGGTTTCTGTTGTGTGTTGGGCTGAAGAAATACAGGTCACAATAAATGTAAGAATCACTGATTTGTTATATTTACTTTTTCCAGAAGGTCCCAACTTTTTTTATGATTTGGGGTTTGTACATACTCTATACATACTTATTTTTTGTGCATGAATGTGTGTTTCTAGTGAGCATACCCGCCTGCTGTCCATGCAGAAATCAGTGGAGGTGGACGGCCAGAGGCTGCAGGGGCTGATAGATGGCAACAAGAAGTGGCTGGAGATGCGCAAGAAGGACACCAGCATGTATCCTTCTGTCTCACCATCTTGTCAAACCATAATCTGACTTCTTAAGTTACACAGTCACAATTTTAATGTGTGGTTAAAGCTTTGGAAGACTCCTCATTAGTACCTGTTATTGTCTTTAACTCTGCCTTTCAGACCTCTGTTCACTCGTTATCAGGCTCCCTCCTCTTCTAAGAGTGGTTTGGTCCAGCTGGGTCTGGACGATAATAACCAGATCAGAGTCTATCATTACTGAGGACATGAAGCACAAGCTCTTTGTTGGTGTGATGGAGCATTCGTAACTCTTACATGTCAAGATTGTGGTGTTTACGTCACTTTTTTTTTTGAAGCTTGGAAGCTTTACAAGTTCTTCAGGGACAGTGTCCCCCTCCTCTGCTGTGATTGGAGGAGGGCATGGTTACAAAGAATGTGGCTGCTCAGGGGATCCCGTCACAAATGCAGAAGTGAAGAAACAGCCAGCCTGTGGGTGACAAACTGATAAAATCAAGTTCAGCTCAGTTTTAATTCCTCACTTCATGAACTAATCAAGGCACTCCACGATTGCGTTTAGTTTAGGGTTTTAGAGGATAGCACAAAGAACTGTGGTTTTTATAGCTGAAATTTTATTGATGCGTTCCAATATTGTGCTTAAATTTTCAACAAACACTACACTCTTTGTGCTTTTTGAACCAGTCAGCATACACAGATGGTTTCTCTCATTCTAGGAAAGCCGTTACTCTGAAACAAGCTATGAAAGCACTTCTATGAACTGAAACTGGCCAGTTAACCAGTGCTAGTTGTTGTAAGAACCACAAGGTTTTTATGGTCCAAAAGTACCTTTCAATTGAGTGAGAGTATAATTTTTAAATAAGTGTGGGACAATCACATTTATAAAACATGACCAAATTTGTCTACAATGTGCTTTATAACAGCCCAGAGCAGGTTCTGTCATTCCATGTACTGTATGTTTTTATGCCACTGATTTTTGAAATGCACTTGTATGGCTTTTTGAGGAAATACTAATGTACATTTGAGCAGAAAAATGTCATAATCAGTGTTATAGACAAGAAAAAAAAAAAAAAAAAAAGGGGGAATCCACTGTTTTTCCACACTTCAATGTTTACATAGCAACGGTGAGGTGTTGACATTTTTGTGTAAGTTATACTGTATTTTTCTATGGAATAAAAATTCTATACTGTATATTTATGCATTTCTGTCTTATTCATGAAGAACATCACCTTCACGTGATGGTGAAAACGCTTTGGGTTATCACTGCACGCATCGCAGTGGAAAAAGACATCTGAAAAGCAGACCTTTATTTCAGTAACCGCTCAATGCAACATTTGACAATAAAATCCATTTTTCATACAGAGGAGTGCAAAAATACTTTCAAAGTTATACATGAGGGTAGTCGAGAAGTGAATACAATCATTGATATTTTCCAACAAGGACGATTAGCTTCAGGATCTGACCAATCAGAGCACAGTATGTGACTAACATGATTAGAATGTTGAAGGCCACTGAGACTGGACAGGATTCATGATCGCACAAATATGTTTGTAAACACGCACACACAACATAAACTAATTTCAAAATGCATTGTTGCCTTATGGATCAAGTATAATGCAGACAGTATAAAATAAGTTAAATTAGACAGGTGCGGTGTGTGCATCGTTATATTTCATCACCAGCAGTAAGTAAACATCTGATTACAACAGCAACATCGATGATGGCAGCAAGACGACAAAACACTTCAGCATCATTCAGCGTCAATTCAGCTGTCGATTGGCACATTAGTGTCCATGCAGGTGACGGGAGGGGCCGGCGCCCCTCCCTGACTGGTTATGACAGGCAGAGATGAGCTCATCATCAGCTTGAGAAAACCCTCTTGACTGGCTGCTCCTTTCGAAGATGCAAATGAGAGAAGAAAGACGATAAGGCAGAGGACGAGCAGAGCTTCTCACAGACGACCTGACAAATCTAAAAGACGTAGATTTTGTCTCTCTGGACGGTGTCGAGGTCATCATCCATGGTCAGAAGGACCTGAGAGGGAACGGGAGAGGTGAGAATATCGCAGTTTCTGACTTGTAAATAATTTTAAGAAAAAAAATGGTATCTGGTTTTGAGTAAATATGCCACATGTATGGTGGACCAAAAGAACAAAAACCACAATGTTCATACCAGGAAAGATCCAAACATAGCAATGGAGGAGAGGAAATGCCAAATGTCGTGGTCGTCAAAGAATGACAGCAGGATACAGTCTCTATTATGCTCACGAGACTCTGCTGGAGTTTTCTGTGTCAGAAGAGAAGCGGACACACAGGGTTAGGGTTAGTACAGCATACAACATCGTAAAATAAAACCAAAATGTGAGCGGTGTGTTACCTGCCAGGTGCTGAGACCCTGGAAGAAGAAATACAGCGCAAAACCCCAGACTACTGCCGTGAAGAGAATACACACCAGCGGTAGACACTTGATTCTCTCACCGCTTCGCAGCTAAAACAGAAAGAAAACAACACACTAAAAGTCAGCAAAAATGACTTCTGCACTTCCCTGAAACCCAATTCTACTTTCATGCGCTGACAAAACATACCTTCATGATGATGTAAAAGGCAAAGTAGAGCAGCAGGTTGCAGATGGCAATGGCCAGCAGGTAGGAGGCAAAGTCATTAGGTCTTTCTATGAGGCCATATGCAGCCCTGCAGACAGCAAGCAGACCAGACATAAAGGTAACTAAGAAAAAGCAACAGTGCTTCAAGGTTCTATGAATCTGATATATGAAACATTTCACTCACAGAGACCAGTTGACAATGTTTCCCATTACAAGCAGAACCATGCGGTCCTAATAGACATAAATGGTAGTTACTGTCCAACCTCACCAGCACAGAAATAACACAATCACCTCTTCAGTATATCAAATTTCATCGTCTTTACTCACAATGTACATGGGTCCACTGCACTGTCTAATACAGTCTGTGTAGATGACGTACACAATCCTGCGCAGTACACCAGAGTCTGACGCACAAAACACGGGCAGACAGGAGTAATGGGGGAATGAAAACAACAAGAAATATTACTGTATGCTGATCCCAAACAAAACGTTTTTTTTACATATCCCATTAGGAAATTTAAAAAGAAACAGGCTTATTTTAGCTAAGAAGATAAAAACAATTTAATTTGACAGAAGAACAACTGTTGAGCTGCAGTAATTAGTCCACAATAATTAAACCCACAGTCATAACACCATATCAAGCAGTATAGCAACAATGAAAAAGCTCAGAGGAAAATAAATGTGTTATGCTTTTAACACCTTTAAATTAGAATATCTTTTTTAACGTTCTATTTGTATTTCTTTGTTTCGAAATAAACACATAGTATATGTACATTCATCAATTAGTAATTCAGACTAACTGTGATTCATTTGAACCACAACTAAAGTTTAGATGACCTTGTCTGAAATGTGTTTTTGTTTCTTGCAGCGACCTTACCGAGCCTCCATCGCCCCATGTAATAGAGCTGTGTGCTGAGGAGCAGCGTGGCCAGTATGTGGATCACGGAGAAAACGATCCAGAACACCATGTTTCCTCTCCCAAACACCTGAGAAATGGACCACCACATTCATTATTAAATTTACATTTTTATGCTAACTACATGCTGTTTTTTTTTCTTGTTCTTAACTGTATGGTGTGTGTGTGTGTGTGTATGTATACATACCACTCCCAGCACTGAAAAAAAGATGACAGCAGCCAGGCACGCATAGGCAGTGTAAGCACTTGCATTGATGTCTGGATGTCTTTTCTGATAAAGCTTCAACATACACAGCCCAGCAATCATGTACATGAAGGATGTGTCTGCAAAGGAAGAAAATAGCAGCACAAGCACATTTCACTTCATCAGCAAAGGAATTAAGGAAACAAAAAAAAAAAAGTCACAACTGACTGCAGCAGTCAAATGTATCGCCTTCATATTAGTATAAACTTATTGTACTGTGATGAATCACATCAATGTTTGATTTGTCATCATACACTCTCCAGTTCAACCTTCAGCTAATCAGCACTTGACTTCGCATGGGTCATCTTCCATAAGCATTAACCTTTTGTCTCTTTGGACGGCTTCGTGCAAATTTGTGTCAATGGCTTTTGCTGGTTTAATTCCAACCGTCATTTTATCTCTGAGCATTGAGAGCGATGCAAACTGATATGAAAATTAACCATTGGGCGAAATCTTACCAAACTGGAAGTTGGTGTAGTTAGGACAGACGTGGTAGCAGGCACTGAGCAAGCCCTCCATCATCAGAGCAGTTCCCATGGCATAAAACAGACCAAAGTGCTTTGGGATACCACACTCCTGCAGGACAAAGGTGAAGGCAGAACAAAGACAAGTCAGAACTGATAAATGGAGGATAATAAAAAAAAAAAAAAAGGCACTTCACTCCAAACTGCCATGTGGATTAATGGGCCATTTCCCTTGCCCCCCTCACTCTTAATTTTATCGTAAACGACAACAGCAAATAGTAAAATATAGTAAACCATAGCATTATACAGCAAAATTGATTTACTGGCTTTACACTGGATCCTTGTAGTGTATGCCTGTTGGTGTACATGTGTCTTACCAGAGCGTTGGTGTCATTGCGAAGCAGGGCTCGATTGTGGACAATATCTCTCTTTAGAACGATGAGGAGAAAGAGGAGTCCCAGCATCACATAACCGAGATTACTGAGGATGTTGTTAAATGCACTGTGCAAGACAGGAGTAAAGAACTCATTATGACCTGTTTTAACACACACACACACACACCACTCACTATCCTGCCACATACACAATAAAGACATTAAAATACCTTAGTGCTCCCAGGGGGTGGGCACACAGGAAGTTGTAGTAGCAGATGTCCTGATTTCCTGTAACGTTTACAACCTAAGGACACAAGAGTCACAATTTAAATGAATATCAAATCAATTTCAATCACCACACTTTATTTCTCATCAGCATACCGTTTGATAAGTGATGACCAGCTGGATGACTGGCAGCGCATAGAAAACAGCAATAGTAGCGATGTTCCTGATGAGAGGACAGATATTGGTCATTAAAATGATGACAAATTCTCCGCGTAATCAAAAATTCATAATTATTGCTTATGACATGAGGAAACCATGAACGAACAAAAAAAAAAAAAAGGTTATCGACTACAATGACCATTTAATCTGTTTAATCTGGACAAAGAAGCTTTTTACACCTTGTATTAATATACAGATCTACCTGTGTACTTCATATCCCCAGAGACCATTTGTGATTTGGTAGCATTTCCACATTATTTTTAAAAATAAATACACAGACAATATACAAAGCAGGATGTGTGCTACAAACCAAACATCAGTATCTACTAAAGCTTCTGCAAAATCCCAAATCACATTCACAAAACTTATTGATCATTATTAGGTCCAGGTCACAGATCAAACAGCATTAATTGCAGCATTTTGACAATCATCTTAAAAGCTCTTCTTATGCAACAGATGTTAATGAGAAAGAAAATTACTGTAAAACGGTTATTAGAAGATAAATTAGTGATGCTGAATACCTCTGTGCACATCCTGATTTAAGAACAACAAACTGAAGCTTTTAAATTTTGTACTTTTAATTCTGAACAAGTCTGAGCAGAAAATATGAAGAAAAGCTTGAAAAACACTGCACTTGATATAAAAAGTCCTTTCAAAGTCTCAAATAAATCTTTCTATTTGGGGGTTTTCCGATCCCAGGCGTCGTTAGGCAAAAGACAGGGGTACTGTTCAATCTGGACAGGTCAGCAGAATCATTAGATCAGTGAAATTAGAATCATTAATTAGTATAATAACAGGAATGAACAGGTCTATGATGTAAAGGAAACGTTTGTTATTGACTGACTAAAGCTAAATTCACTTTTTCATTTGATTTCTTATTCATCTTGTGTGTTCTCACCAGAAGTAGATTTGGTATTTCTTGCTGAGGATCCTCTTGTCTTTTCGTGCCAGGTCAGACACGCACAGGTATTTCTGTATTAAGGAAAAGGAGAGGAGGAGGAGGAGGAAAGGAAAAAGAATTATAAGTAAGCAAAATAAATCAACTGAGAGGTTTTTAATATTCTAACCCTTTTAATTTAAAACAAATCACTTATCACTGTGAGTAAAAATGGTGAGGCGTGCCTTAGTGCGGACAATGTTCTTGTCTGAGCTGATGTCATCTAACGTATCGTAATCATCCTCTTCCACAGAGCTCAAAGACTCCTGCCTAACGCGTCCAACACTGTCCAACGATCGCTCTGATGGACAGTGAGATGAAGAGAGAGAGTGAAGAGAGGACCGAAGGGATAAAATAAGCAGATGAATAAAATTAAAGAGAGCTGCGAAGGTTCTCAAATGATTGATGAATGACAAGTTATTTTTGCATAATATGTCCCCTTTAATTAGAGGAAAAAAAATTAAATGATTAAAAAAAAAAATCTTTTCATTCTCTATCATTTTGGTTTTCATTTCAATTTAACAGATAATAAATCTGGCTTCTTTTTGGTATCAAGATTTCATTGAAGAGTGATTTACATCGTGCTGATTGGTTTGGAACAAATCTGGGGACTGATTTGGGAATTCTGTGGCAGTGTGTCACCGATGCGAATGGCTATGTGGTGAAGGTGATTGAGGATTGGTCGACGTTTGAAAGGCTCCTGTCCTAGTAAAAAAACACAGAAATCCAATGAGGAACCTCTGGTGCTGACAGAGCAGCCAGCTGCAGGCCAAGCTGGGGGGTGGGGTGGGGGTGCTGTAAAGTGTAAGTGGAGGGTCAGGGACAGCTTGTGTTGGTTCATACCCATGTAGCCATAGTTGTTGTCAGTTGATGTGGCACTGTCAGTGATGGCCTCTGAACTCAGCGTGCTGCCGTTGTCGGCTGGAGGGAAGAAAAGTCGTCACTTTATTTAATCTCTCAAACGAAGATCTTTCCTGAAGTTAATGAGTCCCGAACTCACCAAAGGAACCATATTCATATGGCGAAGCTGGAGTCTTTCCTGTGGAGAAAAGGAATAAAGTATACAGTGAAGAACTAAATGAGCATAACACACAAATTACACACGTGAAAACAGAAACTACCACGAGCAAAAGTATATGAACACGAGAACATAAACTGTTAGTTCATGAACAACACAAGGATTAGGGAGACATTATAAAATCAAAGATATTTAAAGATATTTATAAGATAAAAGTTGGTTTTTGTTTCTCTTGTCAGGCTGAAAAACACTTCATTCAGTGTGTGAGGGCTGAGAAGAGATGGAACATTGTGCAAAGCAGTGACTGCTGCAGTGAAATGGGACTGCAAGAGCTGTGCGATTTAAAATCAAATCATGCCTTCAGCCTGCAGCTGAAGAAGCACATCAGCAGCATACACATTAACCTCAATAATTGTCTCTGAGCTTTTGCTGGACCATTATGCTATTTCATGTTGCTGACAATGTGCTTCAAATTATTATTGTGAACAAATCTGTCATTGGTTGTACATGTATGAGAAACAGCCAAGAGAGTACTCATAGTGTGTGTGTAAATATGATCCATACATATACATTATATTTATATATATATATATATATATATATATATATACACACACACACACACACACACACACACACACACACACAAAGATATTTACACATACACATACATGTAGTGCAACAATAATATACCAGCCAATTTCTTCTCCAAAGAGTCGGGACTCTTTAGGAACTAAAACTAAAAGCTACTGCATGCAGAGCATCTGCAGACAAGCTAATCTATAAGAAAAAGAGCACGAGAGTAATAGCCGTTATACCATCTCCGTTCTTCCCAAGAAGAGAGGCTGAACCACACATTAGCATGGGGAAGAGAGAATCAAAGAAACAGTGAGCACAAATATTTTTAAAAAATTGACAATTTTTACATCATGTCTATTTAGCAGAACATGCTGGCAGATACAGTATCCTTCTTAAAAATGGAACATTTTCATGATGATGATGATGATGATGATGATGATGATGATGGCTGGGTTACCTGTCTCAGCAGGTGACAGATCTGCAGGATTCTGGTACAGTTCTCTCCTCTTATTCATTCTGCAAAACAAGAAAATGGCCTGAATGATCACTGACCATAATATGATTACAATGCAGAGATCTCACTAATACTTTCATCTCTGTTTTGACATGGTGCCTGTATTTACTGGCCTTTTCAGTACACTTACTAAACATCTCCGTAGTGACTGGAGTTTAAGACATTTGTGGGAACTACAGTCTTCAAAGACTTGTAGAAGTGTAGAAAATAACTTTTAATGTCATTAATGTATCCATGTCAACTGAACATCAGTTCCTCACACTGCTCTGTGTTATCTCGTTTCACTTATTTCAGGTTTTTTTTCTATTTGCATAAAAGGTGGTGACTCATAGGGACATGTTGCTTAAGAAAATCTGTATGTACATTGGGGGGGATAAATAAATAATACAAAAATAAAGCCCAAATCTTCATGGGACATCCTTTTGTTTTATTGACAACATGCATTTACGCAATGTCACGATACTTATTTTCATTTTGTCAAACTCTTCACAGTTTCTAACTCTTACCGCTTGTTTTCAACACAGGCCACCAGCAGGGTCAGCACGTAGAACGAAAGAAAGATACCCAGACAGAACAGCATACCCATTACATACTTCTCAGCTGTGGAGGGAGAGAGAAATTCACTAAAAATCCTTTTCAGTCTTGGATAAATTTGTCAGTCCTGCAGAGAAGCAACAATATATGCATATTTTCAGGTGATTGGGTCTAATGTAAATTTCACTTCTTGAGAGATGCCTGTGGACTAAAGAAGAAAACCATCCAGCTTGTTATCAGTGGATAGTTCAAAAGCCTGCATATCTGATGAAAACATTTGGTGCATCATAAAAAAAAAAAAAAAAAAAAATCTAACAGCAAAGGTCAAAGGCAGTTTATAAAACTGTGCATGGGATCTTTACTAAAAGTTTAGGTATGCTCAGAAGCCAGAGAGAGCATGCACCAAAAAATAATCTGATTTATAAAAAAGCAGGCGTAAGGACACTTGCAGGCAGCTTCCCTTTATAAATCACCATTCACCTAAAAGTTTGCACAGGTGGATTCACTGCATATCCCACTCTCAACACATGCACAGTCTACCATAAATGATCAATGCAAAGGACCTCGTGAATGTTTTTATTTTTTGGCATATATATCAGCTGCTGCCAGACATCACGTGCATGTGCTCGTCTGTCTGTTTTCTGTGTGGAGCCAGGCCACTGGGCCACTAAATTTGTCAGAACCACATTTAAGACACAAATAACTCATACATTGATTGCATGCACATTTTCACTGTTCATAAAGACAAATTCATCTTCACTCAAGAGCCCTGCACTGATGGAAAAGCATGAACTTGCAATTAAAGTAGATGAATATAAAGCTATTCTTATCCTTTATTTTGTTTATAAAGTAACTATATGCACAGTTGTAGGCCTAGAGCTGAGTCAATAAGGGGCTAACACACTGTTAAAAAGTGTATTAATATATTAAATATAAGCAATAACTGATGCATGTGATTAAACAATTTAGGTTCAAACCACCCTCCCCAAAAACAAAAGAAATAACTGATTTTACACTGATTTTATTAACATTTATTAGCATTTAAAATAGTGATAACAATGTCCAATCACAATCAAATGGCACCTGCCAGTGGAATTTGATTTAAGAAAACAAGAATTTCCCTTTGGACAGCAGCGACATATCAGCACTGATTCAGCATTAGTCAGTGAACCAGGAGTAGGATGCAACTGGACAGTTTTCAACCTTGGCCTAAGCCCCAAGTCTTTCATATTTATACAAAAGTGACTCACAGTTGATGGCAGGAGAGACCATCACATCGAGGTCCTTGGTGCGGTTGCCAGCATCAATCAGTTCATCAGGTTGCAGAGGGTAGAATCGCAGAGGACCGCCACATGCTTCATCCTCTGTTTTTACTACCACCACCACATAGAAACTGTTGCTAGGAAAATCCTTTCTCTGGGCAAAGACATGAGAAGAAAAGCTCTGACTCCATAATGATGGCATTCATCACAGTGGTTTCCAAACAGTAGAACATTATTTTTTACAATGCACAAGCTTGTGTGGAAAAACTACCTGCACAGTGATGGCCCCCTTTTTTGTCATAGTCTGGTACATCCCAATGAAGGCCACATTATTGTCAAGGTCATAGACGGGGCACTAACAAGAAAAGAAAAAAAAGAAAAAAATGAAGTGGGACACACTAATTTGTTTACATAAATAAAGAGAGTCATATTTAAAGAAAATGTTTAAAAGTGTGACGTAGCTGTTTAATTTTTTTCCCCTAATGTCTTAACATTAACAATGCACTGTCAGGAGTCTGCTTCATTTGCCTCAGTGATGCCCACTTGTGGGCCAAGAATGCAATAGCGCTCAGTGCAGGGGTCACCTCAGGTCAGGAGGCTTCTGGTGTGGCAGTACGGGTGCAGAGGGTAAATATATAAAGCATGACACGCCCCAGCTGTACCTGGATGTCTTGAATGGACATAACAGAGCAGGGGAAGTTCATATTTGAGCTGACTTTGACGATCACTGTGTCCACCCCATCAGGAAAGACATACTTAAAGTACTGTAAGAAAGAGGGAGGAAAGCAAAAAACAGTTAGTAAAAAAAAAAGGATGCTGAGATTAGAATATAGTAAATAAAAGGTAGATTAACGTTACATTTGAATTATGATTCTCATGAAAACAATTCCATTTGAAAATATTAAATATTTGCAAAGATTGACTTTTTGATATATTCCAGGAAGCCTAAAAGAGAAAGAATCGCATCCAGGTTTGTTCTGAAATGTTGCCATATTTGCAAAGACTTTGTTTAAATTTCTGCTGCTGGCAACATTCAGATAGGTGGATGTCATAGCAATCTTACCCCAAGGTCAGACTTTATAATGCTCAGAGAAATTCAAAAACAAAGAGAAGAAGAGCTAAATGTCTGATTCTACGGGCCTCATTTAGCATGTTAAATGTTAAAGTTCATGGCAGTACAATTACAAAAGTAAGTTTGCTGGGATTTTGATCCATTCCTCCAGATAGAATTGTGGGAACCGAGTCAGGTTTGTAGACCACCTTGCTCATACATGCCTTTTCAACTCTTTAACTACCTGGCTAATGTCTTGATCACCTCTCTCTTATTGTTTTTGGCTTTTAGCAAAAAGGCACTCCTAACTGACCTAAAACATTAAACATTTTGTCTGATTTAAAGCAACACAACAGTACCTGAAACCCACTCCAATAAAAGTTTCGAAAATTATTTTCAGAGGTAGTTCAACTTATAATAAGACCAATCACACTAATGCCACAGCATGGCGCATGTGCATTTCCCTATACTAGGACTGTGTAAATTTTGGTACGTGACGTGGTTTAAGTGTTGCCAGATGTCCAGAAACAAACACGCAATCAGACAAAATGCTTCTACACATCTTTCCTATTTTCATCATTGACGTGTCTCAAACTACAATTTCGGAAATGTGAAATGCATCCACAACTTAAACAGACAAGCAAACTACTAATATTCGTACACAAATTTACAGAAAGACAAGCAACTCAAACTCGCTTATAATAACCCAATATGGAAACCATGGTCACAGTGTTTACTACGTGGAGTTAGCCAGATGCTATTTATAAAATAAAGTTAACATACATGATCACAACACACATCATGGCAGAGGCAGTGAAGTCAAGAGGGTTTTGTCAGAAGAGGCAAGAAAAAAAGAGATCGTAAACAGAAAGACCCTGTACACAAGTCAGCACTGGAACAGAATAAACCCACTGGCATGAACTGAGCGAAGAAGAGCTGCTAGTTGGACAGCATCCTAGTCTTCCTGCTACTGGATTAGTAAGTCTTTTTTTTCTTCCCATGTCCTGTGTGTTTGAGTTTGGCTGATGTTAGGCGGTATTACTGAAGTGCTTTGTTTGCTTACTGGTTTATAGTTTATTTCATAACAGAAGCCAGGAGATGAGATAATGATAGCAGCAATATTTACAGTGGCGGTAACAAACAATTGCGCTTCTCAAACACAGGGGGTGCTAAAAAGCGCAATCTTACATGGTGTTGCTTTAATCTCAGACAGTGAGGGGGAAAAAATGTTGTGTCCTTTTTATACAGTATATGTACGCTTCTGGTTCCAACTACATGTATGTATATACATATATGTATGTGTGAGAGACAGACAGGGAGAGTGATGTGTGGAAAAAAGGGGCATGTACATCTGTACATTCTTTCCTCAGCTTCTTTGGGTTTCTTGACTTACATACACTACATCCCTACTTTTACTTTGTCTGATGCATATACTTCTTTGACAAAACATCCTTGAAGTAAAATGGTGTAAACAAAATAAATAATAACTAATAAAAACTGTAGTATCAGGTAGGATTACCTGAGGCTGAGATGGAGAAGCAGTGAAGCTGAATTTCTTGTCTGTCCTGTAATAAAATTAAACACAAAATGTCAGGCATAAAAGTAGATTAATGTTTGCCAACTCCAAGAACCACCCAGATGTCAAATGCATTAAGCTGTGCATACAGACAGCTCACTATCATTGTGTGCTGTTGTGTTATCATATCACTCACTGCAGGGTGAAACTTTCAACACGGCTGACTCTGAGCTGGTAGTTTGTACTCTGGCTGGACAGGGTAGACACGTCAACAAAGAAGTACTGGGTCTCAGAGGCGGCTCGAGTTGGTGGTTGGCACAATGTCCGGGCTACGTGTTTGTAAGGGTACTTTCTCTGGTAGCTAGAGAGAGACAGACACATAACACATAAAAGTTCACAAGCTGAGAATGAGAGACCACAACAGTTTAAGCTCCTACTCAAACAAAAAAAAAAAGAAAAAGAAAAAAAAGAAAGCTTTGCATGTAAGCAAATAAGTAAATTACGTTTAACTGTGAGAATCTCTTACATTTCACAAACTCACTGTATTATATTCAGACACTGAATGAAGAAAGAAATCAAAGAAAACAAGTCTGGTCTCTTAAGTAAAGTTTTTTTTCTTTCCAACTAAATGAATATTACAGGAAGACAGTGAACTGCTGTAAACAGTGTAGTTTGAGGATATGGTGATCTAAGAAAATACATCAGCAGACCAAGAACCCCCCACCCCCATTAGGGAAATTCAATGTGTGGCACTTCATTTACAGTAACAGGGCTATCCAAAATCTGAACTGGTGGAACCCAGAGGAGGAAGTGAAAGGTCAAAGGTTAATTTGTGATCAGCTAAAACACGCCTGCCCACGAGACTTTGCAAGCAAACATCAGCAAGTATATTCTGGTGTTGCATAACCCCAGAGACTACCTAAAGCCCTGAGAAAAAGATCACATGGCAAACAAGCCAATGGATTTTAAAAAGCTAGTGAACTCCAAACTTGTAAAAACATTCCACCCACTTTCAAGAATGTTGTCCACTAACCTAAAAGGTGCAATCCAGATCTCACTGAAGATCATGAATTGTGCAGGTTACATCCAACAAAATACAAACAACAAAACTGACCTTAATATTACTGGAAATAAAGGAAGCATTCACTTTCAATTTATGAAAGGCACAGGTAGACTTTACACTGCTCCATGTATTTTATTTTTTATGGCGAAAAAAACAAACAAACTGACTGTCCCTCAGAGGATGGACCACATATTTATGTACAGGAGGAGCATTTGTAGTTTGGTGGAACTGATTGGGTCAAGTTGTCATGACACGCAGCTAAATCTGTGTGCAAGTCATGCGTTCCCCTTTTTTCAGTTTTCTAGGGAAGCATGTAGAGGTATATTTCTGTTTCTAAGTGATGTATTCAAATTTAGGGTTACTCACAGGCCTCTTAGAATGAGGGGGACTTGAAAAGACATCACAGCTTGTTTCTGCCGTACCACAAACAGAATAGGACTCTCCAAACTCTGCTGCAACACATCCACGGACACACGCACTCCCTCCGTCTGAAAGCCAAATGAAGAGGAACAAGAGAAATATCAGCAAACCTTGAAATCGTTGCGTGGTCGACGTGATTTCTGTCCTCAAACTCACCTTATTCCTCGAGACAGTGTGATTGAAAGCGTAAATGGTCTGGTTTCCACTTGTAACTGTATTATTATAGGTCACGTCAAACTCCGCATCTTTTTGGACAACATACTTAGTATCCCCTTCCATCTCACTGCCGCAGGCTAACTGTGTCACACACAACCAGAGCAGAGCTGCCAAACCTGGACGTGTCCAAGGAGCAGCAGGTCCTCGGCTGTTTTTATGTCGAGATTTCCAGCAACTCCTAAGCACCATTTTCCCCTGACACTCTCGTTACCCGACGAAGAACCGACAACTAACGTTATTGGTGCCTGTCCGGCAGTACTAATAAAAAACTCCACCCCATTAAGCAACAGTCCACGGAGAGAGAAAGCTGGCTAGCTTCACCGAGCCGCTTCCACATTAATCAACAACTACAGCAGCAGCTGCGAACTGGCAGGATTTAAAAAAAGAAAAGAAAAGAAAACAGCATATATATGTTTATATTCGACACGGACTTGTTGGCATGGGTCACAAAGTCCAAGATTACGCTTATGCACCCTTTGAGACGCGTTTTAAGACAAGGGCACAACAATAACACTGTTTCAGTGAACGGCTGAGATAAGTGCTAGCAGCTCAGGACGCTCCTACAGCAGCTCCGCGTCATGGTGAATTCTGGTCCAGAGCCGCTGACAGTGTTCAGTTTTGGTTCTTGTCCGGTCTTTGTGCTCACTGAGATGCACTGAAAACACAACTTAACCGTTAAAAATATTCCTTTGTCCGAATAATGTTTACCGTCTGAAATATCTTTGCTGTTAGCGTCCCCCCCCCACAACCCCATTCCAAGCTCACACAGTAAACAAAACGTTATACGACGTCATGACGTCAACACTGGAACTGGAAACCATCCACCCATCCATTACGGAAGGCCAATACCCGCTTATTCCTGTGCAGGGTCACAGGCGTCTGCTGGAGCCCATCCTAGTTGTCTTTGGTCAGAGGCAGGGATACACCCTGAACAGGTCTCCGGTGGCACTGGAAACCGACTACCAGTACTACCAGTGCAGTACTGTACAGTACAGTGGTACCAGCACCAGATTATCATTCTACAATGAATCTTTAAAGAGACATACATTATGAAAACTACTGCAATAATTAAATTTCTCTTCAGTGATCAATGAAGTATTTTGAATTGAATTGAATATGTTGTCAAACTAAGTGTGCTTCCTTTCATTTTTTGCTCTTTTATTAGAAAGGTATACCAGTTTTAACAATTGATTATATTTGCAACAAAAACCTGAGCAGTGAGGGAATAAAGACAATCCAAATATAATTGCTCATTAATTATTATCAAGGTAATTTGTTCAGTTTAATTGTAATATTGATTTGAAGTCATATTATTTAGTAGATTCTTTTCACGTTTATATGTTTTCATCTTCATACACTGTAATAAATTGATATTTGTAATGCACATATCCTATTGTACTGAATTTGTATTGCCTCCAGAGTATTTTTAGTTAAAAGTTAATGTCAGTAATTAAACAATAGCCTAAATAAACCACAAAGAGTAACATCACATTAAAAATGCCATAAATCAAAGGTTTATGGCGTATCATGGTATATTTGACTGAAATGCTACAGAAAAAATACATGACAAAATTAGGCTACATTAACACGTAAATGTTGCAGTTTGGCAATTTGCCCGTGTTGTACTTTTTTATTCACTTTAAGATTATTTAGACATATATTCCTATTTTTTTATCCTGTGTGCTGTGTGGTATTGTTGTTCCTTGTATTTCATTTTGTGTGGTTGCAGGTACACAACCACATTTTACTATACATTGTACTATGTAGTATCTTATTCAAAATGGGCTTTGCACATGTGTAAATACTTGCACTTCTTAGTTATCTAAAAATGCACTGCTATTGTGTACTGAGATTGAAATAATATTTCAATGGGGATAAAGATCTTTCACTGCCTTTTCTTTTACATTTACATATATTTCAACAGAGCTTTGATATAAATGTCTTCATCTTACATCCTACAGATGAGTCCAAAAATAGGAAAATCTAGAAACACTTAGATCAGCTCTTTCTCCCCCACTTCACCGACCTGCCTGTATACCTCCACCAGTCAGGTGAAGAAGCAGATGGAGAGACAGAACTGGAAAAATGCTGCACCAGATGGTGTCAGCCACAGTTTTCTGATCTCTGTGTGGGATTCTACATCTACATTCAACATTAACCTGAGCCAGGAGAGGTTTTTTATGATGCACAAAATATCCTGCCTTAGGTTGTGTTACCTAAACAGTCTTATCCATCTGCCCTCAACAGCTTCAGACTGATTGCTGAAACTTTAGACATCATGAGATCCTTATAGAAACCTAAGGAACTGTCAGGATGAGTTGGAGATTGCTTACTGTCCTTGGGTTGGACTCAAAAATACCATCATAAGCTACATCTGGACAAAGCAGGCAACACTGAGGATCATGCCTGGATGACCACTGCTTTTTAGACTGAATAGTTGAGTGTTTGAGCATGTGATCAGCAGCACAGGAACACTGTTGTGACAAAGGAAATGTTTATGGACTTTAGGTGAGCCAGCATTACCTGAACACGATTCTCATCCTGGAGGAGGATTATAGATAGCTGTGTGTTAATCTGAACAACAAGCTGGGTTGGGGATTCAGCATTCAGTCTGTCTTCAAGATTTGACAGAGGAGAATGCATGTCTCTCAGAGGTTGAGGTCTTTCAGTATAGGAAGATGTTTCATATCTTCAGTGGTGGAGAATACAATTTCATCTACAGGCATCTATTGTTGCAGCGGCAACATCTTAGCCAATGAATAAAAGAAAGTGAAAAAAATAGTTAAGATGTCTGCTTTTTATATATTTTTTAAATGTATTTTTATATATATATTTGTTGTAGAAAAAAGAATGAAGCTCCAAAACATGATGGTTGATACAACACCTTACACAAGCATACCGAATAAACAACAGTGTCAGTTGTCTCAATTTTAGTCTTCTTCATTTTCTTCTAGATTTTGTTGCATTTGTACAAATTTCATGTTAATATTGATGTATGCCATTTCATCTGATAGTGTCATGTAACAGCACATGTACCAAAACTAAAACTACTGTAAATAAGGTGATCTCATACAAGGTGAACCTGTTTCTTTTTGGGATTCGGAAATCTGGAAAATCTGCTGGACGCAGGAACTCTTCTCTACCATTAGATGGTACTGTTTACAACCTGATGAAAAAAAATACGAACCAGAACAAGTTAAAACTGCAATAGGCCTATGTGGCACTAATGTTTCAATGTGTTGGGTTTTTTTTCCAAGTAAAAACCTACTAAGGAGCACCATAATGCTATTTGAGTTTACTCAGCTCTGAACATCTAATCTTATATTGATTTTGCTCAGCTGTAAATAATAGTAATATTAATAAAAGAAAATAACAACAACAGCGATGATGATGATGATAATAATAATGATAATAATAATAATAATAATAATAATAATAATAATAATAATAATAATAATAATAATAATAATAAT
>JBAMYA010000005.1:16338048-16366408 GCA_037176975.1 Arrhamphus sclerolepis
CCCAACAAATACCAAACTCTTCTAAAAGGAAGAGCAAAATAGTATGTTTCTACCAAATGTTTAGGTTATTAAAATAAACTAACAACGAAAAAAGATATCCGAGGTGAAGAGGAGTGGTAAGAGTACAGTCCCCTGTGGCGCTCCTGTGATGACGCTGCTGACACCATCTGGATTTATTAGGATGCATATCATGGGAGACCTGACCAAGCACAACTGATTATTTTGTTTATTACCACCTTTAGGTCAGGGCAAGCACATGACTCAAGGATTGTTACCCAAAATAATAGATATCAGTTCGGGTCATAATCTTGTGGCGTGTGTGTCATGTTTTGTTATTCTGTTTATAGTTGGAGCTGGTTTTGTGTTATTTACAACATATCCTCTTTCATCACATCCAGAAATTTCCCCTCTGGTTTCGTTTCCTCCAGCCTGGCAGCTCCATCTCCAGCATCCATCTACCTACTTTATGTGTCTGAAACATTTAAGTCTAGCCTCTCTTTACTTTATCTCCAAGACCCCTGATCCTGGCGGTTCTTACTCATTCTCGTCACTTCCAAATGAAATCTTAACAAATCTTCATCTTTCTCATCTCCAGCTTTGCCTCCTGTCTCTCGCTTAGTACTGCCACCTCTGAGCCGTACAGAAAGTCTGGTCTCACTACTCTCTTGTAAACCTTACCCTTTATTCAAGCAGCTGTTCTTCCATCACACTCTTCTCCCCCATCACTTCACCCTGCCATCACTCTCTTCTTCACCTCTTTTTCATTCTGTCCACTGCTCTGAACTGTTGAGCCCAAGAAAATTTAAACCAAAAATCAGTGAAGGAAATATTGCATCATCAGTTTCTACCTGTATGGAAGGTGACTCCCCCCTCCCGCCCTAATCTGAATTTACCTCAGACATAGAAGAGAATACCTTTTATTTGTCATTGCACAGTAGCTCAATGGAATTAAATGGTCTTTCCCAGTTGTGATAAATACAAGAAGACATTAAAATAGGGTATGTACATGCACACTGATACATAAGCAGCCTCACACAATATTAGGCAAGTCTGTAATTAATAAATAGATGCCAAGGAAAACAACAATCTAGATGTGGAAACTTAGAAAATTAAATACAACAAATTTACCAGTCATGTTTCTTTCAGTCCACGTCACTGAATAGCTTTGACCATTGACTGTAAATACTGGATGAACTATCAGGTCACATGACCCATAGATTTGAGACAGCCTTTGAATCCCATTTTTACTCAAACTGCAAGGTGCCGTGTTGCAAAGAGGTGCGGCAAAACTATCAAAAGCAAATGGCTAGCTGTCAGTCAAGAATGTCAAATGACATCTTGGCATCTGATTGGTAGCTTTATTGATATAAAAAGAATTAACCCCCTGTTCAGTTGTCATGGATGCAATATATAACCACAGATGGAAAAAAAAATGTACCAGGATCTGCAAAGTTGGCATTTTTATCATGGAGGTAAATGGAGATTTGCTCTGTTTTGGAGCCAGCACCTAGTGGTCAGTGGAGGAACTACAACAAAATGTACTTTTAATGAGTTTCAACCTGGAAGTGGGATGGTCACTGCTTGGTTTCAATCGGCCCATTGGTGCCTGACAAAAATAGCCTATGTTCATCAAAAAGATCAAAATGGCCTTGTTAACAAACCACAGTAAAAAAAAAAAAAAAAAAAGAAAATGAGGGAAAAACACACCATGTTATTGAATTGTAATGAATAAAAGCTTTATGGAGATATTAATTACAAAACTGAAATATTGCTCAAAAAGAGGCCATGTTTTGTTGCCTTCCACAGACTTTCAGATGACTTGTGAGTTTGGATCTTTACTTTATTGACGTGTATGCCCCTGGGACGCGCGCACACGCACACTGTCGGCTGTGCTCCATTCATTTGCTGTGACGTCCAGGCAGACGGAGCTCTAGCGGTCAAACTCGCCATCATCTCCTCATCCTCGGCCTCAGACTGAAGCAGTCAGCCAGCTGCAGCTCCAGCTTCACTTTTTTTTTTCCCCTTTTCCTCCTCCTCGTTTTTCTGGTTGTTTTTTTGCACCGTCTGCGTGAGTGTGCTGTGGCCGCCAGCATGCAAAGCAACGAGCGACACGGAAAGCAAAAAGCGACGACAACATGGACAAACCGGCAACTTCTTTTCTACAAATGCACTTTATATTTATTCATCTTCAGTCTGGAACTGAAGCGGAGCGTCACTGGTGAGAAAGCAAAAAAAAACAACAACTCTGTACTTTGATTTCAGTCAGCAGAGGTCGAGAAACCAGCAGACCTTTAACTTATTCTGCCTTCATTTGATTTAATGAGAGCTTCCACTTTTTAAAAATGTTTGTTTTGTCTTGTTTTGTGTTTTTTTCTTTTGTTAAAAAAAAGATGAGTATTTTAGATAAGGTCTCTCGGAAAGCTTCGACCCAAAAAGTCCGAGTGAGTGGAACCAGATGTGGAGACGAACTAGGGGGGGGCACGGGGCACGGAGGGAAGGGGCTTATGGGGTTTGCAGTTTTTCTTTGGTTTTTTTGATCTCGGGCAGGCAAAACTTCAACGTAGCACCAAATCTAAAACGCATATGCTTCGGTTCTTTGTTCTCCTGGATTATTTAGTCTCTAAAATCCTCCAGACTGCGGAGCGACGCTTCACTGGCCGCCCTGCAGGCAGATGTGACCTTTGCATCCTGTTACAGACTATTAACACGCTCCAAACAGCCACAAAACACCTAAAAATCTACCTCAGCATGATTCATTTAAAGCACCTTTAATTTAATCTGGCCATTTAAGTCATTTTAGTCCATTTTAGTACCCTTTGATTGAATTATTTAAATCTGTTTTCTCATTAAACTTGACCAACTTAACCCTCTTGTCAAAGACAATTGGTTTAAGGTCTTATTCATGAAAATGTAAGATTTATGTATGTCAATTGCATATATAATTTCCATACATTTGAAATACATACGTTTTATCATAAACAAGCTAATTAACCTAATGAGATACAAATTTTTTGGTCAAATCTAAATGAAGCAATTAAGAAGGAGATTTATGTGAAAACAATAAACCACTACAGATTTCTGTATTTATCATTAATAAATCTAATTTGTTTCTAATGCTTAAAAATCAGTTCATGTATTCAGTATGTTGAATGGTTTTTAAGCATTTCAGTATGCAATTTTATATATGCAATTGAAACACAAAACTCTTGAAATTAGCCCTAAATATTTTTGTGAGTGTACATATAGAGCCCCTGTAGCCAATAGGGGTCAGCCTCAATAAACAAATGACCTGTTTTTATTTGTAGCCTCTGCAAAATACTTAAATATTACCTCAGATATGCATTTGAAAATTTGTAAGTCAAAATAAAGTAGCCAGGATTTCTTGCAATATTAGCTTTTTATTTTTGATTGATCTGCCCACTCCCAGACAGACCAGATCTCTGCAGAGGGAGACACACACGGTGCTGCAATATGCAATTCCTGGTTATTTGTATCTATGATGCAAGAGCAGCAATATCCGAGTAGATGTTTATCTTTGACAACAGCTCATCTGAATCCAACCTCTGTCTGCAGGATGCCTAGCAAACAATGTGCTTTTTGGTGACAACATGATTTTAAGCAATGAGACACAAAAAATCATTTTGTGCAAGACATTTCTTCTTTTTCTTGAGTTATGAGTTTCTTCTAGGGATTTCAGCCTTCTCCCTGCTGTTTTTTTTCCCCCCAGCCCAAATATTACACCATATGGTGAAAGATCCCATGATTCCAATACCGTAAAAAAAATGCCTGGTGCAAGAGCCCATCATAGGGTTTATGTATCAGGCCCAGAAACTGGTGCTACGCTCCCGTCAAATGCCAGATTCACACCATCTGATATTTACAATCTAATAAGATTCATTTAAGTCACATTGCACGACGTGAAATCGCTAGATAATTCATTTACAGCATGTTCCATTGTTTGATTGAACATACACTGAATCGACAGAATTAAATCTGAGAGTAGTTCATGATCTAAACGCAGCTTCATCCTGTCATTAGCAGGTTGTTGCTAATGTGCTAATGCACCGATGACTTCAAAGTTAGCGTTGTAGTAGAGGTGCTCCCAGAGGTGTGGACTCAAGTCACATGACTACTCGAGTCAGACTCAAGTCATTAATTTGACGACTTTACACTTGACTTTAAAAAGTGTAAAAAGACTTGCAACTTGACTTGGACTTCACTTGGACTTGAGACTGTTGACTTGAAAACACTTGATATTTTACGCAGAACCCAAAAATGAACATGTGTTACTTAAAAATTTTGCACAAATTAATGAATTTCCCTCGTCATGGTTTAACAAGTGCAGACTGTTTCTCTCTCTCTCCACTATGAACCTGTTAACATAAGATATAACTGCACCGCTGTTAACAGGACTTGGAAGTTAGAAGTTTCTGACTTGGTTTTTGACTCAAGACTTGCCTGTGCTGTATCGAGACCTGACTGGAGACTTGACTCAGGACTTGAGGACAAAGATTTGACCTACGCAAGACCTGCAAAACAATGACTTAGTTCCCACCTCTGGGTGTTCATGTGCTTTGAAGAGAAAATAAATAAAACCAAGAAAAAGAAGTGTCTTTCTTCTTCATTTTCAGTTCCACATTTTCTTCCCGTTTCTTCATTGTATCTGGTGCTGTTGTTGCTAGGCAACTGTGCTTACATTTCTTGGCGTGCTCCTATTGGTTGGTTAGCTGACAGAGCTCGTAAAGGCAGCGACAGGCCGTCACACTCTGAGATGATTCCTCCTCATTTCTGTCACTGCTGATATCTGTTGTAGCCGTCTTTGGTCGTTCATCTTTGTGAGATCTATCATTGCCGTTTCTGAGCTACGCTGGGACATTTGTTTTATTTATATTTGTAGCCACAATTGACTAGATTTCATCTGAAATGGCCCACATCATACGATGTGAACCCAGCATTAAATCAAAAGACTAGGCCAGAGATTTAAGCTGTAGATTTACGACTGGGGACACTATTTACTACAACCAGATTCCTTTATGAATGAAAGGACAACAACTCTTCTGATTGGTTGCTTGGAACAACTCAGATAAGACTTTATGCCTCATTTCTACAAGGACCGCCTCCAGGACACCTAGCAGCTGAGATCTTGGAGTGTGTCCCAACTTGCAAAATTATTTCATAAAAGCTGCGCGTTGAAGTGCAACAGATAAATGCGTCCAAACAGGGATTTAACTCTCCCATCACATTGTAGTTCTCAAAAGCCTTATTTTAAGATAAATAGCCCTTTTTTTTTGTCTAAATAGATAATCTAGTTGAACATTTTTACACAAGGAAAATATTTTATTTTTAAAAAATATATCTAATTTTAAGAATTCTTGCCAAGTAAATTTTTCTTGCCCCTTTGGCAGAGGTTTTATGTTTTGCTTAATATAAGACAGTGTTACTAGATTTCTAGAAGGGCTGTTTTTGGAGTGAAGCAACTTGTTTTGAGTCATAAAAAAAGCCTGAAATGTGTGTTTATTTTGAAATGCCTTCTTTATTTTTTGCCACTTTATTTCAAAATGGGTGAGACACAAATGGTGGAAAGATCTGCTTTGCAAAGTTCTGTCTCTGGATTTGTCATGAAAAATGTTTAGTAGTTAACCTCGAAAAGCTCTGCCCGAAGCCAGTCGAACACGTCACAAGCTTTCACAAACTCCTTAAAAAACTAGGTTTGGTTTCTCTTTTGTCCCTGACTTGCCTGTGGAATGCAAAAAAAGAAAAGAAAAGAGAAACTTGAGAGTAACATAACCAGTACTGAGAAAAACTTGCAGAATTTTAATAAAACTGTTTATCCTTTAATGAAAAAAACTTGTCCAGACTTACATAGAATATAATTTTAAGTTTTCACCTTTTTTCAATGCAAGGGACAGCCATGAAAATATAAAAAAATAAAGGAAAAAGTATGAAAAGATCAATGACCTAATCGTTAAAAGACAAACTTGTGCTGTGCGTGCAAGAGTGAAGGAAAGTTTATGTACTTGATTTCTAAACTCGTCACACTCTTTCAGAGGATGTGTTTCTGAGAGTGGCTGCAAAATGCAAATATCCTCTTTTTGCCAAAAGCTCCTCCACCCCACCCCCCCGCGCTTGTCGGATGAGGTGAAAACCTACGCACGGTCTGGGTTTCTTCAGAGGCCAGACCACCATAAAACATCAACGAAACAAACACAGCCAGCTGGAATTTCCTGTGTGTTTGTTGGTTGTCTTTTTTTTTTTGTGTTTGTGTGCGTGTGTTACAGTAAGTAGTTTTTAACAGCAACAGTTAAATTCAACACTACCAAACAGAATAATGTTGGAAGCCTGTCTGAGCTTGTGATAGTTCCAGCTGAGACTTGCCACTGGTTTGCCAGCTCCTCCCAGCACCATCATCTCAGCCGATGACCGTGATAAAGAGCTGGAGGTTCTGGGAAGCTGCCTCTCCTGGCGAACATCGCTGCCTGCTCTTGGCTGCAGGTCTCAGCTTCTCTCTTTGGTAGGAAACTATCTGCAGCATTGAGGGGAGAAAAAAAAGGGGGGTTGAGAGGGCAAAAGAAGAGGATAAGATCCCAGCAGGAGAGCTGTTGTGGCTTAACTTTCACAGGGACTCAATGGCTTAAAGTTAATCTGGAATTCTGCACTCTCTCTGATTATCCAGGAGTTTTCTCACATCAAACACCCAGTTGTCTCCGCTCCAGGTCTGGATTAAATTCCTTATTTGAATTTACTTTTTTTTATCTGGATGTTCACCTTCAGGCCATCTAGTGTTTAAAAAGCTCATCTTGTCACCGTGGCAGCGCTCTCCTTCACATGACGAAGAAAACCTGATGATTAAAGTGTGATAGTTGCAGTGGGAGAATCTCCCAGTATGCCCTGCTGAAGCAGATCTCTTGGACTCTCTGAGTCTTTGATTAACGGCGTGAAAACAACAAAAAGAGTCCAGGTGGTTGATTGGCATATAGGCTTTGCCTCATTAAAATTTGGTGATGGCTCCTCAGACGCGCTTGTAGTTTTCACTTGCAGTGAGTACTAAAATAGGATTATTGCATTATATCCCAGTTTTAATGGTTGTAGCGGCAGACATCCTCCTTTAATTGCACAGCAGGGATGAATTACAGCACATGACTGAGAGCAGAAATAGATGGTTCGTGAAACCATTAGTGTTAGTGATGTTCAAGTAAAAACCTCAACTCAGATGCAATTTATCTCGTCTCCTATGACAACAAACCAGACAGATTAAATAGTTTAGAGCTTTAGAAACTGGAGTTGCAACTTTCAATATTGTGAGTTGTTTACACTCCCAACTGACTGATGAGAGTATTAGCTTTTTATTGGTTTTTCTGTTTTTAAAATTCCAGTACATTAATCTGACTGCTTTCAAAGGTATTTTTGCCTTGTAATAGTCAATAGATTCAGCAGAATTTAATTTTCCACAGAATCTGGTCTTTACGTACATTCTTCCTTTTTCACCCAGCTCTGGATTGTGTTGCATCAGTCGAGATGACGCATGGAAAAATGGTTTCCCCTCAGAAGCCACTGAAGCTTTTTTAACAATCGCACCAGTGTTTGGATTCACTACAACCTGGGACTTGTTTTTACCTCGTCTTAAAGGGATACATTTTTTTTTTTTTTAATCAGTTGGACTTCTGTGAAGTCCAACTGCTGTGGACAGCAGTAAGAAAAACAAAAAAAGGTTATTAGGTTACACTGAAAGCAGAGCCATTTTTGAATGTGAAACTGGAAAAAAAGAAGAGAAAATTAATCATTTATGTTACCTAATATCAGAAAAAGAATAACATTTGACATGTTTTTTTGAGCACCATACTATTAAATATCAGGTTAAATAATTAGCAGATCAGTGTCCCGCAGTGATATTTGATCTGCCTGGTCCCTGCCTGATCTCTGCAGAGGGACATGCACGATGCTGTAATATGCAAGTCTCCTTTATTCTAGTTTAATACAGAGTGTATATAGCAAACAGCTGGGAGGAAAACAGTTTTGCCACCTCTTCACACCTCAGGGTGGTCCTAAGGGCTTATCGTTCATCAGTTTACCCAATACACACATGGATTTGTATTTATGATGCAAGAGCAGCGATATACAAGTACAGACATCCAATTTATCTTTAGTAAGTTTATCTTTTGACAACAGCTCATCTGAATACCACCTCTCCCTGCAGGATGCTTAGCAAACATTGTACTTTTTTGTACGGACATGATTACAAGAAATGAGTCATGCACAATCATTATGTACAAAAAGGGGATGAGAAACCCATTTTTTATATTCTATGTCTGCATTACAGGGCCTTAGTACTCTTTTGGAGGGTCTTGAGTGTAGGTTGCAGGTATTGTTTCTGTGTCCAGAGCACTTTTGACCAGTGCTGAACCAATCTGCTGTTGAAGTTTCTAAAGAACTCGGCCGCAAAGAGCACAAAGAGAGGTGTGTTGGTCCCCCTCCTCCAGGTCTGCAGAGTTTTTCTGGAGCTCATGACAGGACTCTGTTGTCTCTGTAAACAGAGCAGGAGGCTTCAAGTGTTTTAGCTGAGGGGTACAGTAGGAAACAGTCTGAGGTACCCACATATCAGGATTGTGGTTTTCAACTAGATGTCCAGTTTTTTTTGTTTTTTTTTTCCCCCAACCAGCTGGTTTTCTGGCCTTTCATATGTGCCTGCTGAGTAGGAATGCAGAGGATCTTTCTTTCTTTCTCCCCTCAGATGTTAAATTTGGAAAATCTCTTTTGCGACAGTTTTAATTTATAGTCACCGCTTCACTGCTGACTGCTGTCTCTAACATTCACTCAGAAATCCTGGTTTGTTGGCTCCTAGTTTCTTAAAGTTTAAAGGTGGGGGGCGGCACATAATAGAGGGAAACGAGAGATTTGGGGGGAAAAAAGATGTTGAGCTTGTCCCTGAAATTCCAGTCACTGACGCTGGCGTCCTGCCCGGGTACATGTGTGAAACTCAATGCATTTTTGAATTGCCCCCCCCCCGAGTAACTGTTTTTCCCCTATCCTTTTTCAAAGTGTATGCATACACTGTTCTGCAGGCAGGTACAGCTCCTCTGAGACTCCTAATGACTAAATGATCAGTATGCAGTAGTGAGAAGTGTGCAGACTGATAAATTCAGTCATACTTTGGTAAAATGAAACAAACTTCTAAAGGTCTTGATAATTATCTCCTGAAACCACCAAATTCAGCTTTTTCTGCTGTCAAACCCAACAGAATCCGACATTGTAAGCTATAGAGAACAAGATGAGAGGCGAAACTCTGGTGCAGCTTGAATGTCTGACACCTCAGAGATGATGAAATACTTCAAACGTGATCAGTTCTATTGCATTAAAAACAGATAAACCTACTTTTTGCACCTTCTTGCATGTCATTTCTACAACTTAGCCATTTCATGTGATATTTACACCAGGTCAAATAATAGGGTTACAAATATTTGGTGGGTAATATGCTTGTCTCACAAATTCATCCATATCTAAGATATCTGTTATGGATTTCTAAAAGGTAAAGATCAGGATTCTCTGAAGTGCAGAGAAGAAAGACCGCTTTGGAGTTAGCTTCTTACTGACAGAAGGTAAAATGGCCTTTGCACTGTTTTTATGTATTTATTTATTTCAGAGAGTTGCATTTTCACAAACAGAACAAAAATTTCACAAATTGGAAATTGTGTTTTGTGCAATCTTTATTGTATAAAAGAGAACTTAATCCAGGTTTGACAAATCTTAGATGTTTGATTTAGTTGTGGAAAAACAAAAATGAAGGAACTGGTGAGTTTTTGCATTTTCACAAATAGAATTAAAATTTTGCTTATCACCAACTGGGTTTCAAATAGTCTAAGAGATATGTTAATCCCGGTTTGTGGAGTCTTATTTGATTGTTTTTGACTGGGATATGGTCTTAGGTGGGCTCAGTTATCAAAAACAATGGCACAAGGTGGAAAATAAAGACATACAGGCCATACATGTTTTTCTCACCTAATCAGAAGTTTGAAATTGGAAAAACAAAATAAAATAAATACTGACTGGCTGAATCATATTTGGAGGATTATCTTTGTCACCGCTGTAGTGGGTTCCACTGAAACTAGTTCAAACCCAGCAGGCATCCATTATTGCAGACATTGATCTGGTGCCTGACCTGTTAACATGCATCAGCATTATTGACTGTTGCTGTTGATTCGCTCTCTCTCTCTCTCTCTGAACAGCGCCGTCGGAGTCTGATGATTTTGCTTTCGCCCTGGAGAGCACCAGCGAGTGCCTGGGGGTGCGAGATCAGTCCGTGGTCTTCTCACCCAACTGCGAGCATCCCCTCCAGCGCTGGAAGTGGGTGAATCGGGGACGCCTGTTCAATTTGGGCTCCTCGATGTGCCTGGGTGTCACCACTGGAAACATCAGCTTCACGCCCAACTCCTTCCCATTGGGTGTGTACACGTGCGATCGAGAACCCCCTGGTGTACGCTGGATCTGGAACTGTGCTCATGTGCTGGAAAACCTCTCCTTCACGTCGCCACCGTCGGCACTGAAGTGGAGACTGCATGGTGATGAGCAGGACCCGTGCTCCAAATCATATCAGGGTACGTGTGAGTGATGCACACACACTTACAATTGACTCCATCTGTTTGTAACAAACATCTTCATGTAGACTCTAGAAAAACACTCAGATTGCAGATTAAAATCACCTGATGCTTGTAAAACAAAGAAGACTAAACAGCATTGTTGCGGCTTGTAAAAGGTTGTTGGAGCAGTTACTATTAGAGGGTTAACTTGAACTATTCTGCCAATTTGTCACTTCCCTCCTGAAGCATTTAAAAGGTTACTGATGTGATGATTTCAGATCAACCATCTAATCAGCACTTAGTCTAGATTGTGTTTGAATCATATTTATTGACATGCACTGAGACATGTTTCAAACCCAAGGCCCACGGGTCAAATCCAGCCCACCACTTCATTTTATCTGGCCCACAAGAGTGCAAAGAGTCAGTACTGATATCAAAAAGTGGAATAAGTGAGGTGGAGAGCAGCTGGTTTATGTCAAAAAGTAAGAATTTAGTAAACGTTTGCAAAAGATTTCATGACAAAAAGTTGCATTTTTTTGTCTAAACCGTTGATTTTTGTGAAATTAAGTTTTTTTCTTAATTCAAACGTGTGATTTTAGGATAAAAAAGTTGAAATTATAGATAAAATTAGAAATTATAGATAATATTTGAAATTCCTACGAATTTCAAATATTTGGAATTTGGAATTTTCAGTCAAAAAGTCACTTTTACCATTTGTGACTATGATAAAAACTCCTAATTTTACAACAAAATTTATATCTTTGTTTTGTGAAATTTGAGATCTTATGAGAAAAATTCATTTTTTTATAAATAAAAAACATAATATTAAACATAATAGAAATTCGCCAATTTACATCAAAATTCGCTGATTTACAAAAGAAGTCAATCTTTAGAAATTTTCAATTACATCAGAAAAAAAATGTGATTTTTAGTACAAAAGCCTCAATGTTATGATAAAAGGTGTGGATTTTGTGAAATTTGAGATGTTTTTTTAAACGACTGAGTCCAGAAACTAGCTGGAAATCTGACAAAATAGCTGTTTGAGAAAATGAAGAATAAACGGTGCTTAAACGATAACCACGGTGATGATGTGGCCCAGGATGAAACAGTTGGACAGTTTGACAAGAGAACTTTGATGGTTGATCTGGTCGTGCTGACCTGAAGCTGCAGGGTAAGAGGTTATGAGACATTCTTCCATCAAACATGGGTTTATCACCAGTACTCTAAACCTCCAGTAACCTAACCACAGCGCTATTGTTGGACACGGTGTCTGTCTTCATGACCAGAAACAGCCTCGCAATGAGAATTTTTGCAAACTCATTGCGTGGTCGAAACACGTCCCAACTTTTTGTTTTGGTATTTTTAGAGCAGCCACAAGAAGCTGCTGTGTGTGCGTGGACAGCTGACCGGCTATGCTGTAGCGAGGAGATGACATTGTTTAGCTGTATTTCAAGAACAATAACGGTTTTTGCAGACAGAAACACACACGTGTTGTGAAAATTTAAATGGAGGAAGCGCTAAACCCCCGCAGGAGAGCAGCACCATGCCACTGGTTCAGATATGTGGACAGCACCTGGGTCAACATCCAAACCCAAGAAGAAGAGCATTCACTGAGAGACATTCGTCAAGTGGACAACGACATCAACTTACACCGGAGAAGATGCAGAAAACAACAAGCTGCTATTTTTGGACTGCGCTGTGAATATGGTGGAGGAACACAAGCTGGAACACTGAGGTTTACAGGAAAAAATACCACAGCTCTAAACAGAGAGGAAAAGAAAAAGAGGAGCAACAATCTTGTCATTCCATGTGTGGCAGGAGTGAAGGGCCTTCTCCAAACACAACATCCGTTTCCATTTCAAGCCTGGTTCATCTTAAGGACAAGACCCCCAAACAGAACCTGATCCTTGTGCAGTGGGGAGTACACGGCCCTTTTCATCGGAGAAACTGAACGGCTCCGCAAACACAACTTAGGCGAACCACCTCATCAGGTCAAGATCCACTCTCAGAGACAATGGTCACTCGTTTGAGGACAATAAAATACACATTTTGGACAGAGAAGACAGGTGGTTGGAGGAAGGAGTGAGAGAGGCTGTCTTAGGGGGTGGCCTCAGGTTTCACCTCTCCGACACTTACAGTGCAGCTATGAATCTCCAGTCCAGGCAGATTCACTACCATTTACACCTTGATTCATGTGACTAAAATCAAGTAAACAACTGTAGCTCCCTATCAGTCAGTTTAAACTGATGAGGACTTCTGGATGGAAGGCAAAACAGCTTAAAGAATCCAGAAAAGGAAGCTATCTGCATGTCCCCTTAAGGTATCAGTCATCTCATCTCATTCATCAGTCATTATTGTATGCAAGCAATAGATAAAATGCAGCAACTATTTCAGCTCCTGCCAAAATATGTAATGGGTAGAGGTTGGAGGCTGAAGGACCCGACTCCTCTACACAACAACTCACAATCAACACACGAGGGGGAGGCAGTAATTGTTACCCAAAGACCAAGACAATTAAACTTAGTTAAAGAAAAAAAAAAAAAAACTTAACATAGATACCCCCCCCAACCCCACCCAGGTATTATTTTAAATTAAAAAGTAAAATTTTGTGAAAGATGTAAAGTTGTAATTTTAAGTAAAAAGGTCACAATTTTGCAAAATCTGGAATTTTACATCAAATAATTGAGTTAAAATTATACAAAGTTTGCAACTGAGTCATAATTTAATTTTTTTTTTTTAAAAGTCAATTTTTCGAAATTTCTGATTTTTTTGGACGAAGGACTAATGAAACGAACAAACAAAATAGCTATCAAAGTCGTGCCTTTGAATTAATACCCTGACTGACAAGCAGGCAAGTGAAGAAGCCCTGTAATGATTAAAACAAAAACAAAACAAAACATGGAGCTTTGCCTGCATCATGTTTGTGGGCTGTGTTGACTCCAACCCTGGAGGATGTGTTCTGGTTTACTTTGTTGGACGTTACCTGTTGCCTTCATGTCTGATGCCTGTCAGTCACGTCACCACCATCCTTACTGCTGTCTCCACGAATACAGCAACACCAAAGCAATGGCATGTAAAGTTAAGACGCTTCAATGCATCCACACCCCAGTAGTTTTACGATCTATTCTGGGGTGTCTAACTGATTTACAGAAGCATGAAAGAGGAGTTGGGAGAATCCCAATGAACCACAGTTAACTGACTTCAAGGCTGGGATATGTGGAATTATTTGGTACATAGCTGTTCACAATTAAATGCCTTTACTCCTCACCCTCATGTGGACCAATAACTACATATTATGGACCAGTAATTATACCACATCACAACTGATTTTAAACTGCATTCATTTTTCCAACTCCCCACTTGGTAGCATGTGGTTTATCAGGCCGTTATCCAGTGGCCCTCTGGGAAAACACTAGTATGGTGGGGATATTCAATGGGTTGCAATTTATGCCACTTGATATCACTATAGCTAATAAGAAAAAAATATTAATAGTAATAGTAAAATCACTTGCAGTTTTAACTACAGACTATATACAAAGAACTGGACAAACCCTCTGTTACGTCACCAACAGGGTTTCTGTAGGCTGCGACAGATATCAAGCAGTGGGAGAAATGTGAAGGAATCATCTCAAATTGTCTCTGCCTGTCACCACCTCTATAGATCTCTTGACAGCTTACCAACCAATAGGAATGCAATCATTAAATTAAGTCCAGTACACACATTAACTTAGCAACAACAGTGCCAGATAAATGGCAAAATTAAGAGAAAAATGGTCACACTAACCCCAACCCAAATAGGCTGTAAATACGTTTATTTTTGCTGCAGAGTCGATTGAGATAGACTCCCATTTGGAGACAGCCCCTAGTGGTCAGCTGAGGAATTGCACATTTTGCCCAGTTCCACATCAGCCCCACTTCAGCCCAGAAGCTGGGATGTTGGTGCTTGATCTTCATGGTAGTCTTCATGACCCTGGTGAAAAAGTAAATACTTGAAATCCTTAAAATGGACAAATGCAAAAATAGCTGGTTGAACCCCAGTAACCTAAAATACATAGCGGTGATCCCAGTAGCTGTGGATCAAACGTGCACAGTGATCCGTAGGAATTCTGTCTCATGCCATTACTTCAGTTCACAAGGATGTGGGATGTCTGGCTTCAAGTCGGAGCTCTGACTGGGCCACCCCTCAAGGCAGATTTAGATTTTTCTTCAGGTCACTCTGCAGAAGAATTCCTTCAGTGAAGAGTCCAACTTGCAAGGAAGAAAGTGAACATGTCTGTGTCTTTTCTATGGAAGTCAAAGTTGCCTTAACCCACATTTCCAGGTCCTGTTTTGGAGCCTCCTGAGTTCAGTTCAGCTAGATGTTACTAATGTAGCTCACTCAGGGGTTCACATCCAGAGCCACCACTAACTATGCACACCTGCTTTGTGGACTGCTGACAATGTTTTTCAATATGTGTCAGTCAGAACCATTCTAGCGAGCCACTTAATGAAAATTAATGAAAAAGTTGCTTCTACTGCTGAGAAGGTTAAAGTGGTACAGTCCTGACCCTGATCTTAATGTGTGAAATAGTTTTACTTTGAAATGTCCCTCCCCCCGTAATTCGAGCCATGCATAAAGTGCTAAATGTTTCATAATTCTCTGTATGGATCAATTTTAAACATCGACCCACCAGCACATGACACCGAACATTATCTAGGTGTGTCTTCTTTTTTTTCTCTTTTCCACCACCCAACTTTGTGTTTTTGTTTTTTTGTTCTTTTTGCAGTAACATATTGACGTAAAATTTAGATTTAAGATCATAACATTTGTTGTTTTTTTATTTTTTTTAAGATAAATGTTTGTTCACAAAAATTGGAAATTTTGAAAAACTCACAATTTGTCACATATGTATGTGTGTGTGTGTGTGTGTGTGTGTGTGTATTACATAAAATTATGACTCAATTGCAAATTTTGTATAGCTTTTTGTTGTAAAATTGCAGATTTTGCAAAACCATGTTTTTTTAACTTGATACTAAAGTGTTTTGTTTTGAGACATCGACTTTCACACATTTTAAAATCAAGATTTTTGGCCTAAAATTATTGTTGTTATAAAAAAATAAAAAATAAAAATAATAACAATATAAAAATAATACTAATAATAAGATTAATAATTATATGATAATAATAATAATAATAATAATAATAATAATAATAATAATAATAATAATAATAATAATAATAATAATAATTATGATGATGATAATAATAATAATTTTAGACCTACTCTCTTAGTGAAAATCCATCCGATCTAATCATCCCCTTTCAAGGCCTTTTTTCTGCACAACAGTCCTTTCAAGCCAATGAAACACATACTGTAGTTGCAGGTAATTTTTTTTTTTTTTTAAGTGTCTTGAGTGTCTATATTTAGCACTAGTATATGGAATGAAAGTTATTTTGAAGCAATGTAGAAAGCTGTGTGCAAACGCCAAAACTGTCAAAACCTGGCCTGGACCCCTCTGTACCATGACAGACTCGGTCAGTGTAAACTGTGAACATTATTTAGCGTAATATTGTAGCACAACTCGTTTCGCGTTTTCATTGGCGAGATGGTTTACTGAATTTCCCTTCAGGAAATATTAAGTATTTTTGAACTGTGTTGAATTTTTAATTTAACTGGTATCGTGTAGTTGCACCTTTAAAGTCTTCGCCTGATCATACACAGCGCAGCAGTTTTAGTCAGGAATCACTGAATCATGGGAACCAGAGTGATAATGCGCACTTCTCTGTCTCCATGGCAACCACAATACGTTTCTGTGGATGAAGTCATTTGTTACGCTGATCGTTACCACGGTTACAACCTAGAGAGGGCGCTGCGGAGAAGCGTTCCACGTAAAATGACGCAGGGCGGGGGCGTGCCCGCACTGAGCGCTGCTCAAGGCTGCTTGTTGTTCAGCAGAGAGGCGAGAAGATGGCGGCCGTGTCTAGTGGAGGTGCAGCTGGGTCCGCTGCCGCCGGGATTGCGCTCCCTGCCCGTCCGACCCACGCAGCTATGGGCTCCCAAAACCGAGCCCAGCCAACCTCCGGGATTAGCCACTCCGGTCGTACCACCACGGGCAGCATCACCAATCCTGGACACACTTCGGCCACCAGGCCCCCCCCAGCCCGAGTGGGCCACTACGAAATCGAACGGACCATCGGGAAGGGAAATTTCGCGGTTGTTAAACTAGCCACGCACGTCATTACTAAAGCAAAGGTGAGACGACCGGTGTCCAGACGTTAGAGGTGAACTATTAGAAGTTGTCACTGAGTTATGTTGAGCTTTTTCGACCATGTACTGAAGATAACGCCGGGGCCTCCAATCTTAAAAGACACAACAGCCAGTCCGCTGTGGTGGCACCGCTTGTCGGTGTACTGGGGGTCCGTGCAACAAGGAGCATCACCTTCAGATGTAGGATAGAAAACTACTCATCACGTGATCAGTTATACATCTTATATATTTGCTCGTAGCATTTATAGAACGCTGGCTATGCCCCAGGTGTAAGTGTGGCAGAGTATAGAGGACGGAGAGAAGGGTATTGAAGAAAATGAAAAGAAGGAGAAAGCAATCTTATTGTAGCTAGCATAGCTCGTTGGCTAATTAGCAATTTGCCAAGATTTAGATATTGACAGATGACAAGGCGCACGATAACTACTTCTGATGGACCGCCGAAGAACTTTGAGCTGACAAATATCTTCCAAAGCTGAATTTCCGTGTAGGTTTACCAAATGTTGATAGCCATCTTTGAAATTCATAATTAAAACACTAGCGGAAAGTAGCCAAATTACACGATGGGAGCCAAACACCGCAAAAGTTTACTTTCGCTATCTTCACAGTAAACATTCCCTTTTAACTACCGTAAGAGGTTTCGCCCTACAAATTATGTTACGTGTTGATTTTGACTAGTTATGTGATGATTATTACCTTGTTACTTTGATGCGTCCTATAGGACAGTAAAACATTGACATGGCAAAACGTATGGTTTCAGAGCTGCTACAACACATGTATAACGATGCCTTTGCATAGGGCTACTGATAGCCTGGTGCTGGATGACTGGAACATTGACAGCCACGTATTATTGTAAACAAATACTCGTCATACAAAATAAATCATTCTTTAGCAGCTGATGGCTTACAACGTGATTTACTGCAAGTCATTCCTGTGCTTTTCAAATAGGTCTGTTGTTTCTGGCAAAGTCATAATATTGAACTTAGACAGCAAGTTTGGATATTGCTGGGGGTAGGGAACATTCAAGTATTTAGATATTCTGACGCTTTATTGCCCATGAGCAGGGCTGTCAGTCAGTAATTGGTTGGTCTGGTAAGAGTTGGCCAAAAACAAATACACAAGAAATTGCTAAGATGATGCATTAGGCAAGAGCATCAGTAATTTTTTTTTTTAAACTGTTGGTACTTTTATTTACATCTTGTTTAACAGTTAGTATTGTACTACTAATCTCACTATACTTTCTATACTGTTGCGATCAGTAGTACACATATCCTTTATGATGTTTGTCTTGCACTCTGAGCCCCTGGGATTAACTGATGCCTACACTTACAGGAGGCATCTGCAATTTATGTGTGTGTCTTTCATTAATTAATTTTTAGCTGATGTAGAAATTTATTTCAGATAGCATAAACAAAGGTGTGTCAGTGCTGCTGGGTGTATAGCTATACCTCCATGCTCTTGTTGATATTCACACCAACAGGCAGACATGGGTCCTTTGGATGCTTTGCAGTGCATTTCAGAGTTTCAGTTTAGTTTCTTGAGTACAAAATAAACTTGCGCAGGCGAGATACTGAGCTGTTTTCAAAACTGGGAAAAATGTTGCTTGAGGGACCAAAACAGTTGCAATGACTGTATTAGGATTTAGAGACTTGTATATTTGCTAAGTGTTCTCAATCGCTTATAAGAGTCGTGCAAAAGCTGTAATAATTTATCATGTTTTTGCTCGCATGGATGTGTGCTGCTGTGCGTCTGCCTGCGACTGAGAGACAGGCAGCATGAATAAGAGGCATTGTTTGTTGATGGTAGTTACAGAGTCAGCTCATGAATTACATGAACATGGGTTTCAGCGTCCCCAGTTGCTCATGAATATCAGAAGAATAAGAGTGTGCTTTTACATGCCTGTGGATTTCATGAATATGGATATAATGATCAGTCATCAGATGAAATGTGCTCTGTAGCCTTATTCTATGGTCAAGGCTTTATAACGATCCAATGAGAAATGCTGACTTGTCAAAAATAGCCCAACAGCTTTCTCCGTTGTTAGATGGAGGTGGATGATATCCTGCAGTGCAGTCGCACAGGAGAGAATCTGGTATTTATGCTTGATAGCCTAGTAGCTTACAAAAGGAGAGTACTCTTCTCTGCCCTGTTTCTCCTTCTGTTGTTTGTCTCTAATATACACAACAATTTCTGCTGTGGTTTTGGTTCATTCCTGGCAAATATGGGGCTGTTGCTGTTTGTGTGCTTGCTTACTGACTCAAAGGCAGTCAGTGGTTTCTATCAAATGTGCTTCACCTGGCTGTTGTAATAGTGAAAGTTACTCTCACCCAGAAAACGATCAGTTAGTCAAGTGGAAGTCAAAACAAGAGTGCAGATATTGTCATGGTGCTACAGTTGTTTTACACTTTGCCACTGTCTCAGTAGAAGCTGGTTTTCATTTCATTTTTAGGCGATCTCTTAACATTATTGATGGCCATGACCCTTCAACAAAGGTTATAAGTCTTGTAAGGGCAGTCCCACACACCGACCTTAACATTTTATTAAACCAGTGACTTTACATACTATGACCAAACTGTTGTTGCTTGTGATAGTTTTAGTTTTTTTCAATTACTGAAGCAGTTCCACGGACCGGCTAAATTTCTGTTTTTAATAAATAAATTAGCAGTCTAAATCAACTTAACTATCACCTAACACATACAAGTTTGAACTCAAACATTTAAACTAACGGTAATGATACACAATCAAATAAATGCTTCTAAAATGTTATAACATGAGTACAGTAAAGATTTTTAAATTTCTTTAGATGCGTCTCAGTACAGACTTTGATCTACTTTGTTTCAATAAGTGACAGAAAATAATAGTCTACCTTAAATTATAGTGTGTAACACTTAATTTGTTTTTGTTTTTCAGTTTTTCTTCTGGCCTTAGCAAAGCAATGTTTTGCCCAGTTACGTCAGTTGTCATGTCCATCTGCTGTAAAACAGAGTAGTAATTGCATAAAGCTTTAGTAGTTATTTCTGCAGCAGTTTCTTCAGGATTCATTTCAGTTTGAGTTCTGCTTTTTTGTTCTTCAGCTCAAAGTATGTTTAACACCATTTAGCAAATGACAAATTAGCATATCTTTTTTGCATAATTTAAATGCCTTTAAGTTTTGTATGCATTGTCAGTTCCATCAAAATCAGTGAAAACTTTCATCTTTGATCGTTCCAACTGTGATTTCTATGCGAGTTTCTTGTTTGCTAGTCATTTGTTTGGATAGTATTTAAAACGTCAGCGCTTATAAACACTGATGACAGTGATGCAATGATCTGTGATGAAACTAAAGTGTGATAGAGTTCTCTTTACAACACATACTTGTAATACTATTTAATTTCTAGGGCATCAGTGAGTGCGCATGTATATCGAGTGTGCTGATTTCTGTTAAGTTTGCATATGTCCATACAGGTGTGTAAAATCTTGACCAAGAAGGAATGGTCAGTGTTCATGTATGAAGTTGAAGATGCTTATTTGAAGGAAAAACAAAAATCAGAATCTTATTCAAAGAAAACTGAGCTGTGGTTATGATTAAATAACACCACTTTGGCATCATCATCCAGTGATTCCTGTTGTCAGAGGCGACTGTGTGTTGCCAAGGCTCCTAGTTGGTGAAAGGTCGCTCCATTGAAGTCTTATTGGTTGCCATGGTTTCAGTCGTGATGGTGGTAGAGCCAGACCCAACCAGCATTTTTAATGGAAGCTGCTTGCCATTGGCTCAGCTAATTTTTTGTGAGGTGCTTTCCCATCTCAGTTTTCCAGTCAGATGTGGACTTGAGCTCATTATCATTGACTATTGATTGCTTGCTGTCATGGATGACAGATGGCACTTTTGTTGACCTGTCTGTTGATGGGAAAGAAAACACTTCTCCCTGTTGTTCAGTCCTCTTCCTCTTCCTGTAGTCTCCCTTTTCCTCTCAAGATTTTCTTTTTGGGAAAGGACTAGCAAAAGGAAGAAAGCTGGCTTGATGGCAGGCATTAGGTAACAAACCTAATGTACTGAGTAATAATTTGCTCTCACTCAGATACTCTCACACGCAGCTCCTAGACATACAGCAGCCCCTCTCTGTTTCACAAAGCCACACATACACAAGGCCAAATGTGATTTCATTTGGATGAGTAATATGACAAATGCTGTGTTTCTGCTTGACATCTTCCTGCCCTGTAGTTGTCTTCTGCTGCATCTCAGTATTTTGAATCTACAGCCCCGTGGCTTCAAAAGAGGAAGAGCGTGTCTCTGTGGGTCTCGCTACATGACTTGATGAAGCGCAGTGCAGGCTTTTTTTTTCTTTTTTTTTAAGATAATCATATTGTGTTCTTCGTGAACCATATCAGCGCATTGGCTTCACTGCTAGACTGATGCCAGCAGATGTTTGTGTGTGAACTTTCTGTCCTTTAGCCATACACAAACATTGCATCACTATCTGTTATGATTAAAAAAAAAATCACAACACTGCCATCAGCTTATAGTGGTGCTTGTTGTTTATGGTACCACTGGATTCTACATAGGAGTGTTACTTTTCTTTATGTGTCCACTCTTTCAGAATAGAACTGATTTTGTTTCTGGTTCTTTCATACATTATTGTCACAACAAAAGTCCTGCACTTTCAAAATTCCTGGAAAGTGATTATATTACATGCTAAGTGGCTATTATAATAATTGTCTTTGGTCCTATTTGATCATCTTTTATGAAAAATGTACTCTCCTGTTCCTACATAACTGATATTATAGGCATCCATGCCAGCTTTTCGAAGAGACCAAGTTGTTGAGTCATGCTACATGTAAAGCTTAACACTGTACCACATTATTAGATAGTGATGAATTCAATTTGAACAAGCTTTAATACTACCAAGGTGGAAAAAATAAGTACCTAAAGTGCAGATAGGTAAATTCCATCCTAAAGCAATCTTCTCCTGGCCTAAAAGATTTTGTTGTGCATAAATGACCTCTGATACAGGTCATCATTGCAGAAGAGCTGAGGATGTCTCCAGCTGAATCGTGTTATATTGCAAGTCCATAGTTGTGCAAGATTCCTTTTTTTTCCTCCACAATTTTCTCCAGGGACTCCACAGCAGTCCCCCATACAGACCCATTTGTTTAGTTAGTTTTAGTTAGTTTTCACTGTCTGTGATGCTAAGATGAGATGACTGCTAACAAAATTGCACTTTACACCAAAGACTTATAGAAGATTTTAAGGTATATTTCTGCAAATGCTGAAGAAGTTCAGCTTTTACAAGAAGTAGAGTCTCTGCCTTTTTATGGACAGCCTCAGTGTGACATCTCCAAACTAGATAAACACCCATGTACCTGTAGTCCTCCCTCTTCTTCACTTCTTCTCCCAGGGTGGAAATAGTTTATTATTCCTGGTTCTTTTTGAAATACACAGCCATCTCCTTTATCATAATGTTTAAGAGAATATTACATATTCCGACATCATGTCCCGGTATTCATCTTCCTGTTCATCATTGACATCCTACTGAGATTTCTGGAGTCAACAGTGCTTTGAGTTGTTTGGAAGTGTGAAGTGTACAGAGTGAGGTGAAATTGTGAAAGTGCAGACCCTACTTTGACCACCCACTCAGGCACAACCTTTTAGTGTCACAAACTGTGGACTTTTTTTCAGGTAGTAAAAAAGTCTAGGTGACTGTATAGACATCAGCCATTGTTCTCTAGTTTTTCCAAGTAGCAGTGCAGAATCATCTTAAAACAAACAAACTTCCTTTTTGGCCACAGTTGTATGAGCCGCACGATTAGTTTGCCTGATGCCCTTCCTGATGCAACTGGGATTCGAACCCAGGCCTCTCACGTGGTAGGAAAAAGTGCTACTACTAAGCCACTGGGGAGGTGCTGTGAATTAATGTCAAAACAAACTTGAGAAATAAAAGAACAAGTTTTTAACAATGCCAATAACAGTCTCTCCAGAACTTTAATAATGTGGGATGTATTGACTGATTTATGCTTCTGTGTAGCAGCTACGTACACAGGCTATACACAGCCCGTTTTTGCGTTATTATTTAGGTCGCTCTGTAAATACATCACTAAACACTAGATAAAAGTGCGGGCTCTTTCTGCAATGCTGTAGCTCGTGGTGCTGAATTTCCTTTGGGTATGTCCTGTATGTGGAGATAGTAATAGAGCAATTAAAGTATATTTTATACGAGTTGAAACTGACAAATATTGAGCATCAGTCATTTTTTGCAGACATTGTAGCAATCTATTCTACCTGACTTGAAAATGACAAAAAAAGAAGGAAGGGCTTGCTCATTGGGTACGCTGTGGGCAGGAGATGATGTCATTCAGCCACCTAATGCCCTGGTAGCGTACAAGTCATCTCTTCACACATATGGTTCTCCTCACACCAGGAAAGATGTTACTTTAAAGTAGAGCTAAAACAAAAAACCCTAGAAAAGCAGTTCAATGAATTACAATTGACCATAATGTGGACAATATACAAATCTAAATTATAGGTAGACTAATTGGTTGACTGGGTAGATCTTTGCCCAGTTTTAATTGTTGTCATCAACCAGTGCTCTGGAATAGCTAGCTGAGTACCTGGCAGGTGTGTCTGGGGGCAGTTTTGTGTTAAACACACACGGTGCTGATTGTTTCATTTGATACAGTTTAATTGTGAAGTTTATTTAAGCTAAGGATTTTTTTTAAACTTCTTTATCTTATTATATGAAGAGAAACAATGGATGACTGGCCAATGCATTTGTGCAAAAAAAGAAGAAGAAAAAAATATATACATATGTTTTTTTTTTTTTAAATAAAAAAATCATAAATTCCATTGGTGATTGAATTTGTTTTGGTCAGCCTCTAATGTTATGCTGTAAATGAGTTCCTGCAAGAGTTTATGTTGTCATCTTTTTTAAATAGTAATGTATGACACAAATAAAACCATGGCACAAAATGGTATGCCATGGTTATCATATTTACACACACAGAAAAAAAAACCACACATGAGCCTGGCTTGAAGCTTTGTTTGTTTTATCTAAATGTCTTGCTCAGTAGTATTGAAAGAGTCTGTATGCCTCTCAAAGTTATCTCATCATAAAGTGTGTGGGCTTTGTACAAAAAAGTGGGTGGGGGGGACATGATCCTGTCTTCTGCTTTCAGCTCGAAAAATCCAACTGAGTCATTTCCACAGTGCACAGCACAGAAGTAGAACACCTTTAAAGGCACTGTGCTGACTCATGCAGGTGCTGACCTGGTATGACCTTGTCATGTGTGCGTTGTGTGATGTTTTCTAACTGTATACAAATACAGATGTTTGATTTAGTGTCATAGCTGGATTCTTTCAGATTGAAAACACTATGTCTTCAGACAATCATAGATGGTAGAGGTGTTTATGAGTATGTGCATATGAGTCAAACCCAGTCACGTGCACATATAGGTTAAGCCTTAGCATTACGCTTTCGGAGGGTGTTGTAATCTGTGCCTCTTGCAGATGAAGGTTAACCTTATATATTAAATCGCCTCGCCACCATGTGTGAACACAGATGAGCATACAAGAAGCATTTTCAAAGCTCCCTGCTGTAAATCTTACTCCATAGGCTGAGTTCTCTATTTAGAATAAGTGAGTCATAGGTAGATGTTCTCAGTCCTACAAGATGCTGGAAGGCTGCTAAAGATATACAAAACCTTATTTAACTGCCATATAATGCTCCATGCTGTCTAGTTACCCCCTTGCTTAACTTGAACTAATATTGCATCACATTAATTAATTTCTCTGTTGCTGTTATGTACAGCTGAGGAAAAAATTTTATGTTGAATGTAGAGTTCAGTATCTTTTCCAGTAATGCTTTCTCATTCAGGAAGGAAAGAAATACCATCACAGACCTTCAAATATGTGGATGGCCAGACTATTCCCTGAGCCAAAGAAGCCCTGCATCTTCTTCAGTTGACAGATATACGCACTTCACTTTCTGTTTCCAACCTTAATGATTATTATTATTAGAATACATCAGTGGTCTACATGATACTCTTCTTCATTGGCATTTACTTTTTAAACATTTTAATCTGTTAGCCAACAAGATAATTTGGGTTTCTTTGTGCTGAAATGGGCTCTAATGTTGGATCAATTGAATTTATTTATTGCAAATTGGAATCGGACAAACTGAACAAATGTAAATATAGATTCACCAATGGGACTGTGCTTTTTTTGTAAATTATTGGAAAAAAAAAAAACAAACTAAAAATGAGAAACATTCAACATGTCAAATGTTTCAATAATCTCGTAACAACACAATGCCATTATAAAAGTGGAAAAGATGCACTGGGGATAATATTCACTTCTGTCTTCTTTTACAGTAAAACATTTATTTAAAAAAACGGCAATAGACTGCTCAAATGTGCAATAAAACAAAAGTACAATAAAGAGACCTACTTAATAAAGCTTCTGGCTTTTGTTAAATTAATTAAGTTTCATTAAGTCATCTAGGCTTCTCTCCCATCAGTGACACAGTAGGATGATGTTTCATAAGTGTCAACATGCTTGATGTTTTTCTGTGTTCATTTGGTTTTCTTGTGTCGCATAAATAACACAAGGTTCTTTATGCTTCATTTATCAACTATAAGGTTGATTATTTGTCCATGTTGAACTGATGACGCATGTCCGCCGTAGTTGTAGATCACGCTGGAGCACTAGGACGATGCGGCCAGAAGCGGACCTCCGCAGAGGTAACAGTGTGCTGGTTAGATGCAGACAGTCTCACTGGGGAAATAAGTGCTCCTGTACTGGTGACTTAAAAGATGGAATAAGGTTTGTTTTTTTTCTTTTTCACAATGCTGCTCGCCATCAAAGCACCTTTTTTTCTTTATTAGTCAGGAAAATCCACAACTTGTGTGATATGCTGTGGATTCCGGGGTGATCTGTGCCGACCATTGGAATATCTGCGACCCGTTACAGCCCTGCTTCTAGATTGATGTCAGTTGCATTGAGTTGAAAATCAGAAATGTGTCAAAAAGATGTTGAGTGTGTTTGTTGGATTGTCATTTTCAGTCAGGGAAAAAATGAACAGACGACACTGGATATCCAACATCTGAATAATGTGCTGTAGAGAAAGGAGTTGGAACCTGCAACTGGTGTTGGAATTGCTAAACTTTATGATCGCTATTCGTTATACAATGAGCAGTGTTGACAATCAAAATTCATACACACACAGAATCGCACAGTCGCATGCCCCAAAATGCTGATAAGTACTCATATAGTGGCTGGGACAAATGAGTTTTAAAACTCATTGTTCCTTCCGTATCAACAGCTGATTAAGTTGAGATCACATGTTTTTCCCCTATTCGGCTAGGTATTTTATCACTTGTGAATTTCATGTGTTTGTGTCTGAGGCCTAGAAAACATGTGATGTGTGCAACCTTGCTGTCACTGCTGACATCTGAGGCTTTCCTGAAATGACTGTGCTTAGTAGACTTGATTGACCTTTTTTTTTCTTCTCCTTTCTATGAAGGATCCGACCTACTTCCTACAGTTTTCTAAGAACAAGAACTTGAGCTCTTGATTTAATGTTTGTCTCTGTAAAAACTAATGGTATTGGCCACCCAAAACTGCAACAAGTTACAGGGCTTTTTTTCCCCCCTTCTTTTCCACAAACCTTGAACTGCTAGAAATTGTATACATCAGGTACTAAAAATTGAGCTATTTTAATGCTGATTGCTGCTTTGTGGTGAGCTTCCAGCAGGTTGTACATTTGTGCTCATGAGATATGAAACAATATTCAGAAGTTCCTTTTATGCAACCTATTGGATGCATCATGTGCTTGGTTCTGTTTATAATGGGCTCATGTGTTTTATGAAATTAGTAAAATTTCTATTCTTGAGTACAAAAGATAACTGATCGTCCAGTACTGTGACTCCTCCTTGTGTCATATTATTCTTGTGGCACACATTGGTATTTACATTGTAACAGAGTGCCTTTATTTTTTCCTTCTCACATTTATGTCCTTGTAACATGTTATAGCTTGTTGCTCTACTGAACAGGCTGTGACTGCAGTTAGATATATAAGAAATTCCAGGCAATATTCCCATCCATTCGGTAAGCAACAGATTTACACTGACTGCGAGATGAGTGGTAATCCTGTCAACTTTGCTTGTTATAACTGGCAGAAGTCATAGTAGGGACAAGTGGAAGTCTGGGAACCCCTGGACAGTGTGAGTTCTCCACACTCTACATACTCGAGTTGCAACCATCGGTGTTGAGCTGTTCCTTGCAGAATATTCCTGAATTGAAGAGAACAGAGCCTGGAATTTCTTCTGACAACAAGAAACTCAGTTTAGCATGTCTTCCCTGTTTAGTACTTTCCCTGGCAGTAAATTGGTCAAAACAGGAGTTTGCTAGTCCTTCAAAACCAGACTTTTAGGCGCCTGCAAAGTCTCAAATGCACCACCCAGTGGATACCATTTTTACGGTATTCAAATATTGCGTTCTTAATATGGGAGACATCATCAGTCAATACAAGTTATCAGCAATACATGTAATCCCCATCACTTAATGTTATCAAGTGGCAACAGCGAATGTTTCATTTAGCTATCTAGTTGAACCCAGAAGTAAAATTGTAAAAATGACCATTTCAGTGGAGATGATTGTGTTCAGTCAACATATGATATCTTATATCGATCAGTAGCTCCTGAGTTGAATAAAATCAAAATCGTTTTGTGGCAGACTTTTGGTCTCTAAACTGTAAATCTTCATCTAAATGTAAAAGTTGTAGTATCATAGTTGTAATAATGTATTTTGTTAAAACGTGGGATTTACTGGAAAAATAACCAAACGCACAGCTCTACCTGTAGAGACTGCCATTGCTCTTTTCAGTGCATTAAAAACAAACAAACTCACTTAACATGCGTGCTGAGCTGCTCCATGGTGGGTTTACTGACCGGTTGTTTCATTGCCTGATTGGCTGGTCACCAGTTAGAGCTGGTCAAACAGAAAATGAAACATTTCCAGTCACCGGGTGATCATTTGGTGCTTACTTCATCATAATCCTATCTGACATGAAGCCCTTCAGATGACAAGATAGTGCTAAGTTTTTCAGGGGAAATACAACGCTGAAAATTCAGACAGTTGTTTTATCAGTGCACATAGCTAGCATGTTAGAAGTATGAATAATGTGTGTTGATACAGCGGTGTTTACGTAAGCCAGTCTGTTTGTTTACCAGGTACATGTAGGAGGACATTTAAGCATTGTTGTGTCATTATCTTGTGTATAAGCTGCTGACAAGCTCCCAGTAATCCTCATCCCACCAGTCTCTATGTAGCTGTTGAATTGGAGTTGAACATTTGATAATCACTTGAAACTTGTCATAATTAATGAAATAACAAAACTGTAAGAGGCATGACTTGACTTGGACTTGAAATTTATTTTGTTTTCCATTCATAAAACACTTAAAGCAATGACCAACATCCACCAGGTAACATTTTTTAATAATCTTATAAGAAACAATATGACATTAAGTGCAAAGGATGCATCAGGGATTATACTTGGTTTTCTCAAATGAAGT
>JBAMYA010000005.1:16372193-16406428 GCA_037176975.1 Arrhamphus sclerolepis
AACAATGTTTAATATATAACATTGAAAATGTTCAAGAAATTTAAGTCAGTTTCTTAGGTTTATCTTTCGTACGTATCGGTACGTAACGTATAAGTTCATCTGTGCTTCTAGAGTGCTACCATACTCCTCTTTCAACAGGAAAGAAGTTAGTAGGCTTAGTTATTTCTAGTAAAGGCTCTGTTCTTCACTATGGGATAGATGCACTGTTATACTAAAGTGAAAGTTTATATGCATTATTACACAAGACATTGTGAATAGTGAACACAGCATTTGCAAAGATGTTCAGCTTGTCATTTTCTTAAGGAATAAAAGCCAATGCTTTAGTCAACTAAACTTTTAACTCAACTTCAAACCACCAGTTAGGGTTGGACTGTAATTCAATAAGAATATATATCGCAATATAAAATGTTTCACTAAGGATGATAGGACTTTTAAGAACATTTTCAATGTTATATATTAAACATTGTTACCATGACGATGCTTGACCAGTTTGTTTGTCTGATGGTAATGTGAACATTGGTAAGGTGAATTATTTTTTTCTCTTTAACACTTTCATATTGAAAATATTATATTTATTGGACAAATTTTATTTTTCAGATCTTTGTTGGTAATAATGTCATATCAACTAAGATGAATATATTGTGTAATGAATATATATTGTGATATAAATTTTAGCCATATTATCCAGACCTACTTCCACTACTTTGCACATTGAATCATGAAAACATAAAAGTCAACATTTAAATTGTTGGCAGTTGCTTAACAGCCCCACTGGCAAATCCTAAGAAATATCATCAAATAATTATTGGCCGTATTAACAATCGCATAATCTTTGGTAGGTGAAACAGCAGTTTCGTGTCACATTTGCACAGTCTGAAATCTCTGCAGTTCATTTTTCGCTCCAACTGCTCTTTCTTTCACTTAGTCTTTTTTTGCTACGATCTCCTTGTCATTTCTTGTTATTCACACACGTATATGAATCATCTGCGTAATCAGAATTGTAGCCCTATTTTCAGATGATCTCATAGCTCCCAAAAAAGTAGCACAATGTACATGTGAAGATGTTGGTGTCCTTTTTCAGTGTGTTTTGAGTGTTCATGTGATCCAGATGTCCTGTTGTTACCTTCCAGAAAACGCCGAAGGGAGCTGTTACGTCAACAAAACTGGATGATTGCCGTTCCAGGAATAGATTTCTGGGGCTTAAAATATCTCAGTTGCACATTCCAATCACATGTACAGAGTGGAACATGAGTGCCGGGTTTTGCCTTTTTTTCTAAGTTTTGGAGTGAGTTCAGTTAGCTTAAACATGTTAGGAAAGCAAGCTTCTCAACTGATCAAAGGTTTACTCTTTAACACCACAACAGTGTGCGTGATAATATGAATTGTCATGGCAGGATGGCAACTTGGAAGAAAACAGTTTTTTGTTGTGCTGTCCAGTGTAGTACAAATAGAAAAAACTGTAAATGCAATGATGTTTCCACTATCATGGTTATGTCAGACTGAACATTCAAGTAATGTTAAATGTGATCTCCAGCACTGGTCCAAGATTTGGACACATTACTGATTTATTTTTTAATAATTTTGCATATGTAAATGATTGAATGCCTTTGTTTTAATTGAAAAGATGAAACCGTTATTGGTAAGCTCTCTTTTAAGAGCGTAGTTATGTTCAGCAGGCTAGCAACATTCGGATTGTTGAGACATGCAAGCACAAAAACACATTTGATCTATTAAGTAATCAGCAGGATGCATTGTTACTTACCAAAAGACATGGTCTCCACTGGGGCACATGTTTTTTTACAAGCTGTACAATACCCTGGAAGGGAAACTCACACAATGAGCTGAGTTAATGTCACTGTTACTGTTCTGTGCTTTCTCATGAGACCGCTGTTTGCTCTTCCTCACTTCCCCTTCCTTCTTCCAAGAGGAAGCTGGCCTTGACGCGCTTCAAATGGCCTCATCTTCTTCATGTCTTTTTTCAGGAAAGGGAATTCTCAGTACGGCGCCCTACACATATGACAGATGAGTTGCTGTTTTTGTGTGTGTGCGTTTTATTCTTGAAGTTTCTTTCTTCTGTTTTTTTTTCTGTCCTTGATCATCTATTTTTGGCAAAACTTGCGTTTTGGGGCATGTCCATTAGCCTTGCTTGATTAAGTCATTAAAGTTGTCTATCCTTTCCAAAGTGGCAGAGCAAAGCTCCTGTCACACACGATCACAGTCCACACTGTTGGAGCTATTGTCCAAGGCTCAGCAGTTATGCAACACTTGTGTTCACAGTCGTGGTATAGGTCAGCTTACCCAAACAGGCTGGAACATAGAGGACATGCTCTGTTTGACCACACATTGGCTAATCATCTCCTCAAGTGCCATTGTCGTCTCCTCTGTTGTTTTTTCTTAACCCAGCCAGTTGCAGATAATTATTTTTACTTCTTGTTTTTGTGTTATTAAACATCCCGTTAGACTGATTACCGTATTTCCCTATTGAGCAATTCAGTGTACTTATTGCAATTAAATGGTTTAATTAAGCATTTGTGAGATTTGTCATCTGATTTATTCATTCTGTGCCTCATTAGATCAGTCATCTCTGCTTCTGAATATGAGATATTCATATATACCTTCTACAACGCGATTGCTCTCTTTAACAAAAAAAAACAACACTACACTAGTTTTCAGTGTATTCGAGGCAAATTCTGGAGGGAAATTTGAACAGATTGTGGTGTTAATCTATCAAAGACTGGGATTGTATTTGTATTTTTAATGAAATGTAGCCTTTTTTTCTTCTTTTTTTTAAGTTTACCTATAACATATCACACTCACTCATGAGTGTGTGTGTTATTCCAAGTCAATTGTTAGCAGAAAGGCAAATCATCTGACTCATTCTTTCCCCAGAATATTTTCTTTTCAACAATAATGCAAGGGCTGTGGGACTGTACCCTCAGTTTGTTAATGTTGTGTTTTCTCAAGTTTGAGATGGTTAAAAGATGTTTTCATGCATAATTTACTTTCATAATATCCCCTTTAAGCTGAATATCATTGGTGTCAATACATTATGTGTATATTGTAAAGCTGGTAAACATTATCCTTTGAATTTTTTATTTTTTATCCTTTTTTTTTTTTTTTAAACCTCCTTCACCACCATCTCATGTCTGGTCAATTTATATATATATATGTACTTGTCCTTGTCTCCATGTTTCCAGGTGGCTATAAAAATAGTGGATAAGACCCAACTGGATGATGAGAACCTGAAAAAGATATTCAGAGAGGTGCAAATTATGAAGATGCTGAAGCACCCACACATCATTCGCCTCTACCAGGTACAAAGTCACCCACAGAGCCGACAAAATTCCACCGATCCTGTTCACGTTGTACACCTGCTTACACCTGAAACTCATCAAATGAGACACGTTGATTTTAAAGGACCGTCTTACCTGAAACAATATAAAACCCTTTTCAGTCCTGCCTCTGTGAAACTTTGATGTTGACATCCTAGCACACAGATTGAGCACTACCCTGAAGTGCATGGCAGTTTTAGTTCTATTTAAATCTCTCTTGTTTATATGCCAAACGGTGCTTACTCATGCTGTTGTGTAACTGGTGCATCGCCCATCACTGGCTGATGGCCTGTCAGAGGGTCTGTATGTCTTGGTTTTCTATAATGTGTTTGTCTTTAGGTGATGGAGACGGAGAGGATGATCTATCTGGTAACAGAGTTCGCCAGTGGTGGAGAGATATTTGGTAAGGGAGTTCCCAACTGTTTAACTCGACTAATACTAAAGTATTTTGGACATATTTTTAATGTCAGTTCTCCTATTATAATTGAGTAATTGTATGAATCTATTTTTTCTGTCATGTCATTAAATTGGTGATTTATTAGTGAAAATCCAGGTAAAGTTATCACATGTGTTTCACCCCCTTTAAGTAACACAACAGAACTTGGAAAGAGCATAATCTTATGTTTTGTTGCTTTAAGCCTTTGAATTCTTTTGTGCGTTCAGACCATTTAGTGGCCCATGGGCGCATGGCGGAGAAAGACGCCAGGAAGAAGTTCAAGCAAATCGTGGCAGCAGTCCATTTCTGTCACTGCCGCAATATTGTCCACAGAGACTTAAAGGCTGAGAATCTGTTACTAGACCACAACCTCAACATCAAAATCGCAGGTGTGTGTGTGTAGACTTGTCTCTGTGAGCAGGTTCCCATTTTCTTGTGGAGAATATTCCTTGTTTGACAGTTTCCTTTGTCCAAGGGAGTGATGGGATTCCTCTTTCTCTCTCTCTCTGCTGTCAGATTTTGGCTTCAGCAACATATTTTCGCGGGGCCAGTTGTTGAAGACATGGTGTGGCAGTCCTCCCTATGCAGCTCCAGAGCTTTTTGAGGGCAAAGAATATGACGGACCTAAAGTAGATATATGGGTAAGAAGAGTGACTGTCTACAACTTTCTCGGAGCACAAATCCATTGGACAATTAATTCAGCTGCTGCTGACGCCATATGCTGAAAACGTATTTGTCTTTCCTCTCTACAGAGCTTAGGTGTGGTGTTGTATGTGCTGGTGTGTGGGGCCTTACCGTTTGACGGCAGCACTCTACAAAATTTGCGAGCACGTGTTCTCAGTGGAAAGTTCCGCATCCCTTTCTTCATGTCCACGGGTAGGACCTTTTTATTTTCCGTCCAGGGGATGAACAAATATACAGGAAATCAAGAGCACATCAGTTTTATAATTTGTTAAAATGCTCAAACAGCGAAAACTGGAACAAACATTATCAAATGGTATTTGAGTTCATAAAGGATGGACATTGAGTATTAAAAAGTTATATTGACTTTTGATATGTCAGAAGAAGTCTCCCTTCACACTTAGAATCACAGCAAGATATTATTACCAGAGTAGATTAAACATACAATATCAGCAACATTGTTCCTGATAATCTGACAGACCACAATCTGCACCACATGGTGGGAAAAAAACAAACAAACAATAAGCCAAGTTTCAGCAAATTGATGGTACCAGAGACCTGACCACAATCTGTCCAAAAACTGTAGATATCACAGGTTATTTAGTCTCTGTTTTCATGCATCTGTGTCCCTCTACCAGTCTTTTCCTTTTCTTTTTTTCAAATTAATATTCGAAGAAGACGACTCGGGTTTTAATAATGTCTTTATGTGCAGAATTTTTTTTAAATAAATTTGAATAATATCACAGTTACAGTTTTGAATAGCTTGGCATCTTTTCATCACTTCACTAGAAGATGGTGGTGTTACATTTTTTATTTTATTTTTTTAAGAAAATCTGACTGTACACACAGTACATGTCTGTTTTATATAAGCCATGGGATATTTATTATTATTGACTGCTGCTTGGATAAATTAGACAAGAGTTTCATTATTTGATTGCTGAAATGTTCTGCATTAATGTATATTTTAGTTTCCTTTCTCTGTTTGATGCTAAGAATGCACCTGTATGTTTGTGTGTGTTATTGTAGACTGTGAGTACCTAATAAGACACATGTTAGTTCTGGAGCCCAGCAGACGGTTGACCATGGAGCAGATCTGTAAGAACAAGTGGATGAGACAAGGAGACCCGGACCCGGAATTTGACAGGGTTAGGCCTTTATCGAATTTAATGCCAATTGCATTGCTAATTACATTCTTCTTTCACTGTCTTTTGCATGTCTTTTAAAGGTGCTGTAAAGTTATGCTTAAAAAAATAACTTATTTAATAACTAGTGATGTTAAAGATTGATTTCATAATTGCATAATTTTCACAATTAACTTTACATTGAAAAAATTCTAACCTAGCTGTACATTGTAAGCCCTTATTAGAAATCCAATAACGAAGTCTCTCTGTCGTTCCAGTTGATAGCCGAGTGTGAGATGGTGAAGAAGGAGAGAGAGGTGGAGCTCATCAATGAGCAGGTGCTCATGGCCATGTCTGAGATGGACTTGGATCGAGAACGCACGCTTCAGGTGTGACACAAATGTGCAAGGGGCTTCTGTTGCTGCACTGCAGTCATTGGTACAGTGCTTTGTGAGACATCATCGTCATAATTTATGTTTACTCTTCTTTTTCATTTCCAGTCCCTACAGACAGATGCGTATGATCACTACAGTGCCATTTACAGTCTGTTGGCTGAACGCCTCAAGAAACACAAGTCCCTGCGTGTTGCCCCACCCACACCACGATCTATCAGCTATCCTCTGAATCCTATTCAGGTAATCTGTCTTTGGTGTTTTCTTTGGAAATGAAAATCTTCACACCCAAAATTTCATTAACTTCAATTCAAGTCACCTTCCTTGTATCGTGCCAGTTTAAAAGTTGAAATAAATATACTCCAGTTGGTCCTCACAAATGTTTCCTGTCCTACAGTCGAGTGAGTGTGTATAACTATGAAAATATCTTCAAAGGATATTCACTTTTTTTTTTCCTTTTTTTTAAGTCGAGTGAAATATTTGAGCAGTAGACAGCAGTGACATCATTCCCAGTTTGGTGAATCGAAGAGGAATTCTGATGTGAAGCTACGCTAATAGTCCTTCAGAGTGCAGGACATAGAGAAATGAATTTTTCCCATCTATAATAATTCATGTTCTATCAATTTATTTCTATTTACACCAAATGCTGGATTAGATATAATTGGATCATTTTTGCACCAGGCATTTATTTTTTTTGTCCATGCTGCAGCATGATTTATGATTTGCATAAGTGTGGAATTGAAGAGGTGTAAAAATCTACTATATAGCGTTCTCTGAGTCACTCTTAGCCTAGCTACCCATGAGAATTCCTCCCTGATTCTCCAAACCGAGAGTGCCGTGACAGCTGCTGTGGGTAAGACACTGATGACTCATAGATACATCACATAAGCCCACATCTAAAAAAAAAAACAAAAACAAAAAAAAACAACTAAATATCCCTTTAAGCAGAACAGCGCTTTTTCTGTAATGATCTCCAGTAGACGGGAAGGTTTCACATGACTTTCTGAAGTTTAGATGCAGTAATCATGTCTTCCACTGCATGCAGTCGATTGGTTTTAACCCACATCTGTCAATCCCACTGTGCTAAGAAGATTGCTGTGAAAGTAGTGCAGTGCTCACATAACCTCTTTGTGTGTCCATGCCCAGCAGACAGACCAACAAGGTAATCCTGTTAGCATGACCGTTCCCCATGTCCAGCTCATCAACCCAGAGAACCAAATTGTTGAGGTGAGTCAGATTTGGGCTCGACTTGGTTGTTTCAGCCTGGATCATTGTACTTGATGAAGACATCATCGTGACTGATTACAACTGCATACAGAGATGTGACAGTTTTTATAATTTCACTTTGAAAGAAGTAGAAACAACAACATAAAAAATAATTTGGATTTAATTAAAAAGAAATCATGTTTTGTTTTCTTGTTTTTTTAAAGAAAAAGGGCATTCAAATATGCACCAAAGTGCACCAGGTTACTGCACAGAGGTAGTATTGTTTCATAATCCAACAGGAAAAGTAATTACAGTTTATCCCCTTTTATGTACAAGATTACAGGTTCTTAACCTTTTTTTTTCTTTTTTTTCAACTAATTTTAAAATAAAAAAGTGCATTAGACAACAGGACAAACACATCTTTTCTTACACTTTACCGAACACTGTATTTTTTTTCTTTCTTTTGGGGATTGAACTGGCGACCCTCCGGTTGCCAGCCCAGTTCTCCATCTGGTACGCTAGAGAGGTATTTTGTACCTTTATAAATAAACAGGTACATTAGATGATTAAAAACTGAGCAGCCAGAAACTCGAGCTGATGTCGCATGTCTAAATAACTTATGTAAAACTGTAATGCTGCATTTGGACTGTTGTTTCTTTTTTCATTGGTGGTCAGTGTTCCTACAGAATCAAATTACTTTTATAACACTTACCATCAGTTTTGCTTTCTGTGCTTGAAACTGAGAGGAGCGATAGTGAGTCGGTCCAGAAGTTTGATTTGAAACATTGGTGTATAATTACGAAAACAAGTTACTAACCCAGCATAAAAAAACCATGAATATTTTTTTTTTTTATCTGTTTGGCAACAGTGTTGGAGCAGATTTCCTTTGGTACATGATTGTTTAAGACAGACAAAGAAATCAGCAAGAAGATGAACTGAAACTCTGTAGGCAGTCCTGTTGCAGTAGATTTCTTTTCTTTGTATTGTAAAATATAAAAGCTTGTGAATGAGTATCCAAACATGTTCAGACAGCCACTGTTGTACATAATATTGTTCGTAGTCCCACTGAAGTATTAGCACTATATAATAGAAACCAGTTAAAGAAAGGAGACTGCAGGTTGTGTGCTTTGCTATCTTTACGTTTAGCATTCTGTTAGAGTGGTAACTTTGAGCATGTTTGTCGGGGTGATGCTACTTTGGACTGCTCGATGAAGTTTGTTTCCACAGCATTTAAGCAGTTGTTCCTTTATGGCTTTTTTTATTTAACTTATCTTTGGGCACTCTTTTTCTCACAGTCTAAAACTTCCACATTAAAGACATGCTTACTGAGACTGTGCTGTGCCATTATGTATGTTGACCTATTAAGAAAAAGCACATCACAGTGATCTTTGTTCATAGACAGTCAAGCTTAAAGAACAGAGAAAATAATGGTTGATTTTTGCTCTCAACTGAACAAATTTTGGACCCCTAACTATGTGTTTTTATTGTTTAGCCTGATGGCAGCATGGCTCTGGACAGCGATGAAGGGGAGGAGCCATCTCCTGAAGCCATGGCTCGCTACCTGTCAATGAGGCGACACACTGTGGGGGTACCAGACCAAAGGTAACATCTCTTCAAACCTCAGTTATTTGCAGATGGCTACTGTTTACCTTAGTTGCTTTTCCTCTTTTTTTTTTTTTTTCTTTTTCATCTGACAGTACATGTACCATGATGTAATATTAAAGTTCCCAGCTTTCTATTAATTAGTACAAAAAATATTTCTCACAAGTAATAGGTGTATGTTTGTGGGTATGTTTATACACAGATGGCAGAGTTTGAATGAAATAAATGGCAGCTGACCTCCCTATGACATTTGTCCTTTTTGGAACTTTAGGACAGAGATGCAGGAGGACCTCCAGAAGCTTCCACCGGGCTTCCCTCGTGGTGCGTTGCCCCAGCCCCCCTTCCCCCAGCTTACCCCCAACATGGGCCAGGTGCACAGTCTCATGCCAACACAGAGCCTGCAGCCAACACAGCAGCTGGAGTACAAGGTACAGTCAGTTAGGTTTGACTGTATTTTTGTTTTACCTCTGGAAGCTAACCTTTTCATGCTGTATGCTGAGTACCTGTGGTGATTAATCTTGCAGGAACAATCACTGCTGCAGCCACCTACCCTTCAGCTACTGAATGGTATGGGACCCTTGGGTCGAAGAGCTTCCGATGGCGGAGCCAACATTCAGCTACACGCCCAGCTTCTGAAGAGACCTCGGGGGCCATCGCCGCTTGTCGCCATCCCGGTGAGGATAAGGATATCTGAATATATACACCTTTTTCGTTCTCCGGTTGTGTGTTTGAGAAGCTTTGACTGGTAAACTCTTTGCCTCCTCTTAGCATCCTATCCCTGCAGTAGCTCCGGTGGATGAGGAGGGTTCAGATGGAGAGCCAGATCAAGAGGCAGTGCAGAGGTAACCCATGGTGACGGTTTTTGTTAATTGGGTATACATTACAGAGTTGCTGTCGGAACCAGCGAAAAACCCATAACCTTTGACATTGTGTTGGAGTTACTATCTAAATGTTCATTTAAGGATTTGGATGGGTTTGGAAAAAAAATCTCAAACTAATTTAATGGTTTTATCACAGATCATAAAGTCTATGGAAAAAGGCCAGGTTAGGGATTTTTCAGCTGGTCTTCTTCAGACAGCACTTTCTGACTTCGCCGGTGTCCTGGGTTGCTGGGAGTGAGGGCCTTTAGGCTGCTCTGCTTTTTCCCCCTTGGGAGGTGGCCACTGTGCTGTGGTGCTTATCCCATCTTTTCTCCTCTCCATCGCGCAAGTGCCTTTCGCCACTGTTTCAAACAGAATGTGCCATCAATTACAGCATTTCTACCTCTTTGACCGAGAACTTCTTTATCTCCCTCATTTCAATAAGTGCCAAATTATTCTGTGGACCTTTTCACCCTTTTTCACACAGCTTTGCTAACTCTGAAGCTTGCAAAACCAGCAACTCCAAAAAAGCAACCAACTCAATCCTTTAACTGGAAACTGGGTGCTTGTTGGATACCCATAAGCTCTAACATCCATCTGTGGTGTAACTTTGATGTTTTCTGATTGGCTAAGATGATATGAATGATGGCACCTATTGGCAGAGGTGGGAACGGGGTGGGCCTTCCCCCCCATCACCATTGGCCAATGAGGACAGAGAGCTGACCAGCGCTGCTTCCTGTCTCCCACCCTCACCCCCATCCTCCCCCTCCCTGCGGCCCAGGTACCTGTTGAACCGCTCCAAGCGGCACACGACGCACGCGCTCATGAGCACATCGCATGGCGAGTCCTCGACAGAGTCACAGAGGCCTCAGGGCCCCCGCCAGAGGGGGGGCTGGGCCCCCGACACATACACCCGGTGAGGGTACACGTCGACTCTGAGCTGTATATACATATTATACCTATTTGTTAACTGCTCACCTACACACTCACACACAGTGGTGTTTAAAAACATGTCCCAGCTGACGCTTGTATACCATCCAGTTAGACATGGTATTTTTGTTGTTATTGTTATTGTTATTGTTATGGAGATGCAGGTATATCTCCTCATCACCAATAAACCAAGGGTGAAAATGACTCTCCTTTAAAAACCTTAAAAAAAAAAGTGATGAGTTCACAACCACAAGTTGGTGGACTGTCCGTGTATTGTAAAACCAAAAGCTCACAATTAAGGGCCTTTCAGAAAAGACGAGGTATGCACTGCACTCACTGCAATGGTTAGGGTGCCGCACATGAGAGAAGGGCACAGGTGCAAATTTCATCCATGTAGCACAACAGATAATAGCTTTGCAAGAAGTAGTTAGCATAGAGTTACTAGTTCTTTGAGTTGCGGACTTGAGTGCACACTGTAGCTTCCGACCTGTTGCAGGAAAGAAAAAGCTCTGGTTTCAGACGTATCAATGATGAGGAGGAGACGAACTGCAGCAAAAGAGGCAACATAGATGATTTGAGAAGGTTTAGGCTTGTCCAGGAGCTGCAGCTGCACACTGACCATTTTCAGGTATATGTAATACATCAAAGTTGTGTTTTTTCTTCATTGTGTCAAAAAAAATTCTAAATACTTTTTTTAATCCCTGAGGAGAAATTCAGTTGTTTCAGTAGTCGTCATGATTTGAGTCTCCTCAAAGATTCATTGTAGGTGGTTATAACTGCAGTCAGTAAGGATCTTCTGTTGTTCTGAAGAAGCCTCTGACTGAAGACACTCTGTTCGTTGTGTTGTGTGGACGATGTTCCGCGTTGTCCATGATGGTTATTATTTTATGAAGAATCCTCCGTTGCACAATCTGCTCCAGAGGCTCCAGAACAGTCCCCCAGAACAGAGCCAGCCTTCTTTATCTGTTTGTTCAATTTCTTTAAGTCACTGGTTCTGATTCTGTTCCCATAACAGATGACTGCAGATAAGATTGAAACTCTCCACAACAGAGTTATAGAAGATATGCAACATCTGGCTGCAAACACTGAAGGACCTAAGCTTCCTTAAGAAGTAAAGACTGTACTGTTCGTTCTTATTAACAGCCTCAGTGTTGCATCTCCAGTTCAGTGTTGTCCAGGTGAACACTGAGGTAATTATACTCCTCCACCACCTCCATTTCTTCTCCCATGATGGAAATGCTGTTTGACATAAATCTGGTTCTCCTAAAATCCACAAGCATCTCCTTTGTTTTGTTCACATTTAAAATGAGATGATTGTTCCCACACCATGCCACAAAGTGGTCCATCAGTTCTCTGTACTCTGTCTCTTGCCCATCACTGGGTGTCTCACAGCGTCTCATTGCCGAAACTCCAAATTTCCTCGTCGGCGTTTCAATTTTGTCCATCTCATTTGCAAGAGATTTCACGTTCCACATTACGATGGAGGGAAGCGCTGGTTATCTTTTATTGTATTTATGATTTGTCAGGTTATCTACCGTTGGATGTGTCAAGGTGTGTCACAGAGCACGGCTCCCAGCTTAAGAGTGTTATAACTTCAGTGAAGGGTTCAGGACAGCACACATGTCCATGTGCTGCGCCTAGCTCAGCATAGTGCCAGTACATACTTGTGTTGTGCCATTACACAGAAATGTTCCAGACTGGAGTACATTGCTGACTGCGTCCTATCTGAAAGGCCCTTTAAATGGCTACCTCTGTATTTTCTGTCCCATTGGAAACATATGCTTGTCATTTTGTTCCTCTAATCCTAACTGTTGTAAATATCCTGTATTTTCCCTCCACTTCAGCCAAGGAAATCTTTTTGAAGACCGTTGTGTTTTTTCCTGTTTGTGAATGTCTACATTTCAATTGAAACTTGCGGTTTAAATCAGAACTCAATTTCTGCCTCTCCTCTTTGTCATTTTTCTGCATCACGCCCTCCAGTCAAATACGGTGTAGAGATTGAAAGCTTTTTAGTCATGCAGACACAGGTGCTTGTGTACCGTTTGCTAATTGGTAAGAGTTAGCAGATCTCCTTATCTTTGCACTCAGAGTCATAGAGCATCAGTGGTAAGTAGTGGAAGGAGCTCAGCAGATGGAGGGACAAAAAAGTCTCAGAGAACCAATCCTTAGCATGAACATCTGTTTACATGGTGTGCACCAGAGATACTGTAACTGTTTTTGTCCAGTCATGTTGTGCAGAATGGATGTTTCTTGATTTGCCTGATAACCCTACTTGTATGAAATTTTAATTCCTTTCTACAAATTTATTTTATCATCGGCAAGAGCTCATGTTTCTTTTTATTTTGTTTCTCTCATCTGTGTCCCATGACCTAACTTGTGTGTGTGCGTGCGTGCGTGCGCGCGTGTGTGTGTGTGTGTACACACTTGTTTGCGTCTGCTCCTTGTGGTCCCCTTTTCCAGATCCTGCTATAAGGACTGTAACACCCTTCATCTCCCCATGGAGCGCTTCTCTCCTGTCAGACGGTTCTCTGACGGTGCCGCCTCTATCCAGGCCTTCAAGGCTCAACTAGAGAACAACAGTCTCATTAAGCAACTCAAGCAGGTGCATATTTTGATTTTAATGGTGTCTGATATCATTGTGTGCAGAATTGGACAGAACTGCTCAAATATTTTTATGCAAGAAACTTTATGCAAGAAACTTCAAATCCATATTCATTTGCCTTGGATTACGTAGTTATTTATTTTTGCTCCAACGTCTCTGGAGAAAATGACTGGAAGTAGCAAAGATTCAATAGTAAAAAGAACATTGAGGACAATTCATAATAATTAAAAGCAGAGCCTTTTAAAATGTTAATGGTAAATTAAAACACTGATTTTAAGCAGGTTGAAATATGGTCAGGATAAAATGCAAACTGTCACATTTCATTGTGTACCCAGTATCATTTACAACACAAAATCTGCCATTTATTGTTGCAGAAAAAAAACATCGAAATGAATTGAAGTTGGACAAAAGCTTGCAAATTACAAATGGAAATTGTGTAATATAGATGAATCAGAAAAGAAGATGGATGAATTATTACTACCTCATTTAGCTAATGTAGTTTTGGATCTGAAGGTGATCTACTTTTGTTTTTTATTTATTTTTCACACCACAAGAATAAAGGACATTTGTGAAACACACTTTACTTAAATGATAAATGGAAAAAAAGATCCTTCTGTGTTGTGTCAAGGTGTTATAGATAAAGTAGTTTGAGTTAATTTAGCTTGAAATGCACCCTTTACTTGGTAATGATTATTTGAATTTATATTTCCTTTAGTGTTCTGTTTTTTTTTCTTTAATTATCTTGCCTTTTTTATTACTTACCCTTTTATATTTAATGTTTGGTACTTCTAGCTCTCATAGTCTGCTGGGTTGATACTGATCAAAAGCCACAATTCAATCACCACTGTACCAGGTGCTGACATCTCAGAAAGCCCCCTCTTTTCTGTGTAATTCTTTGTCTTCTTTCACCCCGTGACTTTTACAGTTGCTCATAGAGTCTAACGATTCTATGAGCAACTGTAGACCTTTGGCAGAGCAGATCTGTGCTTTAACAGGCAGAATAAACTGTGATGCAACAGCCGGCTGAGGAGCACAGAGTGGGTTTTAACACTTATGTACCCTTACACGACACGCTGTGAAACTGTAGAGATGAAAATGATGAAAAACCAGATTAGCATTGGCGAATCTCATATTTAAACTCTTTGCCTGTCAGTGTAAGTTGTCTTTTAAACTCTCCGTTTTTTTTGTTTTTTTTTGTCATGGCACTGTCATGATTTTCTCAAGACTAAAGCAGTGTGAGACATTAAATATGGTCAGAGGACAAGGAGAAAAGGTTTGACAAAAGAAATATTCCCATCAAAGCAGCATTTTACCTTCACCTAGAAGAAAAATGTGATGTGGCCAAAAAAAAAGTAATGTATCATTAGCTTTATGACTATTACATCAAGTTATTTTTGTGCTTTTTTTTTTGCTTTCTTAGTATGCACACAATTTAGACTCAATGTTATTCTGACATAGTTTTTAAGGTTACATTTAAACAGGCGTAGTCTCTGATCTGAGAAAACCACAAGCTGCCTCCTGAGACATAGCATCATCTTTAGTGAACCTGCAATGAGATTACCTCACTTTGGGCGGCTTAGGTATGGAAAGGGATAATCATCATGTATGCAGCAGGTGCTTCTTCTTGGGCCTGCATTAATGTGCTGGGATTATAGGTACTTGTGTCCAAAGAGTTAACAAGGTTAGAGGATAGGTGTGTGTGTGTGTGTGCGTGTGCACATCTCCTCTTACCAGCATGACCTATATGAGTTTAGATGGAGAAAGATTCACATTATTTTGAAAGTTGTAATTCTATTTTTTTTTTTTTTATAATTTGTTTTATGAACCAGTGAATTATTAGTATCATTAACCAACATGTTGGTTATATGATCAGTGTTGGTCATGTCATTTAACCAGCTTTAAGCCCAGATCAGCAATTTAAAACACAATTTTCACTCGATTTTCAGATGGCTCATAACTGCCCAGAGAAAGTGTGAACCGGCTGGGAACTCTAAATTCTCATTTACAAGTTGAGCCAACAGTGATGAAAGTGGTGTTTTCTGAGTTAGGCTTTAGTTCAGCAATCAGCCATCTGACATACAGCTCGACTTTTCGTGCCACTGGGAAATATAACTATATGAAAATGTTGCCTCTGTACACTAAAACATCACACGAAGATAAATTATCCTTTGAGCGATTTATTATGAAATAATAATATGGTGATCTACTTTTGTAGAATCAGTTTTAAGTAAAGTTGGATTGCTCTTTTTCATCTGCATTTAGAACTTCTATCTCTTTTCTAAATAGGAGTGCGAACAGCTCCAGAAAATGTATGCAGTCCAGCAGGACGAGCGCCTCCTGGAGCACACTCAGCAGCAGCATATCCTGTACCAGCAAGAGCAACAAATCCTCCACCAGCAAATCCAGGTAGTTGAAATTTCCAAATGGCTCCTCCTCCACCGACCGTGGAGGGTTCACGCCTATGCCGTTAGTACACCATCGATTTCATGCAGATCTATAAGAGTCCTATCTTGAACTCCAGAACCTCAAATGCACCTCTGTCTAAATGATAGTAAGAAATGTGGTTGGTTAGCTAGGTAGATTTGTTCTTCTTTGTACTTCTTGCTGCTACTTTGCCGTTTTCAGGTTGCATAAGAATGATAGATCTCTGCAATACCTGTTAAAAAAAATTATGCCGAATATTTATTGTCAACTCACATAAAATGTACTTTATTTGCTCCATTGCTAAGTTTGACCTATATAAATGAAGGAAACAAAAGGAAATTGCTGGAGAACACTGTTCTTTGATTCAGTCAGTTGGCGACGTAATTACAGAACTTCATAAACAACAAGCATACCTGGTTTGCAGAAGCATAAATCAGACTTTAGTTTGATAAGTGTGTGAGAGTATGCTTCATTGCATTCTTTAATTGTATGACATTCTTTTAAGACATTTTCTATGTTAAGTAATTAAATTAACTTGGAGGTAGTCTTTCTACGGATATGAACATAGTGGAATAGAATAGAGCCTACCAAAGGACTGACGTGTAAGAGGGGGCACCACCTGCACTTTTCCAGTACTTTACTTCTGTGGGTCTTTTCCCTCCACTAGTGGCTTCTCCCCGTTATTCCAAGCAAAGTAGACGAGTCACCACTCATGGCCAACAGTGCTGATCTTTTACTCAAAACAATGGGAACACAGCCTGGAATTTCTAGGTTCAACATGTCGACATTCTTCCCCATTTTGTTTTAATTTCTCCTAGCTTTCTTCACAGGAAGTGGTCGTGTCTACAAAACCCCAAATGCAACGCATTACTGCCACCTGGCAGATAAATATAGCACCATTTTTGAAGTCCCTGGGTAGCATCTATTATAATTTATTATGTGCGCGTAGGTGCTGTCTTGAATGTTTTTTCACTTTTGTATAATTTTTGATGAAGTTTGTTTAAAAAATAGCCTTACATCATTTTCCAGAGTAATTGGCAGGAATATTTGTTTCTCATAGACCCTTACTGATGTCTTTCCTCCTTGGTATTGTGTTAACATGTAGTTGAAAACTCCAGACCAGCAAACTGCCAAAGCTTCTATTTTTTATTTTTTTTTGTGGCACTAGTGGCCTTTATCGACAGTCAGAAGAGACAGGAATGTGGAGCATAGAGAATAGGGGAGACACACAGCAAAGGGTCACAGGGCGGGAGTCGAACCTGCGACCGCTGCATGAGGACTGAGCCTCTGTATATGGGCTGCCTGCTTTAACCACTAGGCTACGCAGCGGCCCAAAGCTTCTATTTTTATAGAGACCTACACATTAGATGATGATTGATCAATTCAGTTTGCTTATAAGCACTGGGGTGCTAGTTACACACTACAACATTTGGACTTAGTTTTTGTTACATAAATAATGCCATGATGTAATATGTCATGAGTTGTAACTAATTTGAGATTGGTAATTTTAAGATTTCATCAAGACCAGATGAGCGTAATACTTAATTATTACATTAGGATATTTAAAACCTGAATGGAATGGAAAAATACTGTACTTCCTTTTTCAAATGCCTGTAGTCTCAGCATTAGCACTTCAGTTATTTCATGTTGTCATAAATATAATTGTGCTTTGAGTCAAATATTCCTTTTTATTTGCAGGGTCTGTCTTTAGGCCATGGAGAGAGCCAGCCCAGTCACTTAACCCACCAGCTCCAGAGGTGAACAAAACACACACATGCACAAGCATGCACACACATGCACACGCATTACTCATCAGCTATCGAGCGGTGAACAATGAACCCGATACTGTGGTGCAGCAATATCGACTGAAGTGTTACATCACTGACGTGTCTCTCCTCTCCTCTCCTACTCTGTACCCGTTCTCCCTCAGGTTGTGTATCCAGCAGTCCAGCCCTCCGCCAACACATCCCAGCAACCACCTCTTCAGACAGCCCAATCAGAGTCCTCCGCCTGGCTCTGCAGGCATAATGCAAGGGCATGGTTCGTAATGCCATAGCTAAAGTGATTTAGTGGTTCAAACGTTGCATTAGTGTAGGACTAAAATTGCAGTGATCAAATGGCCACCAATTATAATCAGTTGATGAGGATTATGCACGACTGAGCATTTCACAGCTCCTCTTTAACTGTCCAATTACATTTCAGACGTACATCTATTATTCATGCGTAATTACTTCTAAGCTAATTGCTTCTTATTTTTTTTAATTCATTAAAATTGAGTTTAAGATTTGTTGTGGCATGCATCAAGGGTTAAAGGTGTTCGACTAACAGTATATTAGCTTCTGACTTTCATTGTATTAACTCAAACACAAGTCTCTTTTTTTTTTTTACACACAACATAGCTTTGTAGACTGAATTAAATTATGTTTTCAAGTTCAATGAGGAGAAATGGAAGGCCGCAATAACTACTGGTTACCATGTTGAGATATTTACATACTGTAACAGGACATAGCTGAACAATTGAAAAAGTAGTGATATAAATGTACGCTACCAGACAAGTTGTAGAGCTCCCCAATTCTCAAGTTTTTTTTATTATTTCTTATAAAGGTCATAAATAAAGTCCAATGAATAGGTCAAAGTGAGACAAAGGTAATTAATGAACTTTCCCAATTACAAATTGATTCCATTATTTATTTATTTACTTATTTATTAACCTCAATTGTTTATTTGTTCTATGCTTTCATTACAGACTACAATGAGACATTAAACTGCATAATTTTCAACAAAAAAAAGTGGGAAAAATTGGGGTGTTCTAAATTTTTTGACTGGTTGTGTATTTAAAAATAAATAAGGGGTCATAAACTAACTTTATACAAAAACCTTCTCAGGTTAAGCTAATATAATAGAAGAAAAATCCACAGCATTTCCACAATCTCAGTTTTACACAGACCTTTTGTTTTTTTTTCTTCATTGCTACTTTTTTTTTTTCTTTCTTTCAGGAGGTCAGTCATCAGTGCAGTACCAGCATGGTGCGATGTACCAAGGACAGAGTGGCAGCCCACCCCCCACAGGTCTGCCCCGAGTCTCTCTGCCAGCTAATCAACAAACAGCATCTGCCCGGCCCACTGTCCCGTTAGCACAGGGTGTACCTCAACAACAGCAGGTGCAAAGAGCCAACCATTTTATCTTTATCTCCATGGATGATTAAATTTAAATTTAAACTCAAATATGTGTTGACATTTTACTTAAATCCTGCTGTGTGTGGCACATGTGACACTCTACAGGTGACCATTCAGGTGCAGGAAGTGGAGCTGGGAGGTGGGGCACAGAGACAGGGCAACTTTTTGTCCACACTAGGAGGACACAGAGTCCTTGGGAAGCAGCTCAGCGCAGACAACGCTGAGACGCACAGGTGACCCCACCTGCATTAACCTGTCACTGCACCCCCTGGTGGCTGCTAATATTATTAATGGACTATTTCTCCTTATGCCTTACAGTTTTATTATAATTTTGTTACTCCATGTCTACACCATTCTGTGCAGATACATTCATATAAACTGATGCTTTGTGGTTATCATTGTATGCTTCCCATTGTTTTACATATCTTTTTTTTTTTTTTATTAATTAATTTCCCAAAAATTGTATTTTGAATATTGATCCTCAAGCCAGAGATTTTTTTTTTTTTTTGTGGAACATACATAGGAATAGTACTTTGTACATTACTGGTTTTGTAAATTAGGATTAAATCCCTCATCGTCTTTCCTGAGATGGCATCCTCAACAAATTCTCCACCTCTGTGTGTCTTGGTGAGTGTGATGGATGTGCAAGTGTCCCAGCAGTTGGAGTAGAGGAGCAGTCAGTCTTTTTGTGTCTGTTTTAGGCAGGACTGCCTTCACTGTGGGAATGTATAACAACCTTGAGACAGAAGCATAATTAAAATGTTGTCTCTCAGTGAAGGCTTGATACGTGGTCAAACTCAAGTGTTTGGTAGACTATGTGTGTGTTGGCCTTTTTGTAAATCGTTGAAAGGTAGATTAAGTTTTTGCACTCTATTGAAAATTTGTGGATTGCCATTGTTAGTAGCTGATTGTGTCTTACCTTCCCTCCCATTCAGTCGTAGCCTTGGCCGGTTCACATCAGGCTATGACCAGACCCAGTTCAATCCCCACCTCTTTTCTGGTGACGCTACTTCCCGAGGCACCTCTGGAGTCGTTGGCACCTACAGCCCCTACCTGCAGGGAACTTCCCTCAAAGTACCCGGCCTGGAAGGTTATCCAAGCGGGGCGGTGGGAACTAGCGGCTATGGGGCCCCTTCCACTCTACAGCAGGCCCTACTTTCCCCCACACCTTTGGACTACTGCCCCCCACAACAGCATGTCACACCCACCTTGCAGGGCCTCCTGTCTCCCCGCCATTCTTTAACAGGCCACGCCGATCCCAGGCTGCCCCCCCAAGACCTGGCTGCCCTGTTGAAGAGACAGAGTCCCCGGCCTTGTCCGACACCTGCAACACCACCTAGTGGTGCACCACAAGAGTTTGGAGAGATGCTGCTTATCCGCCAGCTGAACAAAGGAGACAGTTTGGAGCCTCCTGTGCCCCAGGGCGCCTCTGGAGGTCAACACTACCACCTGTTACAGATCCGACCCCCGGAGGTTCAGCCGCCACAGCAGCACTCACCTCAGGCGCCGTGTCCCAGCTTACCTCACTCAGAGAGCATGGAGGAGGACGATGTGCCTACTGGATACCACCACCCGCATGAGGGTCTGCTGGTGAAGGCTGGAGAAGGACATGAGCTCCTGGGACCTCCTCGTGGAGGTACCCCACCCTACAGCTCTCCTACACACAGGCATGGTGCTTACATTAGGAATGCTCCAGCTAGTCGAGGTGAGGCCTATCTGTGCGACTGTTTTTTTAAATCTTGCCTAAATGATCTTGATTCCCATTTTCCTTTTCACCTTTGTGGCACTACATTAAAATAAAAATTCTATGCAGCCAAATATTTAGTTAACTTCGATTTCTACATATACCAAAATTTTTCTTTCAGAATCGGAGCATGTAGAGTGCCGGCCCCCAGAACAGGCCATGGAAGTACCTGATCACAATGGTGTGGGCTATTCGCGAGGTCCCCAAGGTGATGTCTATAGATCCAGAGGACAGCTACAGCGCCACCACACCATCCAGACGTGTGATGAAGCCTACGTAAGTGAAAGTCTGCTGCTAGTTTAGGCGGACTACATTTATCACTTGGCTTCTAACGTTCCCTGGCCAACAAGTCCCTCATTAAATCTTTATTTAATTAGTCCCTTGTGCTTCTCTCCGGCACGACAAAAGTTGGCAGAGAAAAAGACATTCACTAGGCTATAACTGTAATAGTGTTGAGAAGAGTTGGCACGAGTGGTCTCCCAGTAGTAACGTGTTGGTTGTACTGTGGGGTGTTTGCTGTATCACTGCAGTGCTGCAAAGAGCCTACTTCGTAGGCTGATAACTGAAGGGAGAAAACAAATGTGTGAATCAACTGAAATAATTCTTAAATGCATAGCTTAAACATTAAGCGTATAAAATCATCCTAAGTTGTAAGTGCCTCCCCCTTCTTATGAAACTGCTGTTCAGGATCAGGCAGTCATGTCGGGCATGAGCCTCTTGGCGGGAAAGGCGCTCAGCTCTGCTCGAATGTCGGACATTCACAGCACGACGTCGCTGACAGGAAGCCAGCAGCTGCACCAGCGGGAAGAGTCGGGTAAATATTAGACATTTGAAATCTGCAAACATCCATGCGTGAATCGTCTTTTCCGCCAGCTCAAGTACAACATGTGTTTCTCATGTAGTGTGCAATGTGGAAGGGGAGCTCCACGCAGCAGCCTGCTACCACTCGTCCTGTACCAGTGATGTGCTCCACAGCTACAAGCCCCCTGACCTGCAGTACAGCATGGAGCAGGCTGGGGTCTAGCATAGGTATGGATATGGACACACACACGGCAAAGTCTTGATTTTTATGTCTAGCAGAACTGCATAAATGATGTTCAAAAATAAAAATGTAAAGAATTTTCCATTGTTGGAAGGAAAGATGCACTAATTGCAATTTTCTTGGCCCACTCTGAGTACCAATTTTCTCAAAGATCTAACCTGTCAGTCCCAGTCTTGGCCAATTTTGATTTTCTTTCTATGAATCATCAGCCGCCTCATACAGTAGCACAATGAAAGAGTAGGAGATAATAGAGGCTGGGCTGTGTATTTGATTATTATTTTTCGTCTTTTAGCCCGTGTTAGCCACATAGCATTGAACCTGCTCAGCAGAATGATTCACTTTCAGTAGTTGTTCATCCAAGTCGTACTTAAATCTTACAGGCTGAATAAGTTGCTGTTGAAGATTTCTGTATTCACAAGGAAAAATTCTACGTACAGCCTTGATTCCATAAATGTTGTGACAATGCAAAAGTGCTGAAAGTGAGATAAATTTTTATTTTTTAAAGAGGGAGAATTTTGATTGACATGCTAACAGAAGACAATATTTACAGCTGTATTGTATTTTTTCTCAGAGGAGAAGAATTTTTAGAGTTTTGGAATTGGAATATTGTTACATTTTTGTTTGACATAAGATTTGGGCTTTGTTGTCTTTGATGTACTTTCCTTTCTGTGATTGACAACTTTATTTATTTATTTATTTGGAGAAGGACCTGACTGTAGGCTTGTAAGCAGAGCGGTTCAACAACCAGGCTCTTCTACTATGAAGCCATGGCTTTGTGACATTAATATGCACTTCAGCATTGTCTTACTGAAAGATGCAAGGCCTTCCTAGATCCTTCCAAGATCTTGTTAGGATGGGAGTGTATATTGCTTTAAAACCTGCATATACATCCTGTACTAGTCACCACTGATGTTTCCTTTCCAGATGTGCAAGTCAAGCTGCCCATCCAATAGTCTTTAATGCACCATAAAATGAGAGATGCAGGATCTTGAACTTGGAGCTGATAAATAGCAGTATAGTCTCAAGGACAGTCTCCACAGCTTCAGAGAAAGATCTTGAATCTTAATTCTTTGTTGTTGTTTTTTAGGTGTAGTTGAAGATCAGGAGCATCCAATATTGATTTTTCAGTCCTGTCCCATGTACACAGATTTCTCCAGATTCTCCGAATGTGTTCATGTTATGTTCTTCAAAGATTCACAAACATGTACAATACATTGAATCTGTCTTTTTGCAGATTGGTGAAGCTTTTCCCATCTTTATGCCTGAAAGGCTGCCTCTCTTAAACATTCTCTTTGCATATCACTGGTCGACCTAGTTTCTCTCTGTTTCAGGACCACTGACCTTTCTAGTCCAAACTGAAGTAATATTTTGTGTTTTTTCTATGCTCTAGTGAAAATAAATAATAGATTTCTTTGTATTCTAAACCAATACGTTTACCGCTGCTGCACATAGAACATTATTTTTAGATTATTTGGCGAGCCGAGCAGATGAGGTGAGTATTCAGTCCTTTTCTAGTTTGCATTGTCAACTCTGGTGTCAGAACCCTTCTGTAGAAACATTTTTTAACTCCACAAGATAAGTAATAATGTTATTAAAGGAATATTTTTCTCTGGTTTTCAGGTTAAAATTTAAGTGAAATATTGTCTCTTCTTTGCCTGTGTCTTCCTGTAGGGAGGAGAGTATCCTGTGTCTGTCGATCCATATCAGCCACCCTGACTTGTGTTGACTTGAGTTGAGCAGCATCACGCCAAACCACAATCGTCTACCCAAGCGGGGGCGCTGTGTGTCCATCTGTCGGTCTTCATCTTTCCCTTCAGGGGGCAGCTGTGCGAGAGAGAGGGGAGTGTGGGTGGGTGTAAACATTTGAGGGGTGGGGGAGGGGGATCAGGGTTAAAATGTCAAAGTGCCAGCATTTTCTGCACAGACGTCCAGCATTCTTTGCTGCATTTTTCTCTTCTTTTCACCTCATATTTTTGGGTAGATTGGGGTTCCACACCCTTTCCGCTCGACTCTGTCTCCACCCTGGCCCACCTCTCCACCCCACACCCACCTACAGCCCTGGCTAAGACCTCCCCTTTGCACCCTAACCGTTGGCATACTTTCATCATGTGCCTCCCTGGCCAGTGCATTGATGCAGTAAAGCTTTCAAGAACATGGACGCCAGCAACACAAAGAAACATACACACTGCTGCCGCAAACCCAAAGTATTTGCATTAGGCTTGAGCGAGTGCCTGTGTGAACATGATTGACAAAGAAGGGGCGAGGTGAGGGGAACAGTGTCCTGCCTCTCTCTGCACTCTTGCTGTCCTGCAGCAGGTGTTTCTGAAGCGGACCGAAGTCTCAGCAGCGCTGGACCCCTTTTGGTTGGGTGGTGGGCATTTTGGGTCGGGCTCCAACTGGGCACCAAAATTGATTTATCCAAAGATGGAGCTCAGTGACATCGCACAGGACAAACCAGCTCTTTTTTTGTTTGTTTTGTTTTTTTTCCTCTGGCATTCAAGATTTGTTTTAAAGTTCATTTTTACTGTTAATGTCATTGTAGGCATTATGGTCAACATGGTTGGTATTGTTATTGCTGTTTTCTGTTAAAGACGTTTTATTATAATGAACATTATTATTATATTATTATTGTTATTAAAGGAAAACTGTTCTGCGTTGCAAGGAGGACAATAATGTTCTTTGATTACTTAAGTAATTCTGCACTTTTGGTTCAAGCTATCCTCAGCCGGTTTCCACTGCTCCTTCCAGTTCCTTTCATACTTCCACTTTGCTTTTCTATTCCACCCTCCCCATCTACAACCCTAAAATTTCCCATCCTGTGCTCTCCCTGCATCTTCTCCCATGTCAGTGACAGTGTAATGCATTGTGGGTAGTTTTACCAGACGTTTCCTCCTTTCCTTGTACAGTGATGCCATGTATAGAACGCTATTACAATTTCTGTATCGATTTTTTTCTTAATTTTTCTTTCTTTGTCAGATGTTTTTAGATGTCGGAGAGGCTTTTTTTTTTATTGATACTGTTTATCATTTGTATTTTTGGATGTTTTTTCCCCCTTTTTCTTTTTTGTGCTTTATTAATCTTGAGATTTCTAGCCAAAAGAGGACAGAGGAGAGATGGTGCTCTTTCTGTCCTAAAAACGATTATTATTTTAATATTATTATATTGACACACTTGAATAAGAGAAGAGTAATTATTTTGTGTTGCTTTTTAAAGTATCATTTCAATTGTTGTTGTGACTGTCATTCTTGTTGATGTTGGGCCTGTTTTCTGTTAATGGTGTAGTTGTGGCAGGCTATACAGGGTCAGGTTTTGGGCTTTGTCTGGGTTGGTTCGGGTGCTACAGAGACTTGATGCTCTTTTAGAAAGAAAAAAAAACAAAAAGAAAAAAAAAAACGACACAAACAAGGGAAAACTTGTAAAATAGCTGACATATCATCCTAAACATCACAAGTGTGGAGACGGACAAATCCTCTTCTCTTCCCCCTCTCTGTCTGCTGTGATCCTCCAATCATCCTTCACTACATCAGCTTCTGATCAGATGGCGCCTTACGGACATGACCGCTCCTCCTGAGCTAATTTTGCTAACTTTGACAACCATGGAGGAAACTACAGCTGCAGTTACACCTCTTCCTAGAGTCTTGGTTTTCTTAATCGTACTGTTTCTTTGTTTGTTTGTGTTTTTTGTTGCCTATTTTGTTTGACCCCAAACCCAAAGTGCAGGATGGGAGGAGGTCATTTCTGCATTTCATGGACAGTTTATTGCTCTTCTTGTTGTTATTGTTGTATACATTTAGACGCACCTCCAAACTGTAAAAGGGAAACATTTGATGAGGTGACATTGGAATTGATGCTAAGTCATCTACAAGGGAACACAAGTTTGGATTCAGAGCTGGGCAGGATGTGCACAACTGAAACGTGTCCCCTCCCTCCCCCCCCCCGCCTCCCCAGGTCTGTGCCCTCTGCTGAAGCACATGGAGGCTGCAGGACCACAGCAGAGAACTGACAGCCCTGCCCCCCACCCCCCCTTTTTTTGGGGGGAAAAAAAAACAAAAAAACTTAGTTTAATGCTTCAGCTCTGTCTATCCTACAACATGCAGTACTCCTGGATGTTGAAACAACATTTTGACCATCAAGAGACTGTGGAACAAAGAATAAAGCTCCACTTATGTGTTTGTACAGGCTGCATATCACAATACCTGGCTGCACGGTTGATATACTGTTTGCTACGTACACCTGAGAGCTGTAGATGGTGTCATGCAGTGCTAGTGCTTTCCATTTGCATCATGGCACTTCCTTTTTACCAACCGTATTCAGACTCAATGTGCTATAAAACGAGAGGCCATGAAGTGTGACTTCTGTTCTTTCACAAACTCAGTTTAAATGTCTCATTGGACAGTGTCCCCTTCTGTTCTCATTCGTTTCTCTTTCAGATCTGTCTTCTAGTTTTCACTCATTGTTTACACCAAGCCAAAAGAGATTTGAAAGAGAAAGGACTGAGTCAGCTGTGGAGGAGGGAAATGAGGTGGAATGGAAGGCATAATATGTCTTATCCCAAGGAAGGCTGGGAAGTTGAAATGCAGCCAGAGGCTCTCAGTAATGTAAAGTTGCGACCTGTCTCAGAGCTGTTGTCTGACATGTATGTCTGTGGAGGGACGAGCAGCTGTATAGAGAAAGGGACCGCTTATGGGAATGGAAAGCACTGCGCAGTGCAGAAGTAAAGGAGTGAGCTGCTTTGCACAAAGGTTCAGCCTGATCAGGCTGACCATTCCCCTGTTTTTTCCTGCCCTGACTTCTCCATCCCTGACTTTTCTCCTTTCTCTCCATCCCAGCAAGCCTGCTCTCTGCTCCAATGCCATTTTTTTAGGTTCTTTTTTGTTTCTCAGTTGTTTTTTTTTCTTTCCATTCTTTTTTTGTTGTTGTTTTTGTTCATTTCTGTTGAGTACAAAATACTAAAGTGCAACAACGATTAAAAAGAATATCAACCAAACTGAGATGAATAAATATATATAAATAAATAATTTAAAAAGGTTTACTCGTGTGTCTTTATGTGACCCGCTGCAGTCATTTCAGAAAGTATTCAGACCCCCTCTGTCTGTCTGTAGCTCCACCAATATGAAATTGTTGGTTTTTCTTTTTTGGTATATCAATCTAAAACAAATTGCGTAAAATCTTTTAATTCACTTCACCCTGGATCATTATAAGATTTGAGTCCTCCGCTAGAGGCATGGGATCTAGAGGGTTCTGATCAGAATTTCTACGGTTTTCTGTACAGATGAGGTTTTCTGATGTTTCTCCTGTGATGTGCTGGAACCACTTTCCAAGCTTTCAGGTCACAGCTCTGAGTGCTCCAGTTGCCACAACCGGAGTTTTTCCAGCTTCTCGCGCTCCTTGTTGATGTCACTGTCACTTGATCGTGCTACGTCTGTCATTCCTTTGTTGACCACCACAAAGTCTGGTTGGTTCGCCGTCACCAGTTCATCAGTCTGGATGTGGAAGTCCAACAATATCTTTGTTCTTTCATTCTCCAGGCATTTTCGAACTTATGTACGCATCTTTGCTCGACTCTACACCTCAGGGTCTTGTCTGCTGTGGAAGGCTCTCTCCTCTGTTGCTGAAAGCCTGTATTTAATACCACAGTGCTGTCTTTCAGGCATTCCTTTTCTAACCACTAGTAGGATTTCTTAATATGAGCCACTTCTTCAACCTGTCAGTGGTACAGATGAGCTTCTCTATCCATGATGGTTCCTCCACACTGGATTTCTGCTACCTGAGATGTTCACTTATCAAAAACTTCTGGATCTCTGCTGTTTCATCTTACATGGTAGTTTTGATGCTCATTAGTCCTCAGCCTCCCTCTTCTGGCTTCATAGCGCCTCATTGAGGAGTGAAACCCTCCACGCATCGTGAGGAATTGTCTTGACATCAGTGGCTTTCATCTCCAGCAGGGTATCTGGTATCTTTATGGACTGTTTTGTTTTTTCTTTTCTTCAGCTGGCTTGTTGTGTTTGACTTCCTTGCAGCCTCTTCATAGTTGTCGTTTGCCTGCTGGATCCCTGGATGTATGGCTATACAGTGTGTGTATAGGTGTGTATAGGTGTTCTGAAAATGTTGCCTACATATGTTGATATGCTGCAAGGGGAAATTACATCTTCAAGTTATTGAACACTGAAATACTAGTAGAAAAAAAAAGCCTTAATTTCTTTAAGGTAAAGGTAGAGTAATCAGTTCTTATTATAACTTTTTTTTTTTTTTTATCAAATTCAGTGAATATCTCCTCTCTATCCAGACTATTTTACACAGATCTATGTCTGTAACATAGTATCCTACAAATGTAAATGAATCACTGAATTAGATATTTAAGTGTCCCCACAAAGTAACACTTTGGTAGACCCTTCACACATCCAAATGATGCATTCATTTTAGACTCCAACGTGATCATGCAGCTTCCTTTGCACGCATTCTCATGGGAATTCTTTCTCAAAGACCTGCAAAATTAGGATTAAATACGAGTGATATGGGTTAACACTCAAAAGACATTACGTGACCTAACTGTGCGGTATTTGAGCACTTAGTATCTAATACCACACGCTTGTCACATACTGTAATTTTGAGGGTTCAGATGAACCTATTTTCTCTGCAAGTCTGTGAGGGATACTCGTGCCTGCTGGGGCTCTTATGGCTGCAGTGAGGTGCTCTGCGTGCTGCTGCTCTGGTCTGTACAGCTGCACTGCAGAGGCTTTTCAGTCTAAAGCAGTTGAACTCAGAGTTTTGGTTTTTGTGAATATTATGGAGTTGCCATGACAATTATGGTTGACACTGGTGGATGACGGGATCATTTGTGGGCATCCCTCTGAATTACCTCATCAAATACTAGACCTTATTAAAAACCGACATTCTGCAGAGAGCTCTCACTCTTTTCACCTAAATACTATCCACTCCTTTTCTACACCAGCTGTTTTTCTTCCCTCACAACTATGCCCACTCTCCATTACAATCCTCTTTCTCTTTGTTCTTTCTTTGGCTTCACTCTTTTCTCCCTGCTCCTTCCACCTCCCTCTCCCTCCTCCCTTCCCACTCTCAGGCGACACCACAACTGCCTGCGTCAGCCGACCAGTGGAAGCTGCTACTGGAGGTTGCCATATCCTGCAGAGAGCCAAATGTTTGTGTGTGGAAGTGTATGAGTGTACGCAGATGGGAGATCAAGTGAGTCAGGGAAGGCTGCCTCTCATCTCCCTGCTGTCATCAACCTCCTTCGCTCTCCTTCCTCTCCTTCTCTGCTGCCATGGATCTCCGAATGGCTGAATCACAGCAGCATCTGCAAAAAGGGCTGAGGTAAAGCTGTGTGTTTGTTATAGAAGGCATCTCTTCTTCTGTGTTTACGCATCTGCATGCAGTCTAACAAAGCACACACATTATGTGTGTGTGTGTAGAGCTTCACTGCCTATCAAATTTCCATTGCTTGTCAGCAGAGATCATCATGTATCTAGAGTGTACCACATTACAAAGAGCTGTCAGCTCCTTTAGTATGAATGTGTTAGAGGATCTTGATCATCTCCTTACTGATAAAGTAAGATTACGTCTGCTTCAGTGATGGATCGGCTCCAGCTCTTGTCCATGGTGCTGACAGAAATCACATGACCCACACAGTGAGCAAGCTCCAGACATTACTCTCCATCTCCCTGTACTGTTTGTGCATGCAGATCAATACAAGCAGGCCGGTGAAGGCTTTGTTTTTGAAGTTATGGAGGTGAGTCTGCAGATCATTCTTAGCAAGGATCCGTTTCACGCATCTAAATCTGTCTCTCTAAGGAGCAAAATCACCTGAGTGACAATCCAAAAGTTGTATTTTACATAGCTCAGGTGGAGCATTATTTGATGCCAAACGAGAACAGCGTTGATTTATGGCAGAAAATTCAATTTCCAACAAAGGTCATCTGAACTCACGTTTCAGAGAAAAGTTCAGTGCCTAATTCAATCGCAATTCAATACAAGTTTCTTGTACTCTATTTATAATCCAGTTCATCCCAGTTGATTCTCATTTCAACATCATTTAAAACCATCTTACTGAAAAACATTCAAGTAGAGGAACCCAACAGCTTGTTTCAAAGCTTTACTTTGATGCACTCCCATCCTGAACAGGCACAAGGGGACAGAGACGAGAAGCAACTCCCCGTTTAAAGGGAGAATCCTCCAGTAGGTCCTGACCCAGGATGGCAGCCATCTGGCTTGACCATGTGCAGGTCTGACAGGACGGAGAAACCAAGCAATATAAGGAAATGAGTTCAGGGACACACAAAAGACAAACACAATGTTAATTGCAATAATAATGACATATAACGAAGAGAGGAGAGCGAGGAAAGAGCCCAGTGCATCATGGGAGGTCCTCAGCAGTCTAGGCCTATAGCAGAATAATAACTATAGTAACAATGGATTCTTTAACATAAGACGAAGCTATTATGTTCAGACGGGCTTCATGTGTGAGAGGAATTTTAAATTCTTCCTGGATTTCACAGGAAGCCAAAGAAAGGATGCTAAGATTGCCGAATTATGCACGCTGTCATTCAACACATTTTTATACAACGTGGTGTAGAATCTGGAAACCTTCTGAAGAAACAAAATATCTGCATCGGAACTTCTCTCATCAGTTGGAATTAAAATCCATCTCTGTTCTCAGGTGTTGGAATTAAGATCGTGTGCACATTTAGTGCTTTGCTACCATAGGGTGAGGTGCATGAAACATCTTCTTGATTTAACAGGTGCTTTTATTTCTCGTCTAAGCAGGTAGATGCATGTGTGGAAGGTGCTTGGGCCAGATGGAGTATGCGTGTCTGAGGATGTGGACATCGGGTTCTGCTGTTGTGTTCTTCAACACACTGGCCTTCTCCTGGGCAGGTAAAACACATGCCAATGCTTATTTATTTACCACAGCAGGTAGGGAGCTGAATAAAAAGAAAAAGATGCAAAGCCAGGATAGCAGATTTCCACCTAAGCTAACTGGGTACAGGTTTCTTTAATCATTATTATTATGTGATAATGGGTGTTATGGATCTTCTCCCTTTTCACACGGTGACATCTTTTTCACTTTGGCTTCTAAAAAGTCCATAGGGTCCTAATAAATGATTTACTCCCCTGGTACCCTCAGGTGCAATTGAATCCACCCCTAAAATTGATGGACGGCAGCAGGCAGCTGTGACGATGCGGGAGAATATGACACACAAGTTCAGCTGCCAGTCAGATGGCTGGGATCCCCGAACTCCTCCTCTGCTCACCTGGTATCTTAATGGGGAGCAGCAGAGAGAACCACCACCGAATCATGGCCGTCTGCTGGTCCCATCAAAAAAAGACTCTGAGGTCATTAAACCAGGGACCAATCATAACAGCTCCTTCTCTCTGCGGGCCAGAAAGTGGGACAGGGAGCTAGTGTGTGTCGCATCAAACCCCAGGACAGGAGAGAGCTACAACGCAACGATCACACTCAATGTCCAGTGTAAGTCTACATGAAATATTGTGAGTAGTCATGTCTCGTTTCCAGCTGACTTGCCATCTTGTGTGTCCCAGTCCAGCCAGAGATCCTCAGGGTAAACGCTCACTACAGTGAAACCTCGCACCCCGGCCTCTCCCTGGTCCTCTTCGCCTTGGTGCGGTCCAACCCACCAGCCACCATCACCTTTGCCGACCAGTCTGGCCAGCTGGTAGCCAACACGTCTGACTTCCTCATCCTGGACTCTCAAAGCTACCCCTGGCTGACCAATCACACGCTGAGGGTCACACTGAATAGCCTATCAGGGAACATCTCGCTGAATGCAAGCAACAGTGTGGGAGCAGCACAGAGTAACCTCACACTGGCAGGTTGGTGATCATAAGAGAAATGCTTTAAGACAGTGGTCTTCAACCCTGGTCCTCAAGGCCCACTGTCCTGTATGTTTTAGATGTTTCCCTGCTCAAACACACCTGGCTCTAATTAGTGGGTCATTGACAGACTTGTGTGGACCTTGAAGACCAGCTGATGGCCATTCAATCAAGCGTGACTAAGCAGGGAATAGAGGTACTGGTATAAAGGAGATATCACTGATACCACTGGTTGTCCCCCAGGCGACATAGAGATAGGGTCCCCGTCCACTAAACTAAAGGGAGGAACACAAGGAAGGGACTCAGGAGGAATGCTGATTGGTATAAAGCAAACCTTGTACAATACATTGAGTTCATCAAAAAAGGAGAATTTTCAATTTGGCTCATAATCAAAAAGGACATTGTTACCACTGATAAAGATGTATGTGCAGCATATATCCAGCCATCACAATCCCCTTATTTTAAAGTAGACAGTTTCTCCATTCTAGAAGATGAGATTAGTTACTTTCAGGTCCAGGGAAGTGTACTGATCTGTGGAGATCTGAATGCCACAATTGGTACAAAACCAGATTCTGTCAGCACACAGGGAGATAAGCATATTCCTGGTCAAGGTAACAGCACAGTAGACTATGGCATCACCGACTAAGACCCCTTCTACCTGAGAGCATTTGGAGTCAGCCCCTTAACCCCCTTATCAGACCACAGTAAAATCACACTCTACATTAAAACAACAAACAAACAAGCAGGGCTAGTGATAAAGAAGCTGGGGTGTGGGGCGAAGCACCCAGCCTCCACCTCTTGTTTTTAATGCAGTTAGATGCACACACACAATACATATGTGCAGGAGGGGGGTGGCCAGCTATATCGGGGGTATTTTACTGCTGGCTGGTACACTGTGGTGTTGGGGAGGCGGATGTGGGGACCGGGGGTTTGGGCAGCCTTGTTGTGGTTCTGGCTCCCTGGGTGCCATTACCTGGCCTCCATGTCAGTGGACATGCACCTTGAGGGGTTGCCCCTGGACCTTAGGCTCCTCTTGGGCCAGTGTGGTCCTGGGAGGTGGGAATTAGCTGGCGTTTTCTCACTTGCAGGGAGATCTGAGATTAACTAATATGGAGACAGTGGTGAAGGTAATGGTGGTGACAGTTTCTTAGGTTACTACTATTAGTTGTAGTATTGATATTATTGACATAATCATTTTTATTCTGGCTATTATTAATTATCAGATATATTATCATATATATACACGTATATTTACATATAAACATATACATATATATGTCTGTATGTGTAAAGGTGTGCACATGTGTATGAATGTGTGAGCGCGGGTGAGTGCATATGTGCATGTATGTGTATGTGTAGGCAAATATGCTTGCATGTGTGGATGTAGTGTATATGCGTGCGTATGTATGAGCATGCATGTGCATCTATAATGTGTGCGATATATATCATTCAGGTTACTGTTAATTACTTAGCATTTCGAGATGAATTCATTACCACTACTACACCGAACTGATTAAGAATACTTGACTGAGTGCACATATAGATGAATATATGTGTGTATTTATCTATGTTCATCTCAAGTAATACATGTGCATTCACAAGTCACAAGTCCACTCACAAGTCTAGTATATAAATATTTGTGCTTTACATCCCTCCCCCTGGACCAACCCTTCTATCGACCCCCTCTTCTGTCAACAAAATCAATTCACGTTTACATGAATTCTGCACATGTGCACTGGGTCCATTGCTTGGTAGAAGGTTTCATCCAGTTTTCTGTTCGTAGTTTTCTCTATTTTCTATATATTATCTCTAACGTTTGTCCTTTATTGTAATACAAACCACTGCACATCCCTCACAATTCTGCACACACTTCACCCTCACTGTTGTGTCTCAATTGTCCTGTCTTTAAATGTACAGAGGCAACAGTCTTCCTGCAGCAGTCACAGGTTCAAGTCCTGATCTGTGACCCTTTGCTGCATGTCTTCCTCTCTGTCTACCGTCATTTCCTGTCTGCTTACTGCTAATAAAGGCTACTAGAGCCAAGAAAAACATTTTCAAAATATAACTGAATTTGAAGCTCATTTTGAATTTGATGGCAGTAAAATCTCTCAAAATAATTTGGAAATGGAAAATAAAATGTATGTAAATAAATTGTACCTAAAATATAGGAGCTGGAGGAACATTTACAATTAAGCAGATTTATGGATGTTTGTTTCCAAACTCATTTGTTTTAATCTTGTAAAACATTTTGGCCAATTGATGTTGTTTTAAATGTTCAGTAAACTCTGACTTTGATATTGACTTTGGTTGTTCCAGAGGACTCCTGAAGCTCTGATCTGTCGTGGTTGATCAAGACAGTCTGTTCTCATTGTAGCTGGTTAGTATGTGTCCACCTGGTACATTACTGTCATAATCATCAATAACGTTATCATGGTCTTACCTGAACAGGTGATATTCAGTATGATGTCAGAGTCAGTTGATCCTACACACTCCCTCAGATCAGATCCAGACTGAACACAGTCAGATGTGATCCACCACACAGATCTGGACGAGGACAACTTTCTCTGTTCAATATAAACAGCAGAACCACAGTCCAGATGTTCACACAGAACAGCTGCTTCCTTCAGAGTCCAATCATTGTCATACACTGGTTTCCAGTCACCCAGTTTCACCTCCAGTGTACCTGCACAGCGACTGGCTCCTCCCACCAACCTGAGAGGATCTGAAGCTAAAGCAGAGAGAGGTCAGTGAAACAATAATGAGAAATGAAGCAGATCAAAGCTGCAGCTCCTCTTCTACCTGAGCAGGTGAGTCCAACAGCTCTTCCAGGTGAGCAGG
>JBAMYA010000005.1:16428311-16451231 GCA_037176975.1 Arrhamphus sclerolepis
ATACACACACAAACACACATATGTGTGTATATTGTATATAACTACATATTTTTGGGGGTTCAGGCTTGGTTAATCACAGAAATAAACCACATCATTCTCTTTCTCTTAATATACATCAGCAGTGACTAATAAAATCTGAGTCCTTTTATATTTACCCTGTGACTCTGAAAAATGCTGCTCTTTATAAGCTGTAACCGATCAGAAGATTTTTGAAGTTATAGCCATAGATAGCTGGGGTCAGTGGATTGAGGCACTCAAATTGACTTACAGTAAAAAGCTCTACACGATCCATGCACCTCTGACAGAGCTCACATGCCACCAATTAAATCAGTCTCACTGGTAACATACTCGTTTTCTTTTCTTTTTTTTTTTTTTAATAAAGGTGTAAAATTCTGAAATAGAACTGTAAACGAAGTGGTTCATATTGACTTCAGCTTTTTTTATTTATTTTTTATTTTGGATTAGCAGCAGGGACATCGGAAATTGTCCTAATGGGAGAATTTAAGTGTAACCCACAAGGTGAGGTCAGAGATTGTAGTTTCAAAAGAGGCCACAGAACACAAGCTGTGGTATAGAACTGGATGTCACTTGGACATAAGGAAAATTTCTCAGTGCTCGTGGATCATGACACCTTCTGGTAACATTTGGCAAACAAGTAGCATACCAGTGCAGAGAAAAATTTATTGTTCCTTCTCTGTGATGAGAAGCATCTTAGCTGAGATGAAAACAGTAACACACAGATCACGTGAATACAAGATTTTGATCCTGTGATGACTGTTTGCATTATGCTCCTCACGGACAAATCCATTTTTCTTCCCATCTGCAGTTTTCACCAGCATGACAGTCAATAGTAACACTGTTGTGTGGACAAACTGGCACTGATGGGCTTTGGCTCAGTAAATTGGATGAAGCTGTATTTGCTTCACACTGTTCAGCGGCTGTGGAGAAGGACATGCTCAAATCTGTCACGCTACCCAACAACCTAATTACCTGTTACCTGCGACATCCGCCATGACTCATGCAGTCCTGTGTCACACGCGCTCACACATTAGTGCAGACTCGAACAAAAGACATGATCGCACCACTTCTCTGCCTTTTTCCCCTGTCTCACTTTCACACACACACATGTGCACTCCATCACCCCAGTCTCCAATGTAATGATGTCATTATCTGATGCCTGCTCTTTCTATTAAAAGAGTATGAGATCATTGGGGTGTGACATCACTGAGAGCGCTTGAATAATAGATTTTATCTGAGACAATAAAGACCCCAGAGTCATTGCAGTAGATGCACTGCATGACAGCCTATTAGCTGGTTAAAATAAATATCACTCTTTTTCTACTATTTGGATTATTTGAATTGAGCAGCAAAGCATATAAACTACAATTAGAAAAAGAAAACTCAGCAGAACATGGTATTAATAATAACATAAATCAATAAACCAAAGTGAAACTATGTTTTTTTGACGTGATGGATTCTTATCCTGCAGTGTCCATCTCTTATGTCCACCATCTCTGGAAGATACAGCATATATGGGGCAGCGCGCTGTGGGTATCGCACGGTATCAGATGTGACAGGCAACGATGCAGCCGTTATTGTGATGTCAGTTCAAGGCTTCAAGGGTCCATTAGGGGCACTCTTGTCTTTTATTATTTACACAGTCAGTGTGCGATTTCAGGAATTTAGTTGTGTCTTTGGAATGAAGTGCTGAAGGTGACGTCTCATGAACTACTTGGCGTCACACTGCTCTTTCTGAGTTTTTTCAGGATGTTTTATGCTTGTCTCTTCTCACAGTCGGTTAATAGGCAATGCAACATTTAGAATCTTTGTTGTTTAGTATCAAAAACTTTATTGAAAATGTTATTCCAATCTTGCAGTGAAAGAACACCTCTCCACAGGCTAATTTTCTCAACTCCTTTCATCCTTTATGTTTCATCCCCCATCTTTTCTCTATCTTCTATTTTTTTTCTTTTTTTTCCCTTCCACCCTCCTTTCCTGCTTTCACACAGATGCTGCAGAGGAGTCAAAAGTAGAGGAGGCTGCCCCGGCAGATGGGGCGGCGGAGGCCACAGAGTCCAAGGACGACTAATGCTGAGTGTAACCCCATGAAAGAAGAATTAAGAGTATGAAGAATAACATGAAAACAAAAATCTTAAAAGGTTGCTCTTTGCCTTCCCAATGTGAAGGCAATCCGTTTCTATTTGTTTGTCATCTTTTTGTGTGGCAATGATTTTCTCATATTGGGGGAGTTTCCAGCGTAAAGTTTTTTGGCTCAAGCTAATACTACGAGGAAGTGATGATGTTGATCATTATGAAAAATGATTGTTATCTTGATGACGATGTTGACGATGGCGGTGATGATGCAGAGATGAAAGTCTTCATTTACTACATTGTCACTGTTTAATGTATGTTAAACCCAGGTGGAATGACTGCTGCCAACTGGATATCCACACATTTAAAAAGCATTGCCAATGCGACATTTTTATTTTATTTATTTGTTTATTTTTGCATTGCAGTGCCTTTACTTTAGACTCATCTCGCAAATAAATTCCGTTGAGCAAATGCACGCACAAAAAACAAGCAGGTTTTAAAAATGCAAGTCCAGTTTTCAACACAGAACACGTGTATTGAGAACGAAAGCCAACAAGTCATGCACGCATGTATCGGATGGATAATAGAATGTATTCTTAAATGTGGGACATCTCCAGTTGGGCAGTTTTATCTTTAATCCAGAAACAACATATAGGACAAGATTATTACTCTCTATGTTCTGCTTGAGTCTTTCAAGCTTGGTTTACACCCCTTTTACAAACTCTGTATACTCACATTTACAGTAAAGGACCTGTTGCCATTTAAATTATATAATAAACTATAGAAAACAACTATAGTAATGATGTAACTGGCTCTTACATATAATGATTTGTGTTCTACCAACCAAAACGTGAGAACAGTAGCATGAACCATCGAACCAGATGCATGATGGGAACTCTCCCTCTGAGAGGAACTTCTTCGCAGTCACAAAAACTTAAGAGGTGTGGCGGCTTCTTTTTGATGTCTTTGGTGTTGTTATGACAGTTTATATGAATTCGAAAAATACTCTTGCACTGATGTTACAAAAATTGAAAAAAAACAAACAAAAAAAAAACAACTAAAAAGCAAACAAACAAGTAAACAAAAAAAATTAATCTTTTCCTATGTTTCCAGTGAGTGCAATGTCCAGTTTCAACCTTATCAAGGAGTTCAAACTTGTGAGAAAAAAAAAATGAAAAAATAAAAAATGGTTTCAATGTCTGTTTTCAAATAAAGCAAATGTGCCAATTACCATCACAAACTGTGGAGTTTGTTTAAGCCCTGTTCAATTATGATGCTGGTTAAGGGTAAAAGGAAACAAGGAAAGAATACTTTCATCTCTTTTTCCTCTACTCTTGATCTCCGTTTCTCCTGCTGTGTCTATATTTAGGTGCCATTAGGAAGTCACTTATTGGAGCCCGATTTGTATGAAAACTGGGCCCACAGTACCGGGTTTTCCTTCAATGTCAAATATTTTAACAAATGCAAAGAATGGCAAAAACCTTTATTTTGAAAATACAATGTAATGTCACTTTTGAAAGGTTAACAGCTTAGTTGTAGTTTCACAGTAAAGTCTCCTATACGGGCTGCACCTTCTTGGCTCTACAAATAGATCTGCCTTTTAAAACTGTTACATGCCAGGACTTTGAACTATGTGAAACTGTTAATTACAGTGATGTAGTTACAGCATGTTCAAATAAGCTTGATAAAGAACTGAGTTTAAGTTGCATTAAAGTTTGTATTGTCAGCGGAATATTCAATATTCAACTTCGTTGTCAGTTGCTGTAGTTTAGTTTAGAGATTGGTTAAGGTTTGGTATTAGTAGGTACATGACTAGAGATGAGCTTCATATTGCCTGAATGCTACGCTATACTAAACAACTGGCGAATTAAAATATCACTTTATACACTTTTACTGTGAAATGACTATATGTTGGACTTCTTTTTTGCCTTCAGTGATCAGAAATGAGCAGTAGGTGTTTCCAGATCACAGTATCTTATGTCACATTAATCGGGGAAATGGTCTTATCGTGGCTTCTGAAAATATTCTTCCCACGCAATACTCATGAAACTTCATCTGGAAGGTGCTAGATAGCTCACCTGGTTCAGCAGGCACCCCATGTTTGGAGGCTGCAGTCCCCACACCATTTGCTGTTTGCTTATCACTAATAAAGGCCACTAGAGCCACAAAACCTTAATAATAATACCAGAGTGTGTATATGAATGTTTTCTGTTGTAGGTATGTTGATGTCTTTTATATCTCCCCTGACAAATCTATATTCAGAATGATTTAATTGTTTAAAAAAAGCCCATCCGAACACAACATTAGCCTCGTGCAAATGCTTGAACATCCAACGGGGGCCATTTGACATCTGTAGAGACACCAGTGGGCGAGATATTAAAAATGATCATAACCTCAAGGTTTACATAAATGTCAACCTCAAGTCACAAAAGGGTCTGTGTGACCTTCATACTAATGAAGCTGGCTTGGCTGAATGAGCACTCCCTGGAGCAGAATCATTTCTCTGAAAAGTTTCTTTTATTGCCCTTCCTTCACAGAGCCGTAAGCTGGTTCACACTTTCTTATAAGATCTAAAGTTTTCCAGCTTGGTCCAGCTCATCCTACCCTGCAGAAGCTCCATTTTAACTGCTAAAATTGCTCTTCAAGTTCTTGTCTAACAAGACTGTTGAGCCCAGTACATGAATACACCAGTTTATATGTGAATATGCTCCTCATCCATTGCTGACCAGTCTTATACTCATTAATCCTTCCCAATATGGTCTCAGATGAAGCATTTTCAAACTCTCTTAACCTTAGCTACATGTCTGACTGGTGTTTGGGGAGATGTGTTGAATAATTATACAGCCCATTCTTTAAAATACGGTCTGTTCTGACACCTAGAGGTGGCGGTTGTTGCTGCAGCACTTCTCCTGGCTGCTCAGAGATGTGGGGCATCATGTGTGGTCTTGACATTAGTCTTCGTCACAGAAGGGTGAAAATGGAACCACATTTGCATTTTCTCACACTTTGTGGGCACAAAAGCTCTTCCAGAGAGAATATAACAATACATATATTTTTTTTTATTTGGATGTTACATGGCGATTAACACGACAGTACCATTAAGATCCCGTGTGTTTTGAGCTATCCCACAAAAAATAAAAACAGATACTTGCCCCAACATGTCAAGTCACATTCAAATACAGAACACTGAATTCAAACTTTATTTTGTTAACATTTTCTCATATGCCTTTTAATACTTTTCTTTCTATTTTTTTTTTTGTTTAAAGAAACCAACTGTAATTACCTTATGCCTTAATAAAGCAAAGTAAAATAGAAAAAAGAAAAACACAAAAAAACGGGACATTTCTTGGTCATAATCTGTGATTGAATTTTAATTTCCCACAACAAAGGGAAGGGAAGTACAAAGTTTTTAAATATTTAAAATGTGGAATTGTATAAACATGATCTTATGGATTTGCTGCCTTTACAACATTCTACTGTAGAAACATAATTCTGTATATACACGCAGAGGAGGGGAATAAAGAAAAATTCAACTGAAAGACAGAGGCTTATGTCTGTAACCACTGCAGAATGGACAGCAAACACTTTAGCTGTTCGGCCAATTCTCTGTGAAGCTCATGCCTCGTATCGATATAACGTCAGTTAGGGTTAATCATCATGAACAGACTCAGATGAATGCACATGCCACATACATAAGCCAGTTTTGTACAATAAAGCGCAGGTGCGAGGCTTTGAGGCAATGCTCCAGAAATAAACTGGTTAGATGTATCCCCAGTTCTCAGTGGACATCCAGGCTTGTCTACAGGGGTCGGCGCTGTGTCCTCAGGCTGGTAGCTGGTATATGCGAGCAAAGTAGACAGATGTCCTTTAAGACAGAGCTCCATGGCTGCAACATCATCTGCTTTTAACCTGCACCTGGACCCCAACACTGGTGAATCCTAGCCTCACATGATTACCTCAATGATAAAGAAAAAGAATAGATAATAAATTGGTTGAAACTCCTCGCATTGTTTGCCTTTTATGCAGTAATCATGCATCCCAGTATGAAAGTGAATGCTGAGGTAAATGTGAACATTTTTGCTACTGCTCTGAAAGTCTGTCCAGATCTCAGATGAAGAAAAATAATAAAAATAAAATAAATAAACTTGTCTGAATCAGCCTGTCCAGCCTTGCTCTGCCCTGTGTTCGTTTTTTTTTTTTTAGTAGAGAAAAAAAAAGAACAATGGACAGACATGCTGGAGTGGACAAGTAGCACAGACTGCTTGCATGCAAACTGTTTCACCTCAGCAGAGGATGAGCATGACTTGCTTGTGAACTACAGAAGTGTCCTTCAACTATGGACTAGCTGGAGACTGCAAAAAAAAAAAATAAAATAAATAAAAGTGCTAAAATTACTCATAAGGAGTCACCTGCAGTAAAAAAAAAAACAACAAAAAACTAAATTAAATAAAACTTAAAAAATGAAATCACGCCACTTGATTGTGAGCTCTTGTTTGTGCTGTAACCTGCAAAGCTGACAGAAACTATTGAAACGCTTGAGCATGGGTGCAACTGCAGTGGGTTTGGAGTTTCAGCACAGTTCCACACGATTACATCACACAGTCACGGCCTCAGAAGCATTTACAATGAAAAGTGGGAACAAGTCTTTTAATACATGTTAAGGATGACGTTTACACACTTGCTCTGCAGCACTTGCACTGTCTCTCCGTGGTGGTTTGAAGAGCCGGGACGCTCGCACACATCCAGTCAAAGAGCTGAGCTGAGCGCAGGAGTCCGCAATAAGTCACAATACAGCAGGTCAAAATAAATGAGGGGAGGGGGGAAGGCAGCTTGTAGTGCACGTGCATCTCATCAACAGCTACGCCTCCGAGCTGCTTCCTCTGAGAACTGCACTCTTTGACACATCCACTTTCATAAAATATCGACACTTGTAGCATTCATTTACCCATTATGTGCACAAAAATGAATTCAGTGATCAACAGCACTGGCAAAGGTGTTATGAGAAACAGATTTTGTAAATGGTGGCCGTCAGCACAGGTGGCCTTGCGGGCCATTGAGAGCAACTGCATTCATTTTGATGAGTTTTCTGCTCTTATCTTGAATTCCAGGAAGCTAACCAGCACTTGTCTCTCTCAAGGACAGGTACAATCTCAGCAGCACAGGACAATCTTTATTATGCGCTAGATCTCTCTTTTTGTTTTAAATGTCCGTTTGAGAAGGCCTGTCAGTTCTAAAGAACTACACGTCATTACTCCTCTATAAATTGCTAGCCTAGTCAGAAACATGGACACAAGAAATTTGTCTTTTCATACAGAAGGACATTTGATTCCAGTATACTTTATAAATAGACAAATAACATGAACGAGCTCTGAAAAAAAGAACTGCAATGTCAGCGTATTACGACCAATTCCAAACCATTTCACGTTAAAGCATACTTTTTGCGAAAAAGAAAAACTAAAAGGTAAGTCATTCGTTGGTCTTGTACATTTTCATCCTAATTGAAGCTGTATATCAGAAGGATCTGAAAACTCATCAACCAAGAGTATAAACTGCAATAAACTGCTTTTTTGGCAGCGTAGGCCATCTTGTCAGAGAGGGATACAAAATTTGACTATGTACACTACACATCATTATAACCTACCGTGTTTTTTGTGATCATTATTATTAATATTATTTTTGTCCATTTTAAAAAGAAGGAGTCCTTTTTTAATGAAGGCGAGTGGTTGCAAAGCCACCAAATGAGGATGTGGATATCACTATACGAACTAATGTCTTCAGGTTTGCACGGCGGGTTGTTTGGCTCAACGGGTTCATGTGGATTCTTTTCACTGCCTCCTTGATTTCTGGGCTCAGCTGCAACAATCCAAATGTCACTGACTGGAGACTGGCTCTCCGACTAATGCTACTAGCTTCAGAGAACGGTTGTACAGAGTTAAATAACAAGCTTTATTCTCACGAAAATCGGCCGCAGAAGCTTCCCTTTGATTCTTGTATGTTAGTTTAAAATGTCTACATATATTTGGCAGATGCTTTGCTTGTTAATGCACTGGTTAAACACACTGTTAAATCTACGCTTGAAGTTAACATAATGCATCTATGGGAGGAAGAAGAAATATGTCTTCATGTTGTCAGCGTTCCAGAGACAACATGTTGGTGTTGCTGTGACTTAAGTACCTATGTTTTCATTTCCATGAAGCAAACAAACACCCCCCCCAAAACAAATAAACCCAAAAACATCAAATCTCAAGCCTTCACCAGACTTGAAGACAAGATATAGCAGAGACATAGAAGTGCGTACCATTTAAAAATAACAATGCAATTCTTTAAAAGAGCACTGTTTGCGTGTTGTGTCCTTCATTTTAACTGTTTCTTTTTGCTTTTGTTGTTCCTAAAACATCTTTTACTCATAGACCATCACTGTTTATACTATCTGCAAGCAGTGCTCGAGAGCACGTAAGATTTTTGTAACATGATGCAAACAGTCCGGGACTGGGAGGCGGTAAAGGTGGTAATAAGGTAGCAGTTGGGGTGTTGGTGAGCAGAAGAGAAGAAAGGGGTGGAGGAGAGGAGGGTAGTGGTATTAACACTTGAAGAAAAGGCAGACAAAGGAGGCCAAGAGGAGCCACAGTGATTGAGATACACAAGCAGAGCCGTTGATGTCTCGACCCGTCCCAGGTCCTGCAAGAGAGACGAAGAGGAAAGTCAGATTTCCCTCCGCTTGTATCAATCTTAAAAAGGAGGAGCTGAGGAGTATTTTTGTTAAGGTGACATTCTGTTGCAGTACACTGAGCTCTCTGGGACATCATAGGAGTAAGAATTTTGAACATCATTGCATCACAGAAGAGAAACTGCACTGCTCTTCACACTTTGAAGTGGATTTGACTGTTGGGACCAGGAAATTCTGTCTCACGCATATTTACTCAGGACACTGCCTTGTATATTATTGCAATGTGGGAGGAAACTGCAGCCTCCAAAGAAAACTCTTGTAGGCATCAAGGCGTACCTGCAAGTTCTGATTCCTGTCGAGGTACAGTGTTAACCACTGCTGCTCACTAACATTTTGCAAGAAGAGAAAAGAGTAATGGCTCTTTTGGAGCTTGACAGAAGAGTGATATGGCTACATAAATATATCGACATTTTCAGGTCGGAGTCATTAAATGTATAAAGTAAACTGTGAGATTTATATGATTGAGATGTAGCTGTCAAAGTGACAACTGAGGGCTCTTTGGCGACATCTGGTGGTCTTGTTGCATCATAGAGGAGAATTAAATTACAGAGTTTTATGCTTGTCAACTGGACATATGAAAATATGCAAAATGTGAACACATGAAAAGAAGAATCGGTCCAACCGCATCAGAAGAAGGAAATTATCCAATACAGAAAAACTGCAGCATGCAACAGAAAACAATAGATGTGTCTACATGACACTTGAACATGGTACATGTACATGGTACATACATATTAACTTTTCTTTTCTTCTTTCTTTATTTTTCTTTTACAAGGATTTAGTGGTTTTAGTAACCGTCAAAAGAATCTCTCGCCAGTATCATATTTTCTTCCACTATGCTTAGCTTTCAGGGACATCGCAGAAATACAAAATTACAAGTGAACATTATTTCATCAGGACAGAGACTGTACTACAGTTCACACCCAGATAAGTTTCATTTTCGAACCAGCAGCAATGCCAAAGCAGATAAACATCTACATCTGCACTTTAGCGTGCCTCTGCACCACAGGTTTGTGTGCTGGCGCAGCATCTCAGTGGGTTTTCATAGATTTCAGCCACCAATAGTTGCGTGAGACCTCAGATCACCTGCACATAGTGTTTGTTGCGCTGCTGCATGTTATTTCGGTGCCAGAACGAAGTCATGTGTATGAAATGCAAGGGTTATTTTGAGAATCACTTAGATATGAAATCCAAAAGCGTGAGAATCTGTACCCCAGCAGCTCAAAGCAGCGCTGTGCCGCTTCAGCTTTGAGTGCATTGCATTGTGAAATAAGTTCAAGCTTTTCTTTTAGTTGCTGTGAAACAGCTGTGTAACGTATCTGGCAGGTGTAAAGCCGATCTAAATTATTATGATGTTAACACTCAGGAAGTGTTATTTTGTATTTCTTCACCCATTTATAAATCCTTGAAAGCCTCATGTGTGCTTGTTAATGAAAAAAACAAAACAAAAAACAGCCACATAACTTCACTGTAACTTCAAAAAAATCGATTTGCAGGTTAACATATTTGAGGCGACAGAGTCCTTCATATTTATGGCTGGAAAGCAAAGACCAGGGATCTCTAGGGCGCGTTAACAGTGGACACAAAAAAGAAAACAAGAAGTTTAACCTCTAAACTTATCTGTTTACAAGCTTATGAATTAAGGGTGGTAGCTTTGCTGCACCTGAACATGTATCAGAGCAACCAGTGGTCATCTTGATTCATTATTTTCCACATTTCAGATGAATGTACACTTTACTGATGAACATAAGCTTTTGGGCACCTGCGTGCTTCATTTGTAGTAATAAAAGTCCTTATTCACATTGTGCCCCTGTGAGTTTGTTTTTCTCTCCTAGATGTGTGAAAGAGGTAAATACCATTTCATATTTAGTGATGTGTTCTATAGGCTGAACATGTTGTCGTGCGTTGTTCATTAATGAAAAAAGCTCCATCTTCTGTTTGACTTTTTACTCTTATGTCTCCTCACATACTGTTTTCTGTCTTTGCTCATTCTGTGCAAGGACTAACTGACAGTGTGAGTGTAACATTTTCAGAGGAAAAGTTGCAATCTATGAGTTTAGAGGATACAGAAATAAAAAATGACTTGACAAGACTTTGAAACGACTTCGACTTTACCCATACTTTCAGATGTCACCATCTCACTCATGGCGTATTTCTACATTTCTGTGAGTTCAGTTAACTGCCTCTCATAAGGAGATAAGAACATCCCAGTTTCCAAGGACTACATTTAATACACAGATGGCTTTACTACTTATTCTAGCTTGTGGTTATAGAGCTTAAAAATGAAGAAAAAAATTGCTGTGAGTTTTCTCCCTGCTGATTTTCAGGGAGAAATTTTATTCATTTCAAAGTCATTCAGTTTCACTTTGTTATTTACAAGAAACTTTTTTTTTCTTTTCAAAGTAGTCATTGTAAATGATGTCACACTCACGTATATTTACCAATTATGGTATTGTTGATACTCACTATAGAGGAAAAGGCTGGCAGTCTGGACACCCAGTCGGTTCGAGGCCACACAGGTGTAGTTCCCATAATCTTCCTCGGTGACGTTGTTAATCATGAGAATGGTGGTGGAACCAAGAATCTGGATGTTGATTCCCTGGGTGTTGGACAACCTGGAGATGTGACACAGACAGAAGTGAGACAATTTATGTAAAACAGTAATGGTAATTAGAAAAGGTTTGTTCGGGGATGAAGACGAACTTTCGCAGTGTTTGACAGGTTGGTACAATGTTTTGTATAGTTTGTCTGTCTATGAAAATACATTTGATCATCAGATTTTTTTTTTAACGCATTTCACACTCACAGGATGTTGCTCTTTTTGAAATGGGTTTGAACATAGTTGCTCTGGACGCTGCTGTCTGTTCCTTCTCAGTGATGATGCTTCCTTTGGACATAAATATGTTGGCAAACTCAACCTGAACGGGAATGTTGAGGCTCAATCAAATTAGACCAACAGAAACCTGTCATCACAGCATTTACACATGACCTGACAGTTACCGTCACATCTGTGCCAAACTGCAGTTAGACCTCTAAAACCTTGAACACTTCAGTTCATAGATGGAATTAAAACAAGGCAAGTCATATTTGTGTTGCTTGACTGTGAGGTAAAAAAAAAAAAAAATGGGTAAAAAGACAGCTTCTGATGTTTATTTTGGGTGGGGGTGCACAGATACCTAAAAGAGATGTGCAAGAGAGAGGCCATTGAGGAGCTTGGACAACATCTTAGGCTGCACGCTGTAGGACATGGCAGCAATCCAGACAACATAGTAATGATGTGGGGACCTGGCTTGCAGCAGTGGAGAGGTCTACCCTATCCAACATAGTCAATAATTAGATCTACCAAAAAAGAATGCTGCCAAAGCCCCTGCTGATAAGCTTCCAGGGACCACCTCAAAGAGCTTAGAACAAAACATGAACAGACAATTCAATCAGGCCTTGATTCTTTCAGAAGCAATGAAGTTGGTCATCCTGCTGACCCTTCCATAACAAGACCAGAGGAGGCAGATATACTGTTTGAAAGAATGGAACGATGGAATGGAAGGATGGTTTGAAGGGGCTAGAAAGTAAATATCAAAGTAGACCTGATGTAACACCACTGACGTTGGTTGCAGAGGCTTCGCTGACCCATTGCTCCATAAGGGACTTCAATACCTTGCATAAGATGGAACTGCACATCAGGAGAATCATCAGGATCAGGAACGTAATGGATACTTAAGAACTATGGATCTGTGGACTGTAAAAAGTCTTTAAGAGCAAGCTTGGGGCTCATCATCCCCTGCAGTGTCGGTTACGTGAGGGTGTCTGATGATGAAACATCTAAACACTCCAGGTTACATCTGTGATGATGTGTCTAAGTTGCATCAAGGCATGCTCTGAAGCCATCAGATCAAAATCAGTATTAGTTTATACATTACAGACTGATAATTTCACCAAGACCTGAAAAATTCAGTTATGTCTCTTCAAAAATAAATATTTTATCAGAAATCTCTGAGGTGTTATTCGTCCCCTCTCACTGTAAATAAGCAAAGGTTTTCATGCACTAAATGATATTCAATCACAAGATATATTCTGATGCAGGTAAATATTTCAGAAGGGCAGAGGTCAGTGCAGTTCACACGAACCTGCCAATGCAGAAGCTGTGATCTATAGCGGAAGGAAGAATAAGCCTTTCTCACTTTGGAACAACCTTTCTTTATTAACAACGTTGGATGTAGCAGGAGGCTGCTCTTGAACTTCAGCTTCTGCAGCTAACAGCTACAAAATGTATTTCCACCTTTAGTTGTTCTTCTCATTTGGCTTGCAAAACCGAAAAAAACCCAAAACTGTTAACATGATGAAACAGCTAAAACCAGGTGAAAATATGAAATAAATGCAGATATGAAATGTGATGTAGTCATGCTGTAGTCATTGTTCCCTTTCTTGACAGTCTATGTGTGATTGTTTCTTTGCTTGGTTTGGACAGGAGATAAACGTGTCTCTGCCGCTCCTACATCCTGGTAAATCAAGAAATACTGGCATTTTCAAACCAACAGTTTCCACCCATGAAATGAAAATAAATAAACCAGCAGCCTCTACTTTCATGACAGTTTCACAAACTGCTAAGTCTTTGCTGTAACGTAAAGTAATATAAAAATATTAGCTCGCCACTGCCCACTGCAATACAACCCTGCACTTGTGAGAGTATAAATGGCCATCTGATAATCAATTATACCATCCTTGAACCCAGCTGACAGCAAAGTAATTAATAGTTTGCTGAGTCAGAGTGTGCACCTCGATGATGAGCCGTCCCTATTACCATAGCCAAATAAACTCTTTAATAACACGGTGTACATAATGACTTCTGCTTGTTCTGAGCTGATTGAGCCCTTTCACATCACGAATGACGTGAAGTTCATTTAAGGCGCCTCAACTTAATCCTCCTTAAGACAGGATAATTGGTAATCGGAAATTTGAGTGAGGGAGCGAGGCATTTGTGCTGACACATGCTTGGCTGATAGAAAGCATTAACATAAAAGGAGAAACTCACATCATAGCACAGCATAATTTGGCTCACAGGGGAGCGGGGAACTTTATAAAGTGCTGAGGTCCTTTACTAAGGGACACCTTGGGAATAGTAGCGGTGTTTGTGTTTGTGTGTGAAAGCCAAACGAGAGACCAAAGAGAGGCCAAGTGCATCAGCAGTCCCCACTCCATCTAAAAGTAAAGCCCCCTCAAATGATAAGAGCCACTAGCAGATACAGTCCCCGGTGTGTCTTCATGAGAAGTGACTGTGCTATTAAAATCGCCTTTTCTGCCCACACAGTGCGCTGCACAACTCAGATAATACACAGCGGTGGAGGAAGCAGAGAGCAATCGGCTATTTTCACAATAGATTATTGCGTATGATTGTAACACAGCAGCAAGGGAGCAAAGTGACCCGAACAGGACAAAAGAGAGAGAAACTCCTGCTTGTTTTCAGAGTGAAGGTTTCAGGTTGGCTCTGATGAGCTCAGCTGCAGAAACCGGAGTGGGAAGAGCAGCAATCTGAGTGAGTGGCCTCAAATGTGCGCTCCTCACATGAGCTCCATGTTTTAACTTTTAATGTGCTGGCACGCACGGATCTGAAGCCTCTAACTTAATTTCAAATTTATCCTCAAACAGCCTAGCGTGCCTGCCAGCGTCTTCATTTGGCATAATTGGCTGGAACAGATCATCAAAGAAGTTGGCAGAAATCACACTCATGTTTTTAACTCTTCTAATCATACTGGATGTCTTCCCCGACAGGAAGAGGGCAGCAGAGATCTACTGAATATCTTCCAGCAGCTGTTTAAGGGCACGCAGAGCCACAGTGTTACATTAAACCCTGGATTGAAAAGATTTGACCCCTCAATTTAGCAGAGGGCATGCAGCGTGAGTGCTGGACTGCGGTCTCAGTTTGGTAAAGATGAAAGACCAGAGCAAATCATCACGCTGACAGATTTGATACTGCAGCGTGTGCGAGCATCGAAAGCAGGCTATCACTGGCAGGGAAAGTGACAGGCTTGTTATGATTCAAGGCTGATGATAAATGTAATCAAATGGAAAGTCCTGCTGAGACTTGCGCCGCAGAGATGGCTGAGAACGGTCCGGTGCTTGTGACAATAATGTATCAGCTGGCAACGAATGAACAAATTTGTCTGTCACATCAGCTGACAGCTCTGTTTGGACTTTCTCATGTTAGAAACATGAATGGAGGGATTTTATCTGTTCATTCCAACATCTCAAAGCTTGAGATATAAATACAATAATAAATGATGGAGCTCAAACAGCTGGACATTTCTTTTCCCCCTCTCAGGATTGAGATTGCGGTTTTATTTGAAAACACGTTTTATACGGTGACTGTCTTATTTACTGGTTGACTGAAATTCCTTCATGTACAAGTGTCTCAAGCGAAAGAAGCAAAACAAAACATGCAGCCAATTTTATGACATTAAAATACTGCCATGACTGAAATGGTCTGCTAGCCAGCTGCTTTAAGATCATGCTAAGCCTCGCTGAAGTAAAATGCATATTTATGTGCTGTGGACTCAGATATGTATGTTTTCAAGTATAAGCTAAGCATTTCATCACCTGAGGAGGTCCGGGACCTCGTGAGAGACAGAGAGAAGGTGGATGTACGCAACAGGCATGTTAATCGCCTCTGCTCAAAACTCTGGTCCGTATGTAACGGACCAAAGATAACAACAAGGAGGCTGGATAATTCTTCTCGGATCTGGGTTTGTGATGTCGCAGGACCCTTCAAGACTGAATGTTTCACTGAATACTGAATGAAAAGCTTTCTATCTACACCACCCCAGTGAAAGTGAGAGAGTTGTGTCATGTCAGAGTTAAATATTCTCAGTAATATGTCCCCTTTAAAAATGATCTATATTTACAAGTATATGAGCTGCTTTAACATAGAGTTTTTCATTGTATCAGAAACAAAAGCTGTCAAAACATTCATGTGATTAAGGGAAAAAAATCAGTGTAAAAACAATGAGGTTGTGCTAAATTAATCCTTGCTTTGAAAGGTAGGAGCAATTAAAATTAAAACATAAAAGCTTTATTTGCTTGAATCAAGCAGAATACGGGATTCAGGCATTACAACGAGTGAACATCGCTAATCAGGAAACTCTAAAACTCTAAAAATCAACTGCACTTCAGAAATGTTGTCATTGATGACAGAGGTGCGCCTTTCAAACTGAAGCGCAATGAAACAAGTGTCAGATTGATGAGAGAAGACTGAAAACCTTTCTGCAGGTGATGGTATGCTTATCGACCTGGTAAGCACAGGACAGTGACTTCAGGTAAAGAAGACTCAATAAGCTACAATGTATTAGCTTTGCTTCTCAGGGAAAAAGGGTGTAAAATTAAAGAGCCAGCCATGGATAAATGATTTTTATGGTGCATTAATATTGTCACCCAAAGAGAAAGCAGCAATAACACCGTCCACTGGCACGGAGGGAGCGGGGTGCCACAAGGAGGCCAGAATCCTCTAGAGGGCAAAACAACAGAGATAGATGGGAGTTTGGAAACAACAGATAATGCAAAAATATTTCAACGGCTATAAATCTTTCCTTTCAAGCCTTGGGTATGACAGGCCTATTACTTTAAGATAGCAAATCTCTGATAACACTTGTGACACTGCTCTAACATTTCCCCACAATCTTAAGCAAACTTTTACTGCTGTAGTATGAGCACGAGTGAAATTACAAATTGCAGAATTCATTTTTTTTCTTATCATCAGCTTTTCCCCTCTGAGACCGCTGCATTCCCACCACACTGATGCAGGTGGGGAGTTTGCCGCAGACGAGGAAATCGCTCGATTTATGAACTGAAACGGAGAGTCGCTGTTACCTTTGAATGCCATTACATTTCGATCCTCTTCAAATGTTTCCCAGATATATGCCCGGCACTTAAATTGATATCTTTTCCATTCCCTCTGAACATCTGTGTCTGGTCACACAGATTTCTCACCGGAGACAGTGTGTGGGAAGATTGATTTCCATTTCAGTGGAATTACTTGTAGTAAGAGAACAGGGTTTTGGAGATTTCGAGTGACGAAGTAATTGCACACAGGAGGATGGCTGGTCTGCTCTCAATTTTCTCCTTTCAAAAGAACGCAAAAGAATCTGCTGCCATCTTGCACTTTAATGTTCAATTAACAATAGAATAACACCCCAGTGAGCTATTAAGTGGGTACTTAGTCATTTTCAAACTACAGTGATGACGTCACCTAATGTGACAGTAGGACCACTCCAAGGGCAGAGCTGACAAAGGCCATCAAAGAGATTCATTAGAACCTCAGCGTAATGTGATAGAAAGGATGCTTGGCACAGAGGAAAAAGAGATTTGGCCTCTGCCACTTCCGGGCACAGAGGAGAAATCAAACCATGACAAAGCTACGGACAAAGGCCTTTTCTGAAAAATCTTGCTCACTGTTATACCATACCCACGCTTGTTCAGTTTCATTTAAAAAAATACAAAAGGAAAGAAAAGAAGAAACTTTTAAATTTACACTGCTCTTCATTTACTGTACAGTAAAAATCAAAACACGTCTACAGCTTTCATGCCCACTCAACACAAACGTAAATCTCATTTTACTTGTAAGGGCAACGTAAATCAAGTTTGTACCTCAAGGGAAGTCAGTGCAAGTCAGTTCAGTATTTTTACAAGAGTGTATCATGTGCATTCCACATCAACACATGTCGCAATGTTCTGAGTTATGTGCACAATAAAAATGTTAAAAATGTTGTGAAGGCTTTCTCCCTGTAAATTAACTCATGCACATTGCAGGAAATCATTAATTATGAATCAAAATGGTACAGTTGGTTGCAATAATGGAGACTAATGGCTTGTATTCTGCATGGTTATTTAAAGCTGAATGTAGTACATGCTATGAACTCTCTGTCCTAGACTCTGAATTGGGCTAAAGGCAAAAAAACAAAACAAAACAGAATACAAAAAATGAACAAAACAAAACTCAATCTGAATTTGGATTGCAATTTTTGAATCAATATGACCAATTCCACTTTATCTAAAACCAACAAGGTTCTTCCACCAGCTACACAAAGGCTTTATCACTTCACAACTTGAAAGTCTGCTGTGACTTGTTTTTTTTCCCAGGCATTTGCTGGGCGTGCACAGCTCTGTACGGGTATAAAACTGGTGTGGGAGATGACAATCGAAAACATTTGAGTGAAGATTTACCTTTTGTCATCTCTGTACCACTCAAACTCTGGCGTAGGAACAGCAACAGCTTCACAGTGCAGCGTCCCCAAGCGACCCACAGGACTCTCTGAATTCTTAGTGTTCGTTATTGTTGGAGGGTCTGCGGAGTCACAAAACCGATGTCAGTCACATCTTGAGCCCAACACAACTTTTATGCACTTGACAGGGAGATGGAAGTGTTAAACCCCTTCTCGATGAAAATACAAACATGACTATTGTGTTTTCTCTCGTTTGTTTTTCTATTAGTATATTAGGATTCATCTTACACACATAATCATCTCTACAAACATTCTGATAGCCAAAAACATGTCCCAGGTGGATTCCAATCTTCCCTCTGAATTTACCACTAAAGAATTGCTTAATATACTTTTGAAATCTTTTTCTTCTGTCACTGGCATTCAGACCTGGCTTAAGCACAGTTTTGGCAAACTGCCGTACATGATTTGTTCAGATCGAAAGGAAATTTATAATTCAAACATACAGAGAGGTTTACGATGTCTGATGAGCTCTCCATCAATTCTGCACAACCAGTGTCTATATAATACAGAGCTGGAAATATGCTATTAACCTGTTTGTAGCTTCAAAGTTTCTTTTTAAATAATGATGTGGTATATCATAATCAATATAAAACTGATAGTTAAGCTCACTCTCTCTCCCTCTCCCTCTCTCTCTCTTCATCTTAAGGAGACCGAAAAGATCTCCTGGAATCTGCAGATCTACACTTTACATGCTTCTTCCCTCAACTCCAGTTTTGAGTTTTTATCTCCCGAGCGTGGTAACAAGTCTGAGATTAAATGTCCTGATAATACTGATAAGTATCCATTTCAGAATAAAACACACATTTCAGTCTGTTGGCACTTACAATTGACAACCACGTTGACATATTTGACATCAGGCGTGGCAACATCGTTACTGGCCTTGCACTCATAACGTCCCGCTTGATTTCGCATGATACCTATAATGTCCAGGTACTCTTCACCGTCCAGAGGCTCCGCTGCAGGGGGACAGAAAGACAGTTAGGGAAGTAACAGTCATGCGAAAAGGGATAGGAATAAAGTGCACTGTGACGTTTATTGTTTTGAAACCTTAAGTTTAGCATTTGCTCATTACCATGTTGGTCATTTCAGAGCTGGTTGTAACCATAATTGTACAAGTGTTTTTTTATTTTTGTGTGATAACTGAAAGCTCTCTGGAATCACCGGCTTCACACCTAAGAACAAATGACTTTGTTCATGTTTTTTAAGCAGCCTATGGTAGGTTTAGAAGCAACAGCTGTTTAATGTAGCTTAGCTTAGTTTTGCACAAGCTATTGTTGGCTTGTTCAACCTCAGGAGGGGCCTGTACTACGAAGTGGGTTTAACCGGCTTAGCGGGGTAACTTCGAGAGTAACTTGATCATGTGAGGAATAACTTCCTGACTAACCCGTACTATGAAAGGTGGGTAGGTTTATATCAAGGTATGCTGCCATGGTAATTTACTCCACATCTCAAACCTAGTCTGAGCAGGTTATGTTCTTGGTTAACTCAAGGTTTCTGCTTAACCACTCCCTTTATCGGTACCGCCCCTCCACCAACAATCTCTCCCAAGACAATGCCATCGTACCTGGATGATCCGTGTGACATTGGGGCACAAATTGTGAGGGGTAGAGCTTAAGATCTTTGCCCAAACATAGTTAATTTCAATCATATTGCTTGGCTGGGCTGAGCTCAGGCTTGCAAACTATTTTGCGCTCTACAAGACGCAGCGCAAAATGGAGAAAGACGCTCGTGCACACCGAAGCTTTTGCGCCAGCAATGAAAGCAAAGTCTGAGGTGTGGAAAAATCTTGACCATGTGCACAATAAAAATAATGAAGCAGTTGGTTATATAGTCTAACAATCATACAGTCAAGGTAGCCCATTTAGGAATTAATTAATGTAGGTATATCTAGGGTGATCAAACGTCCTCTTTTGCCCGGACATGTCCACTTTTACGTCCTGTCCAGGGCGTCCATGGGGGAAGGTTACTTATACATTCTGATGTAGATTAGCCCAATTAAGAGAAGAATGGTTTATTCTGACTGTTTTTCTTACAATTAGCTAAATAGGAGTTGTGTAAGATACAGTCTCTATATACAAAGTGTCTGCCCTCCCAACAGCAGTGTAGTATAATGGTTAAACTGGTGACCACCCATGCAGTAGATCGTGAGTTCAAACCTACCACTTGAGATCTCTTTTTTTCTTTCCCCCCACTTTAGCCAGACACTTAGGCTACTGTTTTATATAAACATATGACTTATAAAACTACTGTGTGTTTTGGGATTTTCAGAATGTAGTCACCTTAGCCACGCCCTCAGCTGAATTATGTTGCATCTACGCATTAATTGAATGTAGGAATTCCTCCCAGACATTCCACAGGTTAATAATCGTCTATAACACAGATTTAAATAATGTATTGAGGGGGAAAAAGCCCTTACTTACGCAATTACTCGATTAGCAATTCGTTGCCAAAATACTTGCTTTGCTTTATTAGCGGCTGATGTGTTTGATTTCCCTCCATAACATTAATTTCAATTCCTCAAAAATCTGCAAAACTGCAAAATCTGATAATGCATGCTTCTTCAGTATAATAAGGTGATCATGCCATCATTGAAAACGGTAACGTGCACAGCAACATGCACTTTTACGTGAACACGCACAAACTCCGAGTAGGTTTACATAGGTTACACAAATCAACTTCATAACCACCTTCGTAGTACCGAGATAGCGCGGTTTTGTCAACCCCGGGTTTGCAGGTTAACTCCGGGTTACATCTGGGTAAGTTAAACCTGCTTCGGAGTACAGGCCCCAGATGTAGCTGTGCTTACAAAAAAAAAAAAAAAAAGTTGAGAAGATTCAAACATTTCCATGATAACAATTTTGTCTGCTCCACGTCGCTCAGATAAACTGACAGAAATTGTATAAACCTTTGAGTCACTGGCCAAAGGTGAAATGATTCAAAGCATGATGTTTCTTTTGCTTTACAGCTAAATCAATTTCTGTTAGAGTGACCTGTCATTGTGATTGATTAACTGATGTTTTTTTTTTTCTTTTTTCCTCATGTTTCAAAGCTGTACTTCCCTTCTGAGAATCAACTGCGTACTACCTTCCACAGTCAATGCTGCCTGACAGGTTTTTTTTTCTCTTCCTCTGCTTCAACCACATGTTGCTGTACCTCAGGCCAGTGTTTTTAATGAGGGAAGCCCAGTTACATTTTTTTTTAATTTTGAAAGCTAAGCCTGGACACTCACACCAGCTTGGCACAGTCATCATTAACCTAAGACGAAGCAGTTTTCCAGCTGCTTTACATTTAAGATCTACTTAAAAGTTCCAACTGAGGTCAATCTGAAAAACGCATTATGAAGATCTTATTTTAAGGTACAAAAATTAAAGTGGCACCAGAGGAGAAGGCATTAGTTTACTTTAACTTAAAGTAGTTCAGGTAACGTGTTGTCTGGATGTAGCAGCTGGTATAACTTAGATGACAACACACACCTTCAATCAAGGTGTTGGATAATTGCAAGAGACCATAAAGAGATAATAAGAATAAAAAGAAGAGGTTCAGCTTAGATTTCAAACATTGTTTCTCACCAGATTTCACTGAAAAGCTGAACGGCGGCGATATTCTGTAGCTTGTTGAGGGCGTATTAGTTGAAGAGTGACATCTGGAAATGTCATACAGTTCTGAACAAGTGTAGAGAAAAACCCCAGAGACTGTCAGACAAATATGTGACTAATTGTCAGATGACCAGCCCAGCTAATTACCCATATAAAGAGCACAGTGGCTGGGCATTTTATTTCTAATAATCTACTGTGTCATGTCAGAAACCTGTGGGCGGGTCGGCAACGTCTTTGATGTGTCACTGTGTTAACTGCAGCTCCTTTATCACATTGAAAAATAGCATTTGTGTAAAGACCCTGAAGTGTCATTACAGTTGATATGATTAATTAAATGCAGGGTGTGTAATAATATTAGCAGTTATTAGACTGACACATGATAAATGTTCTGTCTTTGCAAACTAGAAAAAGTTGTGGCAGATGACTTGAGTAGCAATTTTAAAGTCATTTCCACCTGATGTGAAATGAAAATTTTGGAAAAGGCAGGGACTTAATAAGCAGATCATCTCTTCGTAACCAGCATGCCAGCAATGTGGGTATATTTCTCAAAAAGATACAATTATCTGCATTGAATGTGTGAGGGAGCCTCTGAGGATCCAGCAAAAGTAATAACTGCTACAGTGCAACATGCTCTGATGTGTCCCTTAATCTAAGAATACTAGGAATGATTGAATTTTGGTGACAGAAACAAATTGCAGAGAGGGACTCGGTGGGGTGTGGCAGAGAATATAATTACTGTAGATGCCAGTTGCTGATGTGGCCAAACAGCGGTGTGCTGAGACAAGACCGGAAATACCCGTACGAATAAAAATATTCAGCGTAACAGTTTCAAAGAAGGGACCTAAAATGTTGCTTAATTACCACTTCATTATTGCTTTATAATCAGAAAACAAACCATGAACTAACCACTACTTAACCAGGAGTTAATCATCAAGTTTTACTGACGCTGTGTTTAGAGCCTGAAATACATTTGGATTTACTTGTCATAGCCACGATTCACCGTATGTTCAAAACCCCAGAGTAACCATCATTAATTAATTCTCTACTGACCTTACATTGTGCAACGTGACTTGAATTAATCTTATAAGAAAATCGTACATTAAAGTAATGCTTACTTCATGGCCAACTCATATAAGTGGAAAGAGTGACTAATCAGAAATTTAGTAATTGTGACTTCCTCATTTGTTTCCCAGTAATTAAGCAGAAATGAAGTAACATTTTGTTTATTACCTTATTG
>JBAMYA010000005.1:16451331-16474088 GCA_037176975.1 Arrhamphus sclerolepis
TGGCGTTGCCATGTGCTCGGGGGTCAAGCTCTGGGTTTCTAAAGCGCTTAGAGATGACTTGTTGTAAATAGGCGCTACATAAATAAACTGAATTGAATTTTGACCTGTTAATTTTTGGCTGATGATACTCAATTTATGCGCAGGGAAAGGATGTGAAATGAATTCTAATAATAGTTGAATACCATCATAAACATAAAAATCATATATTCTATCTCATATAAGAACTTCCTGACCAAGTCCATAGGAACTACTTCACCTGTCATTTTAAGGCTGAGACTGTTGATTGTTGGGGAAAAAAATAAAAAAAACACAAACAAAAACTTCTGCTAATATCCATTTAGGTGCAGGTTCCATTTGATTGGGTGAGAAAATAGTTCTAACAACAAATTCATCTTCACATTGTTTAAGCAATTAAGAGGCCAACAATGACAAGCACAAGTTACTAATGAACCTACAGCAGGGAACACTGCCACACTTGTGGAGTGTACCAGTAGAAAGGAAGTAAAGCCCACAAAAGCTACAGGATGCTTGAAAAATGTCCATTTCCAAGTGTCAATGAGCAAGACGTCATTTTTTTTAGTAGTATACTCACTGGTTCGAGGGAGGTGCAGAGAGGGGAAACTCCACCTCTTCTTCCTCGATTTCCGGCCCATCCTGCATGTCGCTTTCATCCATGGTGACGCCGAGCCCCCCACAGCCTGCAGGGGGAGGAGGCGGTGGTGGCAGTGGGGGGAAGACAGTGGGGCTATCCGGGCCTTTAGGTGTGGGTGAAAACCGACTAGCTGGAACCTCGGTTCCAGTGGGAGAGGAACACACGACGCCCACCATCCCTGAGTTTATTCCTTGAAAACCCGAAAGTCCACCAACAGTTCCGCCACTCCCAGTAGCGGACAGCACTGGTCCCGTCACATCGCCACCAGGCGGGGGGTAGATCATGTTCATATCGGGAGCCGAGTCCGGAGAGGTGTTTGAATGTTGGTGGAGGCCCGGTGTCGTTCCCAAATTTGTGACTCCCACTCTGCTCGGCTTGGGAAAGTAGTGAAAAGGGGCCGGCTCCGGGCCTCCTGCTCCGCCTGCCACCGCAGTGACCGAACCCGTATCCTCACTGCTGACCTCCGCGGCCATCATGTTAGAAAAATGCGTAGAGGGGAAAAAGTCCAGAAGGGAACCTGCCCTTCCCCTCTGTCCACACAGGGTTCCGTCAGTGTTTGGGCTCCGGGGAAACAACACAAAAAAAGTTTGGGGAAAAACAGGCGTTCAGCTAGAAGCTAAGGTTAGCTCCAGCAGCATTAGTCAGGCTAACAGTAGCCGCTAACAGGCTAGCAGCCTGCACACACTTCAGTTGTTGCTCGCTACTAGCTCTTCATTGTTTTCTGAGTTTAAAGTTCACATAGAAAACACCTCTTGGAAATCGACATATACAATAAATCCTGAAGAATATATGTTCACCGATAACCTCTAGTCTTTTTCTTGTCCTGACCTCACCCTCGGCACTGCGCAGACCACTTGTCGATAAATGTTGTTTTATTGTCACTGTTGTGTGTAATACCCCTTGTTTTTTTGCCCAGTGTTGTTTTCTTTCCTTTTGAGTTCGAAGTCGTCTTCAAGTACTGTCCACGAACGACCCCTTGTCGTTTAGATCCTCGGAACTGTATGTTGTTCTGTGATAATGAGTATTCCGTTAAGTAAAGTAGATTTTTCTTGTGTATACGAGCTGTTTGCATTTATTTCTCTGTTCCAGGACTGGTGGCTTCTTGCCCGTTGCTGCGCTGCTCTTCGTCCGTCCCTCTCCAATTCTCCTCCACTCACTGAGCAGACACGGCTAAGTGAGCACAGAGCAGTGCAACTTTAATCCATGACATCTTCAATCGTATTTTGAAAAATAATATTGCCCCATATTCATTAATATTAAGCTTCTGCTTTTACAGAGGTGATAATGTTTGATAATAATTAATTAATTATGTTTGATTTTTAGCACCTGGCTGCTATTTACACTCATGCTGCCAAGGCAGAAAAAGTGTACTTAGTTTTTCTCCCCCACACACTACTTCTCCATTATAACTTACTTTTTCACCCTGTATAAAATATCCTGTGTTGCTGCTCATCAGAGGTTTTACTTCTATAATGTTAAGTCCTGGAAACAAACAAATAAAAACCTGAACGTTATAAAACATTTGTAAAGACCTTAGAACTTTTTTTTCCCATGATGGTGTGAGAGCTTACCTCAAGTTGGTTATGTAAAGCAAGTGAGACAGGGGCTGCTTTGAGAAACCGAGTAGAAGGAAATCAATGCTAATTATTCAAAAGCATCAAGTATGCAATTAGTCACAATGTAAAATGATGAACTTGGAAAGTAGTGAAAACATCCAAATATGTCACAAACTTGGTAAAACTCCTACTTACAGTATATTCTAGTAGTATATTAAGTTACCTTGATTTGATAGAAGTTGAAATTCCATTTTTAGGCCATTTGTTACCAACAACAGGCAAAATTGCTGAATAACTGGCCTTTTCTTCCTATGACAGGGAGATGGGTGGATGACATATATGTGATGTTGCTCTATATTCATTAATATTAAGCCAAGTAAAGACTTTCACTTCTACCACCACTTCTTTTTTTCCCCCCTCTGGGAAGTAGCCTATAAGTTGACTGTGCTCCATATGATGCTGTTTCATTTGTGTGATTCTTTGCTGTTTTCATATGAGAGCCATGTGGAGTGTTTTTATTTTGTAATGTAGTGTTTGTTCATCTCTTAATTTCAGTGAGAAAAATACATTAAATAGAGCAAGACTTGAAGAGGTCAGATTCCTTCCAGGTGAGAGTTGGACTCCACCAGCACTGTTCTTTGTTGCAGATTTTGTTCAGTGGACAAAAAGAAGGGGTTCAGTTTGCTGGCATTGGATTTTTGTTTCTTGAAGATGATGTTGTCCTGCTGTTGTCACTGAATCACGATTTTCAGCAATCAATGTGTGTAAGTGGCAGTGATGAGAACCAGCATCTCCAATTCTGAGACCACAGTCTTCTGCTCAGGAAAGGGTGAAATGCTCTCTCTGGCCCTCTCTCTGTCTTGTTCATAGCTGGGGGAAGAATGAAGCAAGATGCTGACAGGTGGATCCGCAATAATGCAGACTCTGGACTTCTGGTCTGTTGTAGAGAAGGGAAGGCAAGGCTCTGTGTTTACCTGTTGATCTATGTTCCTGTCCTATGGTCACAAACTGTGAGTATGACTGAAAGATCTACATACATGGAGCTGAGATGAGATTTTTCCACAGGGTTTAGAGAATAGATGATGCTCATCTACATCAAGAGGAGCTAGCTGAGGTGGTTCAGACATCTAGTTAAGTTAGGATGTCTTCTGATGCCTCTCAGGGGAGAGATGTTTCAGGTATACTCAACCAGGAGGAGGCTCAAGGGTGTATGTCTCTTGGCTGGCCTAAGAACTCCTCGGTATTCCTTTTGCCCCCTGGAGCTGGACTTTCTCCGTCTCAAGGAAAACAAAACAGTGATCATCATAAGAAAATAAGATGTTAGAATTTGGGGAGGGGGGTTCTTTGTATGTGGAGTTACAGTCATCTTGTCGTCTCTAGCTGGTTCAAAATGCTGCAGCTTGTCTTTTAACTGGGACAAGAAAACAGCATATCATCCCAGTTCTGGTATCACTTTCCCGTCCATTTTAGAATAGATTTTAAGATGTTATTGCTTGTTTTCAAGATTTTAATTAGGCTGGCGCTAAGGCACCTGTCTGAGCTTCTATGTCCTAATGTTCCAGTTAGACATAAACATGACCAGGTAGCTCTCTTTCTAAGGAACAGCTTATCTTTGCAAATTAGATCAGCCCGATCTGTTGCTGCATTCAAATATCCAATCAAAATGTATTTCTAGTCTCTCTTAGTTCAGACATGTATATTAGACATGTATATTATTTTTAAGTTTTTAGTGTTTGGCTTTAGTGTCTTTTCTCTGTTTGTTTTGCTAGGTATTACTTATGTTATTTTTATTTTTCATTTTTTAACCTATAAAGCTCTTTTGGTCAGCCTTTGTTGTTTTTAAATGTGCTTTATAGGCCTAAATAAAATTTATCTTGACCTTGACCATGGATTACCAGAATTTAATGGATGATAAATAATTAAAACCTCATTATTCATTTGGTATTAAGAAAACAAACACAAGTATAGGTCATTACATTAGTAAAAAAATAAAAATAAAAAAAGATTTTCAGTCTGTTAAAAGAGAAACATACTTTATTTAAAAGAATTTGGCATAAATACTTAAAAGTTAAAGTATGCTAATCTAAAAACAAAATTAAAAGTTGGGATAAGTTTGATCAACCAAAAGACACATGCCACTCCAGTGTTCATTAACCTCCAGAAATCCTTTTGTTTTTCCATGATTGAAAAATAAGAAATTCATTATTCCATCAAAAGGAGCTGAGGTTATCTGATGTCTAATATCGTTATGTTCGGATAAACTCATTAATCGTCTCATCCTTGTAATTAGACAATAAGTTCCTGCTCTCAAAATGTCTGCATTATAGACTATTTTCGAGCTCGGCCGTTCTGACTTCTGCACAAAGTAGAAAGTTCATTTCCCATCTCCAGTACATCAGCCATGGGTTACTATTGTTCTCAGCCCATTTCCAGTCATGCCCTCAGGCCAGCTGCCATCACCATTCCACCTTCACACTTCTCCATTTCTGAGCAGTTGGCACCATAAAAAGGAGAGCTTGATGTTGTTTCCTCTCTGGAAAGGAAGTCAAAGATTCCCTTGGCTGGGCAACAGCTTTCTATATAATTATCTTATTTTGGAACCTTATTGCTTTCTCTGTCCATTTTTATGCTATAGTTAGTGTAAAGACTAAGTTACAACCTACTAGTGCCCTTCTCTCCACACTCATTTTCACCATTTCCTGAACGTTCACCTCACAGTTATTGGCCTGCAGAAGTGTGAGAAACACACTCTGAACACCAGTGTGCCAGTCTTGGAACTGATGCCCATATTCTTTACTAAAGAACAGGGTTCCCCTAAGTCCTATGACACAACATCAGTGATGTATGAAATCTAAAGGCTGATATTTACTTGACATATCACATCACAGTCACTCCACTTGAAATTTACATGCAAATAAACATATACCACTAACACTATTCATACACAGACAGTAATAAGTAGTGATTGACAGCATAAGTTAGGTATTTCCTTTTTTTTTATCAGGACATAATTACCCTTACATTTATTGTACGGACATGATTTAGGCATTGTTGTCTCTAGGTTCAGAAGTTCCCTTATATGGTGTTATCTGGAGGACTGTGATTGTCCTCTATCTCTGCATGGCAGTGTAACCGTGTCCTGTGGATCCTCCCAGACTGAATGTAATGTGATTACAGACAGGATGAAGCTAATCGCTTTCCCTTGGCTAACAGATGATATAAGATCACCAGCTTTATACCTGTTCACCAGTAGATCAGTTATTCCTTCCATATATGAATTCAACTGACTCTTTACCCTTTAGTGACAGAGTATGGGAAATGAGAGTTTATAATTGTGCAGGTGCAATCATTTACTCCAAAATCCAAACTCAAGAATGTCGTCCATATTTGCAAATGTATGTAGCAATTTTTTCTCACCCTATCTGCATGCTTTCATGTCTTTGACTTCCTTGTTTCTCTGCATGGGTGTTAGATAACAACAGGGCTGGCACTGACAGAGCGCCAAGTGGAGGAAGTGAGTGTGAAGGAGAATGTTCGGTCATCAGGACTGTTCTGCTCTGTTTCACCTCAACAGCATTGCGAGATACGAGGATGAGCCCTGATGTGTGTACCATGGTAATCTGACTGAGTGTCCACTTAGGGATCAGAGATCACATCCAAATTCTGCTGGATAGTTCGGTGGTTAGAGGAGGCTACAGCCCCCTACAGCAGTCACAGGTTTGACTCCCAGCCTGCAACCCCTGCTGCATGTCCTCACTTCTCTCTGCTCTGGTTTCCTGTTCATTCTGTATGGTGAACAATTCACATATTAAACCCAAACTCTAAACACTTCTTCAGCAGTAATGAATAGTAAGGAGGCATCTAGACCTCCTTTTATCTCATTTTCATGTCATATAGAGTTTACCAGGCATTTACATACGCTATATAAAAAGAAATATAACCTTTTATTCATCAGTGATTTACATTAGATCAGACTAAACTTTTCCCATTTGAGTTCAGTTAGGATTATTACCAAAATTATTGAAATGCTAGAATAATGAGAGAGAGAAGTCAGAAGTTTACACACATCTCCTCATATTTGGTAGCATTGCCTTTTAAACTGTCTGACTTGGGTCAAACGTTTTGGGTTTCCTTCCAAAAGCCTCTCACAAGTTTGGTCCATTCCTCCTGACAGAACTGGTAGAATTAAGTCAGGTTTGTAGTCCACCTTGCTTGTGTATGGCTTTTTCAGCTTTGCCCACTAATGTTCTATAGAACTGAGATCAGGGCTTTGTAATGGCCATTTCAACATACTGACTTTGTTGACCTTAAGCCACAATGTAACTAAGTGGTTGCTATGGTTGGTCATTGTCCATTTGAAACACCTAGTTGGACCCGAGCTTTAATGTCCTGACTGATGTCTTGAGATGTTGCTTCAATATTTCTACATAATGTTCTTTCCTCATAAAGACGTCTATTTTGTAAAGTTTACCAGTACCTCATTCAGCAACACATGACCACAAGATGATGCTACCACCCCTGTACTTCACAGTTGGGATGGTGTTCTCAGGCTTGCAAGCTTCCACCTTTTCCTACAAAACTGTAACAATGATCATTATGGTCAAACAGTTATTTTTTTTTTTTTTACTTCATCAGACGACAGGACATGTCTGCAAACATTAAGGTCGCTGTCTCTGTCTGAATTTGCAAACTGTAATCAGATGGTTTGTTGTTTTGTTTTTGTTTTTTTTTAAATGTTGCTTTTGGAGTAATGGCTGAGTGTCCTTTCAGCCCATGTTGGTACAAGAGTTGTTTTGCTGTGAATAATGAAACTCTTATCAGCTTCAGTCAGCATCTTCATAAGGGGTCCATTTTACTCATATGCTGTCAATTAACCTATCAGAAGCTTCCAAAGCCATGACATCATCATCTGGGCTTTCCAACATTGCTTAAAGTCATAGTAATTTAATGTATGTACTTCTGACTTCGATGAAAGTCTTAAAAAATTCTCTTTAAAAAACTAAAAAGAATTTAGCAAATATATATCATTTAGAGATTATATGTGACTCAAAGCAGGAAATGTTTAGTTAGATTTAATGTCAGGCAGTGAGGAAAAAAAATGCTTATGTGTCTTTTAAGCAGTGTATGGAAACTTCTCATTTCAACTGCAAGTGCCAGAATAAGTGTTTATGATAAGTGGGTGTTAAGTTGGCACATAAAAAAACAACAAAAAACTTATTTCCAAATGTCACAAGTGGGGGCATTTGTTGCATGCATGTCTGTGTTGCTTATTTGGATGGCTCCTTTTGCCTGTCTGAACAACCAATAAATTGAATCATTTTCCAACCTCTGTCAGTGTCTTACAATTTCTTTGCTACTTTGCTACTTTGCTAACAATTCTACTTGGGTCTTTTAAATGTAGTTTAACTTTGCTCTTAGACTTTTATTTAAGTAAGACAGACTGCAGAGAGTATTCACTGTAGCATTACTACTTTTAAAAATCTGACTCCTTCTTTCACCATTGAATGCTGTTCTTTGACTGCACACTCAAAGAACTGGGAAATGATTATTTCATTCACCCACTGATTCTTTCCTTTGACATTTTTGTTGTCCATAAATAATTATAGCTCAAGAGGCCTATCTTTCTTAGATACTGATCTGTTAACTCATGTGGTTTGTGGCTTCTTTTCTTTTTTTTTTTTTTTTTTTTTAACCCACTTACTTTTTTTCCCTATCGGTTGGCCTGGTTGCTTGTTTCCGTCACAAGATCTGGCAACAGTGGTTCCAAATTCTTGAATTACAGCAGCGTACAAGCCCACTTCCCTTCCCAGTCCAGCCTTCTCAATTAGAGGATACTTGTAATCACTTCAGACTCGTATGAATAATTCACCAGGTTGGCATAAAAGTGGGAAAAAAATGGAAAAAAAAATGGCAGATGATCATCACAAGGTTAGATGGTGTGAGCAAAGGTCTTCTGTAATTGGAGGATGGTTTGCTAACATTGCTTTCATGGAATTTATGAGACATTGCCATCCCTTGGCCATTGTTGATCATATCCTTAAAGTTTAATTGCTTATATTTCAAGTTGATAACATGAAACTTTAAGTAGTCAGCTAAAGGAAAAGAGAGGAAGAGAGAGAGATAGGACTTCAATGAGCACACTCCTGTCTGTCTTACTGTAGTGGTTGCTGTGTGTGTGCATGCATTAATTCACATTAAAATCTATTTCGTGCTTAAAAGTTGCATGAAATTTCACTGGCTAACACACCTAACAATGCACAAAACAAAAGTTATGTTCTGGAATATATTTGTTGTACTATTTATCAGTTTCAGTCAATCATTTCAAATTTTTCAACAGGGTTAAAACATGCTCTGAATATGGGTTTGTTTTCTTTTTTCTTACTTTTTTGAGGGTATATTTAATTTACAAACTTCAGTTCCTTTTTTGCACAAAACACATTATGCTGAAGGAAGCAACTGGTCTTCGTGTCACAGATCAGACTGCGTGTGTGTATTTATGTGGTGACATTTACCAAATAAGTATGTGCAATATGCAAATCACATAGTGTGAAAGAGACAGAGGTATAACTGACAACCATGTATTTGTATCTGTGTGCAATGTGCACTTGCACTTGTCCAGTAATAACCTAGCTGGTGCTGCATGCGACTTCCTCTTGTGTTAAATATGTGCCCAAGTTCAAGCTGCACCACTGAGGAGGAGATGGACTGAATGGTAGCGCCACTGTGGTACTTCATAATAGACCCCTGCCCATTGTGTTTTTAATGGCATATTCACCTATGTATGTGACTGATGTATCTATTATTGGCTTTCCATCTCTACAGCCATTCTGATGACAGAGCCATCGCAAATGATCAGTTTATGTTTTCTGCAATAGGTGTTATCAAAAGCCTTTTTCCGTTGTTTCTTTTCTAAACCCACAGTGGATGCTAGCCACAAGCTGACCAGGAAAGCTCTTGCTACAGTGTTCTTTTCTTTTTTTTAAGAGGGCAAGTGGGGGATTTTGCAGCTGCTTCTCAAATGCACATATGGGCTGAGTGTTGGTTAGAAGGGGGTGGGTAGACAGACACCACATGGCCCCCTCAGTCACGCTTTAAGAGTGGGATGGCGAGAGAAAATGGGACACTGTGCACGCACATCTTCTCATATTAAAATGTGAGAGGATGTACTTGTAAGAAAGAGACTGACTAAGAGTTGAGTTTTTAAAGTGATAATCGTCACATGTGACTACTTGTACATCATCTGTATTTTTGTTTTTTCGTCCTGTGTGGAGCATCTTCTGAATGTTACTGTTACAGTACTGCTGTATCTAAAAAGGATTAGAAATAATACTCTCTTTTTAAGTAATTGTATCTTACTTTCATATGCTGTAAGATGTTTGTGAATATTTATCTTGATTTAGCAGTAATTTATGCTGTTGTGTAACAATAACTCTTATATCCTGCCTCTTATGCTGTTCTATCAAAAAACAAACAAACAAACAAAAAAACAAGCTACAAAAAAAGCTGTGGTTCAGGTCTAACATGTTATCTGATTCTGGTTAATCAGTCTAATTTACTTAGCAGCTATCCAATATAATGCTCACAACATCTCAGTTTATATGACAAGTCAGTTTCACTTGTTCTGCAAGATCAATATGTGTCAGCGAAAAAGAAAAAAAAAACAAAAAACCTCACTATAAAAGGCAAAGTGAACAATGAAAACCTTTCACTATATTAAAATGTACCATGTGGCTCAGGGCCCATGCTTGAGGTTGATTTTCAGATGATATCACCCTGGCACCAGCGGTTTGGGCGGTTCCCTTTTCTGTCTGAGGATGCCATTGAGAGATGGACGGCAGCCCCTTGGTGGCCAATAAAAAGGGCTGTCATTAGAAACACTTCCTGTAAAAAGTTACTTACAAATGTCAGATCCATAAAACAACCTAGTGTTTGAGAGAAAGGCATAATTGAGTGGTACTGTTTGGAAAATGGCCATTGTATTCAAGACATTACACATGCAGAGTTGTATAATCATGACTCTAAATATTGTCTGATATTAATCATTAGAATTCAACATTCATGGCTCAGACTTCAATACCTATTAGATTAATTTTATCGCCCCGCTAAAAAAAGATGGGTATTACAATAAAGTGCATGCTGGGGGTATTTTATAGCCCTCGGCTACCGGTTGTTGGTTGGCTGCATCAGGTGATGAGTCACAGCCTAAATGAGGTTATCCCATCCATCTGAACATGCAGGCAGAAGCCAGAAGCTGCTCACTGCCCAGCCTACTTTATCAACTTCTGAGAAATCACACACCCCACTAACCATCCACTGAATGCATGACATCATCTTTTCTCCCATATTTTCTATGCATCTAAGAGGGATTATCATCCCCCTAGCTGTATTAAGACTGCGACAGCTGTTTTAGATATTTTCTTTTTTGCCTGATAATATACTTTTAATCCTTTGAGCCATTCTGAGACTCTTGTCTCAGATTTTCTGTGATATTTGTGGGCTACTTTTTATTCAGTGAAAACTCTTTCCTCTTCTCATTTCATCCTCTCTTTCATCTCTTTCTGTACCGTGTATCCCTTCTCTCTGCACTCCTCCCCCCCCCACCCCCCACCCCCCCACCCACCCACCCACCCACCGGCTTCCTTGACATGTGCACTGCAATCTGCAGCTTCACTGCTCTGTTGTATCCTCAGGCCTCCCCATCACCCTGTACCCTCCCCTTGTGCTTTTAGGTCCTTCTGTTTAATTCATGAGCTTCCTGTGGCTCCTGTCATGTCTCATCGGGCCACAGGAAGGCACGCTGTAAATAATGGAGCATCCCCAAAGACATGTTCAATGCAGAATGTCGCAGCAGTTCACAGTGTGCTCCCATGGAGAAGATAGGATGACAGTTTATAATTCTGTGCTTTCATAGCAAATATATAATGGTCATAATATATATATTTTTTAAATCCATATATTCAGCAGAAAGTACAATTACAGAATGTGGCAAGTGCTTGGCAAGTGCCTGTGCCAAGTTTAACCCAACAGATATTTTATTCTTTGCCAAAACTACATGAAATTATTATTATTATTGTTTTTACTATAATAATAATAATAATAATAATAATAATAATAATAATAACAACAACAACAACAACAACAACAACAACAACAACAACAACAACAATAATAATATAAATAAATAGGTTCTGATATCTGGGCTGTTTTTTCAGTGACCTAAATCTTGTGGGTCTGAACATGACTGCTGGGATGCAGGCCTTGATTCAACATTCTGGGACTTGTGTTTGTGCTTTCCAGTGACAAAGGTCACAACAAGCAAATACACATTTAAAAAAAAAAAAGCCAAGCTTTGGAGCAAAAGGAGAGCCTGTGGACAAATGAACGACCCAGACAGGTGGTAAACTCTGACCTCACTACAAAGCCATGAGATTATTAACATAGTGAAAAAGTAAGTTACTTTATTACTCAGTTGTAACAGTGTTACCCAAAACCAATACAGAATCCTTCAGAGCTGCATATTAAAACCCTGAAATTAAAATAGTTTAAACTCTCAGCTGATCAGATCATCCATAACTCCCTTCACAGCAACAGTGTGAAATTATTAATCAGATCTACATCTCAAGAATGTCATTAAACAAGAATCATCTCATTCAGATTAACTCCTGATGATGATGAGAAAAAAAGAGCTTTTTAAAACTGGTTTTCTGCATTCATTTTGCAATTAAATGAGATCTTATCTTAGTCAAAGTCACAATAAAAGACAAACAAAGTGCTTGAGTCGAGATCCTACAGACAATTATAATGTCTCTTTCTTGTCTTGATTAAACACACTCATTACACGTTCTAGAGGAAAGAGGATGTAAACCTTTGGAATTATTAGCTGGTCAAACCTTTGGCAGCAATGATTTCAAGCAATCTCTTTCAAGCAGCTCTGAATCAAACCCCCACATTGTGCAGGAGGGATTTTTGACCATTCTTCATGCTGTACTGCTTCAGTTCAGACACACTTGTAGATGGTCTGGTGTAAACTGCTCTTGGGAAGTCATTCAGCAGCATTTCTGTGTGGTTACAGTCTTTGCTCTGACTGGGCCCCTCCAAAAAGCATATTTTATTTTCATGAAGCCATTCTGTGCTGGATTTACTCCAAGGCTCAGGTCCCTTGTCCTGCTACATCACTCAACTTCTACTAAGCTTCAGTTGGTGGCCAGTCACCTTGACATTATACTGGAGCATATTTTGATAAATTGGGAACTCCTTTGTCCTTGTTCATGACAACTGGTTGAGGATCTGAGGCAGGGAACTATGCAGAAATCATGATATTCCTTCCCATGTAGTTGGCTCCTGTGTTTGGAGCACATTTTGATCCTGGAAAGTTGTGCTTTTGTTTATATCAAACAATTCAACATCTGTTACATTGCTCTGCAGAACATTTATTTTTTACTAGCATTGTGGCCTGGCAGTGGTTTCCTTTGTTAAACTTTCAAGTAGTTCACATGCTTTTTTTGCCAGTCGCATTAGGTGGTGATGTTTATCCATGTTTATCATGCAATCTCTGAGAAAGTGTTGAAATCTGAGAACAAAACTGACACATTACGCTGAAGCCACAGCATGCACAATTTCCACAGCAGGTATTTGAATGAACCTTAGAGCTCAAACGCTCCACTAACACTCGCTTGCTGTCCAACCTAGTCTCTGATCCATCCTGTACGTACAGTATCCAGAAGAAATTACAAAATAACAGACTAAACACTCTTATGATTGCAGTTGGCCACAGAGGTTTTTTTATTTTCTTTTTTAATGAGTCACAATGGTGCTTCAATTCTGAAAACTTCAAGCGTGAAGGGACTTTCCTTTTTTATTTATTCATCATCACACAGTTCCTGCCTCCTGGTAAAAATACATTTCCTTTCTCATTTGAGTTGCCAGGCGCGCTGCTGTTCGCTCTGTCACAACGGTTGTTTGGCCACATACTGTTTTTGTACTCCTGCATCTCTCCTCTTGTGCATTGAGTGTCACGACTGCGGCAGACCTTATTAGCGCTCCTGGTCACCAGTACAGCCTTCACAAAAGCCAGCTCACGGAATCAGATGTAGTGTGTAATTCAACAAATTACCAGCCGACGGCCTCGAACCGCTACTAAAACGTATTGTGTTTCAGACTTTATGTTTTTTTGTTTGTTTGTTTGTTTTGTTTTTTCTCTTATCCATCTTCTTTCCTGTGTGTCCAATTTGTCAGGTAGAAACTGGGTTTAAAGAATTTTTGTGTTTTTCAACTGAGCCACGGAGCTCTGGGTTGTAGTTTAATGCTACATGACTGGAGACAAATGACACTGATCATCAATCCCAATGAGATGCACTGCAAAAATTCAGTCAATTATGACAGGATGTGTGTGATTACCACAAACTGCTTATAAGGGACGATTTTGAAGCAGTTTTTTTTTTTTTTAGATGGGCAGCTGGGTCGCTTGGTAGTTGGCACGTGATGCACTGATTGGTGACAAACGTTACATTCAAAGTACAAGGCACGATGTCCATTTACGATCCATATCTGATTTGGTATAGATCTGATCTGGCTGTTCACATTACCACCTACAAGTGCATAACATGAGACTTTCATGTGAATTGCAACATCCCTCTGAAACAGCACACGTAGCCTCCAGATATCTGTCAGCGTGTTTCCTTTGTAAGAATAACTAAAGGTCATACATGCGAGACCTTGTTGAAGCAGGAGAGTTCACTGAGGAAGGATACAAATGGTTCAGAATGGAAGTGATTGCAGCTATAATTGGTGACATTTAGCTCCAGAGGATAGGGATATCTTGCTCAGCTATATGTTAAAAGATCAAAGAGGAAAACACATACTACTTTGTTGTGGATTTGTTGGTGTCAGAAGTGAACTCTCAGGGGGAAGCTGTGACATAATTACGGAGGCCCGTGGAAGAAGTGATGGTGCCATGGGTTAAAGTTACCAAACTGGCCAAAGGTGGGTCGTCACAAACACAATGCAAATTAATTGAAAATTGACTTTCATTTCTTAAACATAGTTATAAACTCTTATTTTGAATGACTTGGTGAAATTGATTACCAGTGCTATCAGACTAATGCAGTGACACAACGTGGACCTGGAAATCAGAACTGATGATCAGATTTTAGCCATCCTGACATTGCCAGCTAACTATCATATCAGGTCTTATCAGATGGGTTATGGCAAAAATAAATAAATGCATACAAATAAATGATGTATGTGAGTTACATCAGGGAGGTAGTGCTAATGTAGGCTAAAGTGCCTGCAGGAGTGAATGTCAGTGTTTATGGTTGACTCTCTGAGACGATGTAATGAATTCATAACCCGTCCTGGGTGTGCACCACTGGCTTTCGCCCAGCTTCGACAGACTGCAGCAGACAATGGTATAGATGATGGGTGGATGGATGGACTTTGGATTGATGTTTTCTGGTAGGAAAACCTTATTTGATTCTGTTTAGTAGCAAAGTCTGCCACTGGCTCTCGAGGAAGCAGACTAACAGTACCTGAATTTAGCAAATCAGCAGACAATTAGATTTGGGAGGTTAAACAAATAGCTGAGACCCCAATAGTGACTGAGCGAATCAAGTAATTTAATCAGCAGATACCTAAATGGATAGCACCTGTTTGCAAGTAAGAATCCATTATATTGATTATTCTTGTATGCATCTGTAGGGGGTTCTCAATTTTTCAAGAGGAGGGTGCATGTGAGATAACTTGCCTCCATTGGGTGTCCTTTTTTATTCTGTTTGTGTTCAGACTCTCTGAGAGACTGTGTTAAAGGTCTTTCCCATAATTGCATTTTTACATCCTCAAACTCATTAAGCAACGCTGGGAGATGCCCTGTAAATGCAACCTGTAAAGGAACAGAGGGAGGCAAATCAATGCCATTGAGTTTTTTTTTTTTTCCTTTTTGTTTTGTTGTGTTTTTTGTGCCGCCGGATTTGCCCACATTAACAACGCATCACATTTTAGAAAGGGTGGGTGTGTCGGGTTTGGGTTAAATAGGATTTGCAAACATGAGCTTCAAATTCACGTTGCAGCAAATATTCAGACGGAGCTTTTTGAGGATGATGATAGTTCACAGACGCGCAGCTTGTCTCTTCCAAACATCCCTCAGAGACTCACAAACTTCTTCTGTCCAGATTTCCCCGCATCATCCTCTATCACAATCTATCATCTTTGCAGTCGAGCCAAAAACAAATACCTTCACCTCACAGCGTGACGCACTTAGCCTCGTCAAGAGGTGGATTAAAGTTAAAATGAAGGAGATTCTGTGATCGTCACTGCGATGCTCTGCGCGTCCACAGATAAAATCACTTCAAAATGTAGCGCCACAGTATACTCTCAGATCAGAGAGGAATTATTCAGTGAAAGCTCACTCCGGTTTCCAGCAGGGGCATTACTGATAACCTACATCATGGGGATGTGAATTCTGGTTTGGGAGATAAAAGTTGTAAGCAGCTTAACTTCCACCTGATAGTAATTTCCACTCCCGTTTTGTTCTTTCAAGTATAATCTTGCGGGGGAATAAAAGTCTAACACAGTAAGAGTCGACGCAAAAGCATTCACATGTTCTCCTTGGACTGGTCGCTCGTGGAGAGGCTGCTGCTGAGGCAGACTGGAGGAAAGTTGGAAGACGCGTCTTACCTTATGATTGCTGTGTCTCCTTGGCGGATGGTGATATTGTCAGTGGCCCGCTGCATATCCACACTCCGGACGGGGAATCCTGTGGGGATAAGACACAGCAGTCTGAAAAAAGAAGCCTGCAACTGCCTCCAACACGATTTGCGTCCGACTTGCATCTTCAAGCAAGCAAGTGCGCCGTTCTACAGCTGTAGATCCAATAGAGAGAGAAAAAAACAACAAAACAAAACAAAAGCGGAGCGGGCAAGAAGAGTAGTCCAGACTTCTGTTAAACGCGGGATGTATTTAGGTCCAGAGATGTCAGAGATGAATGGATGCCTGAAATAGTTTTGGGAGGAAGAAGCGCGGGCTTCTCGCTGTAGTCCAGTGATGCGTAACGCTCTCTGCGTAAAGGGACAGCACAGCCAGAGGCGGCGACAGAGAGAAGCGAGCTTCTGTTCAGAGTCTGGGAAAAACAACTCTCTACCACCACCTCCCCATCCTCCCGGTTTCTCACTCGCTCTCTCTCTCTCTCTCTCTCTCTCCCTCTCTCTCTCATATTATTCAGTCGTCTGACTGTGAAGCTCCGCTCACTGGTTGTCAGGACAACAGCACCACCTGAGGTCCCGGTCAGTGAGACACAACAGAGGCATGACCGCAGAACTGGGAATAAAGTTGTCAAATAAAGGAAACAAATATTTGTTGAACATGAATATTCAGAAAAAGAAAAATAATTTTGGACACAAGCAAACAACAGAGTAGCCTACTCACGTTAAAAAGAAAGAAAAAAGAAAGAAAGAAAAAGCAAAACTTATCTCCCTGAACAAATATTCTTATCCAACTGGCTGCTTTCATCTTCCTTGAAAAGAAGTCCTACAAAAATACACTTCCCAGTGGGGATCACCAGGGTATCATTACCAACAGACTTCAAACAAACAATATCAGCAGGTTATTTTATAGTTAAAAGTGTATAAGTGTATTTTTATGGGAAGCTTTTTTACACGTGGCCATGAACTCTCAACGAATACTACTTGATTATACAAAATGACTAAAGTAGTTGAAGTTTTTTCTATATTTTGTTGGGGGGGGGGCATAAAAAGTTGCACAGCAGAACTCAAACTAAAAAAGAAACCTCTTAAGTTCTGCTTTATTATTGGCTTTCCACATCATTGTTAATGGCTGATTAAAATCAAAACATTTTAAAACATGGAAGGTAAGACACTTATCCTGCTTTCCATTTTAAATAGTTCCTACTTGGAAGTTTCAACTGGAACCCCTGTGGGGTCAAAATTCCAGCTCAACTTGACCCATTATGACATCAGAATCCGCCATGGCTCCTACTCTCATCAGCACTATAAAAATCATGACGTATCACCTTATCTGGAGTCAGATGGGTGTCGATGCAGTTACGTATGTCTGGCGTGAAAGTTGACAGAACATCCCAAGCCTTCTCCCCCTCCCCCGTTCATAAAAGTCCACAAATTTGTTTTTAAAGTGAGTCCATCGATTGGTTTCTTTATGCACATGCCTCTTTGATGGAGTGTTTCAACAATTTTTTCAACATTTTTTATCCCATAAGACTATGGTTAAGAAAAACAGAGTATCAAACGTTGTGTACTGAATGTATGTACTGAATGTATGTGCTGAACGAGAACAAAACCTTGAACATACAGTAGGATGTGTCACTTGTATGTCAACCATCATCGCCACAGTAATACTAGGAAACGAGTTCCATGTGAGACAACAGCAGCTGACGAGTACTGCTCGTGTAAGCTGCCAACCCATGGGACTTGGATCTAAAATCGATCTTGCAAAATTCTACACATGAACACTATACGGTAGAACAAGGACACGATATTTGACTTGAATGTCATATGCATCTAGAAATGTGGATTTTAAATCGACTTTCAAAAGCTATTCAGGTCTATGTAAAAGGGTCAGTCTTCCTGCTGTGAGCACCGGCAGCCTGATTGAAGCAGTGCGTATAGATTGTGTTGAAGCCTTATTTGCAGCCCCAGGGGCCAGAGGCATGATTGATGCATGCACACAAAACACACACACACACACCTTTAAAAAAAAAAAATCACAAACTGGCATTTCTATATTTCATAGCTCATACATTCTTTCAACCATGCAAACACACAAATGTGGATCTGGGGTTAAGAATGCATATGCACATTTTTTTCTTTTTTTTATAATCTGACTCTGATGTAATGCTGGCAGAAATCTACAGCCTATCTTGCATGTCAGCTTTGAAGACAGATTAAAAAAAACAAAAAACAAACAGGTATGCAAAAAGGTGACATCACCAAATCTGTGAGGCGTTAATGTTTGTGCTAAAATGTTTGCAGCAAAAATCTGCTTTCAAAGCTGGTCTGACCTCATATCTCAATAAACAAGGCCTTTTATCAGTTCCTGAGAGCTCCCAGAAGTTTAAGCTATCTTTTCGATCCCACATATTATGCAAGAGCAGGTGCATTAAGACCACTTTAAATTTATACTACACGGTTATGAGGAAGAGAGCTGAGGCGCTCTTTTACTCGCAGATTTATACAGTATTGATTCCCCTGCGCCTTGTAGCTACATTTTAAGTAAAAAGCTCTCTGAAGTCTGTGAGTGATATGGGAAATTGTAAGTAATATTTTGAAATTTTCCTTGTAAGGCAAAAAAGGAACACTGTAGATTTAACAAGTTTCTAAATAACAGAGAAAAGCACTTTCTGAAGGACTCCCATATTCAAACACAGAGACGTTGGTACTGCATTGCTGGGGTGTTGGGATTTCAACAGCATATACAGTCATGCTCAAAGTTATTCATACCCCTATGAAATACAAGGAATTCCTTGATTTCCTTATTTACAGGTTATTATCTTTCTTGGTTGACATGCATAGAGACCATTTTGGTGAAGTACCCATCGTATTCAATTCAATTCAATTTATTTATATAGCGCCTATTTACAACAAGTCATTTCTAGGTGTCATCGTAGTGTCTGCCTTGATATAATCGCACCACTTTTACTCAGTTCCTTCAGGACAGCCTTAGTAGTAGTATTTGGATTGTTTTCTAAATCTCCCTTGATCTTTCTGTCTAGCTGAGGTGACACAAGTGACTTCCGACTTTGAGGGTTTTTCACTGTTAAACTGAAACAACAAAATATACTTTTCACTGTTGATGCTGTCACCCGAAACAGTTTGAAAATTTTTCTGTATCCTTTACCTTCCTTTTTGGCATTTACGGTGCGTGCTCTGAAGTCCTCATTGAATTCTTTGGTCTTTCCCACCGCAAGTTTTGCATTGGCTTGAAAATGACTGAAATGTCACAAGAAAGTGAACTTTTATAGTCAGGAAACTGGCCAGACAGTCGGACTTTGAAAATACTATTAAACACTTAAAGAGAATGGTTTGTTTGAACATCCTGTGGCTATTTGTCTTGGTATTACAGGGGGGTTAAATAATTTCGGACATAGTTAAGTTTTGTCAAAGTTTAAACAGACACCTTTAAACTTAAATTTGTCATGTTTCCAGACTTTCCTGCAGGTTTTAGTTAAGTCAAATCTGAGGTGAAATAATAATCTGTAAAAGAGAAAATTAAGATATTCCTGGTATTTGACAGGGGTATGAATAATTTTGGACTTGACTGAACATTCAACTTGTGTGTTGAGGGTTTAGTAGAACCCAAATGCAGGAGTCTGAAGTAATCCAAATCAGGCTTTTTAATCCAAAAGAATGACAGGAAACAAGGGGCCGAGAACATTCACGGACAAGCAAGGAGCAAACAAAGACAAGACCCTATATATGGACAAGGGATAACAAGACTCAGGTGCAAACAATCAGGCAGAAGGGACAGAGGAAGCAAACCTAAACTAACCAGATTACCAACAAACTGGAAGTAAAGTTCACAGAAACAAAACTCATCATTGCCAAATAAAATCCCAAATCCTAACACAGTTATGGTAAACACCATATATCAGTTCATGTGATGGATGTTAACGGAGGAAAAAGCATGCAGAACTGTGTAGCCAACAGTTGTTAAAAATGTTTCAGTCCTTTCACTCTGCACAGAGACGGCCACCAGATCGAGGATGCCCCAGCAAGCACACAAACAGCACATTTTTATCATTAAATGTGTTTCATTGGTGAAAGATTGTGCTAATTTCCTCCTGCCTCAGTTTCATGCACTTGAAATACCTAATGCACTCTACAGCTTGGAGAAAAAAGTAAATGATAAAATAAAATAATTGTCATTTCATTTGATGAGCACAATAGTCTGTGACAGGTAAATGATGAAACTAGCACAGGAAAAGTGAAATCAACTCATGCAAGGAAAAAGTGGAACATGTTTAACTATTCAACTCTGTGGTTCAGCTCGAACAAGTGAAATTATTTTACTCCCAAGGAAAAAAAAAATTATATGCTAAAGATTATTATTTGTGGAAATGGTGTCAGATCATATAGCACTGTATCGTAAATCTATCTTAGGTGAGGATTGTTTAGTCCATGATGATACGATGCAGAGAATGAACTAATGGTAACCATATTTAAAAGGCACCTCAGATTTCTAAGGTTTTCTGACCTTTTCTGATATCATAAATAAATCGTTGATTCTTTCAAAACAAAACCTGCATTAAAGCAGTGACTGAAGAGTGATTCTGCTAATCCATATTATGAGGTGCCTGATTTTCTCCTCGTCTAAATAGTCATAATGACAGTGTCTATGCTGAGTTCTGTGGATTAACCCAAAATAACTGAGAACAGAGTGACTAAAACAGAAGATCGACTGATGTAAAAGCAGAATAGGTTACAGTATTCAAGATTGATTATTTTTCCCATCATATGTGTTAATTCTGAATTTGCGTCAAATTAATAATACTGGAGAGCCAAGGCCTTGGCCTGGCGCATTAAAATGACCGTAACGGTACCGGAAGGATGCACACACAAAAACTGTACCCACTGTTTTCCTTTCACAAATTTCATTTGTTCTTGTGGTGCCTTTGAGGGTACAATAACCTGGATCACGGAGAATCTACAACAGCATAGGCTCCAAGGTTTGTATGTCTCGTTTGCCTGTGTGACCCCAGGTGTGACTGGTGATCTGTCCGGGGTGTACCCTGCTTTTTGCCCAGTGACAGTGGGTTTTGAAAATGGAATGCAGTGGCAGAAATGTCTGAATAAATAAATAATTGTGGCTGCTATTAATATCTGCAGCGACACATGTTGGTCGTGGATGGTTGCTCTGGATGGTGTTGGAAAATCCTTCTCATGCAATTTTTAAGAACAGTATGATAGTTGCTTTGTGCACTGCTGCGGTGCACAAGTGTAGAATTCAAGAACCATACATTTTCACAGCTTTTTAAACTTGTGTAAAAGAATGTGTGTGTGCACATTATTCCTTTGGACAAATGGACGGTTTTACTTCTCCCTTTCAGATGAGTTAAACTGGATATATGTGTTATGTGCGTATGCTTATGCCATGCATATATAGATGAGTATGTGCACATTGGGTATAGATTTATATTTTTGTGTATGTACATTCATATCAAATAGATTCATTTATTTGTACAGATTTATTTATAAGGGATTCTATATGTACACATGTGTGTGTGCATATATTTGTATATGTGAAGATATAGAGATAGATTCATATTAGTGTTAAAGATTCTCTTCCTTTTGTGTACACGTTTGTATTTATTATGTTTTCATACAAAGGTTTTGACATATCTGGAATGAATCAAGAAATAAAACATCATTCTACACATGAATCTACTCGGATCAGTTTTATGCATCTCGTCACTGCTCTGTTGATACTGTTGAAAGTGAAAAACTCAGGTTTCTTGGGCTTGTTCCACTACAAATAGCTAAATATGTAAAGACAAAAACAACTATTATTATAGCTATCATTATAGCCCATTAAAACAAGCCCTGGTCAAAAAACAAAACAAAACAAAAAAATATATAATAAAAAAAATAAAACAGAAAAGAAAAACAAAAACAATAGTATTTCTATCATGGGAGAAGTTGATGGAAGGGAATAAGTACCTCAGTGTTCACCTGGACAACAGACTGGACTGGAGATGCAACACTGATGCTGTTTATAAGAAACAACAGAGCAGACTTTACTTCATGAGGACGCTTAGGTCCTTCAGTGATTGCAGGCAGATGTTGCATTATCTTCTATCAGTCTGTTTTGAAGGGTTCAATCGTATCAGCAGTCATCTGTTGGGGGAGCAGCATCAGTGCCAGTGACTTAAAGAAAATGAACAAAATGATCTGTTCTGGGGACTGTTCTGGATTCTCTGGAGCTGATTGTGGAAAGGAGGATACTTCATAAAAATAAAAACATCATGGACAACCCTGAGCATCATCTACGCATCACATAGATTCAACAGCAGAGTGTCTTCAAGGCTTCTTCAGATCTGCTTCAACATAGACCACAGCAGGAGATCCTTCCTGTCCACAGCTAAAACCATGAGGAATTTTTGAAGGGACTCAAATCATACCAACTACTGCAACAACTGAATTTCCCTTTGGGGATTCATAAAAGTATTTTGAATTGAATTCTTGAATGATGAAGATCTGTTGTCAATCAGTGGTTGGGTATTTTACCTAAAGAAAATGGCTTAACACTTTGACTTTACATCTCAAAGTCATCAGTTATCTGATTGCTCTTGGTATTTGCTTTTCCAAATAAATCTGTATAAAGCAATTTCCAAATCTTGATCAAATTTAAATGCATAGGACACCAAAGACATAAGGACAGAAGCTGCACAATATATTAAAAAATATATCATCATCGCGATATCAACATGTGCAATATCAGAACTGCAAAAACAGAAAAATAAATAAAAATGAAATAACTGAAGTAGTTTATTATTATTATTATTATTATTATTATTATTATTATTA